>VZTG01010512.1:287556-440760 GCA_013397845.1 Melanocharis versteri | reverse complement strand
GCCAGGCGTCCCCCTCCCCCGGGACCCGCTGCCACCCCGCCCGCGGGGGGGCCCGCAGCCCTCGCCGAGGCAGAAGCCATCGTGCAGCGGCTGCGGACAGCAGTGCGGGGGAGTCAGAAGGTGGACGGGATTCCCCCTTGTAACGGTACCATAAACCGAGGAGTTTCTTTTAAAGTTGGGGGGGAAAACCGCACACACGCACGCCGGAATAAACAAAACAAAACCATCTCCAAAGCCGCCTTCCCGCTTGTCCTTTAGATCATCTGACAACACTTTTGAATAGCAGGCTTTCTAGGAGCTGCAGGTATTGACAAGAGCTGCTTAAAATGAAAACTACTGCTTCATAGAAAATACTCGCAGGATAAAAATTAGGACTTTGAGGTATGAAACGATTTGTGGCACAGCTGGTATGTAAAATAAAACCATCAAACGTCTTGTCATAATCAAATATACCCTAAATCTGGACTAGCGACATTGCTTTTGAAAGATGTCGTTCCATATAAATGCTTTTAACGCCTGGTAGAAAATTTTTATGAACATGTTGACAAATGAAATAACCCGGGTTATTTGATTAGTGTCCATGTAATCTGAATATGGGCTTGTATCAGGAAAAGAAACGTCAACCTTTTAATGCTTTTGAAAGGATGGATTTTCGCTGCAATTAAAGAGTAATCTTATACCAATAATGAGAGCGAACCACTCTCGCTGTGTTCTGGATACAGGGATTATAGAGGATGAACTCCAGAGTTTCTCTTCTCTTTTAAAATTCAGTTCGGGCCGAACGAACAACATTGTTGAGGGCAGCGGGGGTTTGGTAGCTGCCCAGCCGCCCTGGAAGCTCTGCATCCTACTGCCCGCCCAGGAACGGGTGTGCCGGTGGCATCTCCTAATACTACTTTGGAAACATCGGCCGATTTGGGATGCAGGTGTCGGGAAACTGCGATGGACAATCCTCACTGCACTTCGTATCGCAAGAGCTTATTTTTTGTTTTGCAGCATTTATGCAAATAGCGACCGAAGGTGTAAGAACAGGCAGTTAGTTAGACGTGGTCACATGCCTTACGAAGCTTGAACCACTGTGAGACAGTGCGCTGAAGTAACCTGTGCCTCAGGGAGGGAAAGATCTGCACCTTACGGTCAGCTCCCGGGGTGCTTGGTCTGATTTTCCTTCGAGCGAGACCCGATCAAATGACCCCAGGCGCGCGGATGACCGGCCCGGCCCGCCCTGCCTGCCCGCTCCCTCCTGACCCCACGCAAACCTCGCTCGGGCTTGGGACCTGACAGGCCAGCCCGGTGTGTGACAGCCACAGGAGGGGCTCAGGCCGATCGGAAAACCTGTTTTCTTTAAAACAGGAGGCTGTGGCGCCGAGAGGCGGCTCTGCAGAGGCGGACCGCAAGCCCCCGGCGCGCCCGGCGCTCCTCGCAGGGGCTGGAGGAGCAGGGAAGGGGCGCTCCCAAAGACTCAGCCCCACCTTCCCCAGGGTGTTTGTGCCCAGCACTGACCGTGGCAGAGCTCAGCCGTGTCTTTGCTTTTGCATACGCCCACCTAGCCTTAAAACGTGCCCCCCTCGCCGGGCGCTTTGGAGGGGGCAGATGACCAGGCCATCTCTTTTTGCAGAATCTGAGCATATGTGAGAGATCGGAGAAGGGCAGTGCACGTTATCGGAAAATAGTGAATTTTTTCTCGGCAAGTGCCTTACTTTGCTTTGGAGACTCCCTTGAAGTCTGCCGCTTTATTTTAAGATACAATCTGATATTCACGAGGCACCGAGGGAATCGGACGCTATCAGCATTTTTATTTCGTTTTGAAAGGCCGCGGTGTGGCGGGGAAGGACGGCTGCCTCGGGCAGGGGGTGGCGAGGGCTCCCGGGGACCACGCGGGCTGCGGACACTAGTGGGCACCGGCGAGGCCGAAGCCCGGCGGCGCGGGAGGAAACGAGGGATTCCTGCTGCTCAGCAGCCGCTTGCTCATTTTTTGTGAATGTCGCCAGGGAGGATGTGGGTTTCTTCTATTTCTCCATGATCTAAGTAATCGCTGGGTCTCAACTGGCCAGTGCTCAAAAAACCTTTCAAGTGGTGAGCTCGAGCAGTGCGTTCAGCTTTTAGCTGCGCATAGTTAAACCAGGCAAGCGGCTGAAAACCGGTGGACCCTCTAATCTCTCCTTGATAAATCCCCGACCGCCGCCGCGGTTGGATGTGTCTGAACTCGGTCCAGCACAGAAACAGGCAACTGAAACCGAGATGCTTTCCCCGAAGTGCAAACTTTATTTCAGACTTGCGGGCGGCAGCCTACACCGCACAAAGCACGCCAAGGCTGCTGAGGGGGCACTGGGCCCGCCGGGGAACGGGCTTTGCGCGGAGGGGCAGGCGCCGCGTCCACGCGTGTCCTCGTCGGGCGCAGAGGGAAAGGGCCCGCCGGCCGCGTGGAGCATCCCATCATTCCCAACAGAGCCACACACTCAGGGCGAAGCGGGCAGAGCCCAGGGCAGAGCTGCCGTGTGCTCGGGTGAGCCGTGCCGCCCGCGGTACCACCTTTGTCGGCGGCAGGAGGTGTCACTTTCTGCCGCTGGCACGTAGAAGCGGCTCCCGGCTGGAGCGTTATGGCTCGGCTTCCCGGGTGAAGAAGCCCCGGCGAAGCGCAGGGTATTCGGGGGGCTGTGCTCGGTGGGACACCGCGCCAGCACCCCACAGGGGATGGATTCCCTCCTCCTTGACTCCCGATGGAAGCCTCGCCCCGAGGAGAAATGTCTAGCCCCAACTCTGTCATGCAAAGTGACTCTGCTCGCATCCCTCCCCGTGGCTCTTTTCATTAATTAGGGGCTGCAAAGAGTGGGGGGGAGGGGGAAGCGGCTGGAAGCCACTAATTATTCAAACTTTGGAGACAGCATCCAGATGAGCTGGGCAATCTCTTTAGGGCAGCGCTTTGTAACCTGTGTGTATCAGGCGGGGAGTGATTATGCTACTCCATTAAGAGATTTCATTTCATCATTACTCATCGCCTGCAGGATGTGTTCAGACTCCAGTGTGAGTAAACCAAGATTTCCACGAAGAGAAACAATTTGCTGTGGCACGAGAGGGCCGTGAAAACCTACCCCCGCCCCCAAGCAAGAATCTTTTTAATTGCACTCAGCTGCAAACAGATTTTTCTTAAGTGCCCCCTCGCGTTATTCCCCCCACCTCTGGTTTGTCACAGGTTTTTGCCATGACGCCCATCTCCTACAGCAACTTCTTTCTGCCTTGGGCGCTGCCACCCCTCAGCTCTAACCACTCCTGGGCTCCAGCCGCTCCCGAGCCTGCGGGAGAGAGGCTTAGCAGGACGCGCAGCGATGCTCCGGAATGTAGCGGGGCTGCCCCGGCCCCCGGCCGGCTTCCCTGCCCGCCGCCGGCGGCGTCCCCTGCCCCGCTCCCCGCCGTCCTGCCCCGAGGGCAGTCCGAGAGGAAAGGAGGGAGGAACGCCCGCCCTGTGCCCCGGCGGCGCCGGGCAGCGGTCCCTAACCTCGGTCTCTTGCTCGCGGCAGCCTTTACAATCCCGGTATCCCGGAACAGGAAAGTCCCAGTTCAGCTTGCCCCCATAAGATCCTGTCTCCCTCCTCCCGCTCCCCTCCCTCTGCCCCTTCCTGCCTCTGGCCCTTGCGAGCGGAGCCTCTTCTCTGCTTGCGGGACGGGGCTGAGGCTCTCGGGGCAGCCGCCGAGGCGGCAGGGAATGGGGACTGGGCTCTGGGGACCATCCGCCTGGGCTCAGCCCCCTGCCCGCAGCCAGCGGTCCGCCGCCCCGCGGGCAGGGCTGCCTTGAGCTCTCGGCGTTCAGCTGAGATCCTGAAGTTAGTGGGGGGGGTTTTTGTTGTTTTGATTTTTTTTTCTCTGCTCTCGGTGCTTCCGAAGTGTCTGGAAGATTTGCAGGCAGAGAGAGAGAGGGAGACTGGGGGAGGAGGAGGAATTAAGGAAAGGAAAAAGATGGCGAGGTGCTGGAGCAGTGTGGAGAAAGCGGCATTTTTGTGCTGCTTTTTGCTGGCAATGGGGAGCCTGATCTGCTGCGCCCGGCCGGAGGAGGAGGAAGAGCAAGAAGAGCAGCGCTCCTGTCACGGTGCCTTTGATCTCTACTTCGTCCTGGATAAGTAAGTGACAGTCGCATTTAAAAACGTTTATTCACCCTTCAGTAACTCCTTGCAGCAGCAGGGACGTTGTTTCCCCCGTCTTCCTTGTCAACTTCTCCTTATGCCAAACATGATTTGTCGGGCTCGTTCCTTATTTTTGCTCCCCAAAACTTGCACGTTCCCAAGTGGAGCATTTAGGGGAGCAGTGTTCTTTATGCTGAGTTAGTTGTGCTTGCAAACCTGGGAACTCGTGTTGCTTTCAAGTTGTAGCATGTGGGGTGTGGGCTGTGAGTGTTGTATTTGAGGGGTATGTTGGTCAGTGCCCAATTGCTCCTGGAGTTTTGTGTCAATACTTGGGCTATGTGCAGAGATGTCACCTGTGGGACTTAGCAGTGCTAGGACCATGCTGACCTACCTAAAGTTAAGACCAGACTGCTTGTATGGAGTGGTTGCATTTTTACAGGTTCGCTTACAAGAAAAAGGTTTTATAAAATTTATTTTGGCTTAGCTTCTTTGGAGTTGTCTAAACCTGTGTTTGAGTTACAGCTATTAAAATAGGTTGTCAAATACTTCTTTTTAATACCATGTCAGCCAAATTCAGGTATGGCTGGGGGGGTATGATTAAGCTCACACGTGTAGGCATGTTTTAGCAAAACGAGTGGTAAACTGGTGTGCCCACAGGTGTTTTTCAGAAGGTACAAATTTCTGTTTCTTCTGGTGTGCTGCTCTGGCTTGACAGTTAAAGCCAAGGGTTTAACTCAAGGAGTAAATTGGTAGTGTCCCACAGTGTGATGGCTGTGTTGTCTAATACATTCTGGGTTACGTATGTGACAGGGTAGTATGAAAGATGGAAGACTTTGTGATTCTTGCCCACAAGCCAGGTATAAAATCTGCATTGTTCTGTTTCCCAGTTGAGGGAACTGATCAATCCATAAGGCCCTCTGCACAGCCTGCAAGAGGCAAAAAGTCACTGTCACTCAGGATGTATATTTCTGCATTCAAGAAAGGAAAAAGTATCATTAAGTAGTGATTCTGTTTTTAGAGCAAAAGAAGCTGAAGATCAAAGGCATTCTGCCTTTCTAAAAGATACACTAATGCACCATGTATGGTCATTGTTTTGTTTTTCTTTTGCTTAGAACTTGTTCCTGAAGTAGCCTTTGTGTCTAGAAAGGTCTCGGTGGGGGGCTAGTGTTAGTTCTCAAATTCATTCCTGCCAGGCTTCCTAGAAGTGACTGGCACTGTCATTATGCCCAGTTCCCACACCAAATTCCCTGTAACAATGAATGTTGGTGATAGCAGTATGGGTTCTCTGTCTTCTATAGTACAATTTCCTTATTACAGTGACACTGAGTACCCCTAGCAATCTCCACAATGTGCTCCTATGCTACTTTTCATCTGTATTTCAGAAAGCACTTTATTGGCTGTGCTGTTAGCATTCATACTGTATTCAAGGAGATAAATGCAGAAAAGAGAGCAATTTGCTCACAGATACTGATCTTCAAGCAGTAGGAAGTTGATCATATAAGCAAGTTCCTCTCTAGTACTCTGGACCTGAAATAATGTATTTTATTTTAGCAAGCCACAGGTCTTTCACTTTGTTTCAGGTGCTGTCCACTCACTACAGTGGTCCACTGGAAACTGGACCTTCATGGTTAAAGTAAAAAGTCCTGCATTTGGGTTCCAGTGGGAAAATTCTCTTTAGCTTCAGTTGCAAACTGAGTCTTTATGAACTCTGGGAATTATACCAAAGAGTTCCCGTTTGGTAAAAAGCTGTGTTAAGAGTCACTTGGGCCTCTGAGTGGTTTTAGAATCTATCCCTGCCCCTACTAAGTCTGTAACAATGAGGTGGCAAAGCTGCTTTTGGTGTAAATGAGATTGCATTACAATCCATATGGGTAATATTAGAGTGCCAGATCTTGGGAGCCATAGGTCCCATGCTGGCTGAGGGTGTATTTATCGCAGCTGTATTCTGTGACATCTGGCTCAACACAAGGAGCTTTATGGAGGTAGGGAGGACTGACTGAGTGGATAGACCCTGGGTCTTGGGACAGTTCATGAGGAAGGAACTAGATACTGTTGAGAATTCATTAATATTGAGGACAGTCTGAGTATTTCAGGTAGGGAGAAGGCAGGAAGCCAGTCAGAAGCATCTTGTAACTCTGTAAATGCAGTGGACAATTTTTTTTAGAATTGGATCCATGCTGACATATATCTGTGAAGAATTCTGTTTCTAATTTCAAATGGGAGGAACCCCAGAAAAACCCAGCCATACACACCACAAAGTATCCCCCTATGGCTTGGGGATTGCCTCTCTGTGTTGGTGGCCTGCCAGTCTGGAGTTAGATGCGTTCAGTCTTAGCTGTCTGACTGTGGGATTGAAGTGTTGGTTGTGTGGAAACACCAGGCTTTAATCCTGTGACCCTGTAGTGAGCTGAATGACAGGTCCTGTCTTTAAAGTCAGCCTGGGTGAACCAAAGTGACTTTAAGTCTGCTTTGCTTTGCTTCCCAATAGAAAGATGTAATCGCACATCAGCAGGAGGCAATTTGGAAGAAGACAACAAACCTTCCTCCTCATGCAGTGTGTGTTACTGCAATGACTTTATTGGGGCATGGTTTTTCCTTTTCATTCTGCCAGGCAAAGTCTGTGCAGATTTAATCCTGCAGGCAACAACCATCAGATGGAAAAGATCATCTTCTGGTGAAGTTATTGGTATAATATATGTGCTGCCAGTTAGAAAAAAGAAACTTGCTGTTTTCTTACAGTTTTTCTCTGCCTGAAGTTGATTGCAGTCCTTCATGTTAACTCTATAGGATAAGCAAGATCAGAGCAGTGCCACTAAACCTTAGATGCCTCAAGAACTTGGCATAATGAAAGGGAAAAGCAGCATGTGTGGGAGGGAGACCAGCCATCATCCTCCTTAGGATTGGCTGACCGTGCCAGAGCTACATTAGGACTTGCTTGTCTCTGGGGATGCTTAAATGAGGAAATCTCTTGAAGCTGGGAGTGGGACATTTACTGGCTGCAGAGGCGGCTGCCTAGAATCTGCAATCTTGCTCTGTCTCTGTGTTGTGCTATGACTTGTGCAGGCTTGAGCTTGTTTGGAGGCATAGTGGAAAACTTTCCATGTATGAAGCAGCAAAAATTCTTCTGTTAGCAACTAAGTCACTCTGCATGAGGTAAGGCAGTATACATTGCAGTTGGCACTCCCAGCTCTCCTATGGCATGTAGTGAGATCAAGTCACTTGTGATAGCAAAGATCTCATTTTTACCTTTAAACAATGTAAAAAAACTCTTAAGCCAGACATAATGGATTGTTGAGTAATTCTCGCTTGCTTTGGTTGCTTCATTTGCTTGGGTTGTCCTGGTGCACGAAGAACTTGTTTGTCTCATCCCAAACTGTAGAGGACAGGCCCTGTTAGGGATTTGATTGCTTGACCATCAGGTCTTGTAGTGACATACTTGTGCTTGAGAATGTAAATAACTTCCTTTCATCCTGCCTTGCTGTTAACATGCAGCTGTTGTTTGTAATCATATTGAATTGCACTTGAAGAGAAGAAAGGATGACTGACCTCTGGTGTTTCCTAATTAAAACAGTGCCTGGTAGCATCGTTATGATTGTTTATTAATGCAACAAATAGAAACCCTTTTAAAGTAAGGACTTATACTTAGCATAAATATCTGCTGCTGGCAATGCTTGACATGACAGGTCTGAGCTGCAGAGCTATCTGTGCTGTAATTTACCAAATATGAAGTAATTTCTTGATAATTTTTGACTATGAGATAGACAAAAGTGTTTTCTTATTTTTCCTATTCAGGATGTTTGCTAAAAGTTGTTTGGATTTTGAGGAAAAATGGGCTGCACAGACTTGAGAAAATGTTTCCTTTTTCTACTGCACAGATCACTGCAGCAGAAATGTATTGATAAAGTCTTGGCTGGTTTTCTTGGATTGTAACTGATATGTTGAGGAGTCTGGCTTAACTACACTTTCTCCAGCCCCCATCTTCGCCCTGAACGTCTGTATAGTCTCTCTTTGTCTCTTTGGGCCCACAACAATATTGCCTTTCACATCAATTTTACTTGGTCTCCTGTGCTCCCAAGAGCATCTGTGTCACCAGCAACTTTGGTAAAGACATCAGTACAATGTGTCCAATCTCTCACTTGTTATCCATTTTGCAGCTGCCTCTCTTTAAACTTGATAAGCCTTGCTCCAGAGGTGAATGTCACTGGTGGGGAGCTGGTGGAGAAGAGCACAACCTCTGATTAGGTGGGAATTAGCTACCCTGTCCAATATCCTTCCTCATTTTGTTTTTTGGATCTGTGTACCCCTTCTCAACTTGCTATTGAAAAGGCAGCGGGTGTGGGAAGTGTCAGGAGGGAAACAGGTTGATCCTTCCTGATTTGCCAAAAGCTTTCAGAACAAAAGCATTTCAGGAGCTGCTATTTGAAGTCACCTTCTATAACTTTAAGACAACTAGAGGGAATTGCTTATCGCCATGTATGTTGTTGTTTTCACAATATGCCACATTTAAAGCAAACAAAGAGCATTCATTTGGTAAACACATTATTTGCCCCCTCCCAAATGATTTCCTTGCCAATGATTTGAATGAATTTAGCACTCATGAATTACAAGTACTAGTGAGAGCAAATATTTTTTGCCTTAGGGTCTCACTGCAGCCCTCTGCTTCTTTTCCTGCCTCATGTAGTCCCAGCCTGAGATCATTAGCATGGAGCTGGACCTGTGGGAACTTCTGCAGCTTCTTTCTCCATGCTATCTCAGTCTACTGCCATCCTGTGTGCTGGTGTTGCACAGTGTGTGGGGAGGGGTCGAGTGGCTAAACAGCATTGTTGTGGTTGGAAAATCAGACTGCTGGCAAAAATAGGTGTCTGAAGACGTTATATCACCTACCTTAACTACATTTGAAAAGTTTGTATTGACTGACTTTTAAACCACTGTTGAATTGTTTCCTCTAAGTAAGAACGTCTACCTACTGCAACCAGACTTCAGTTCATTGTAAGATGTAGAACCTGATGCAGGTCAGCTGAGAGGAGTTGCTGTCTGAGCAAAAGTATCAGCTTTGTTCCTTTGATAGCATTGATTTCTGTGTATGTATTCAAAAGTGATTGTCTTTCTCCTTTGCTGTCTGACTTCCCTCGCTCATAACTTGACCACATTATCTAGATGACACCTCTCAAAATCTCCAACTGCCCGTAAGCAACATTTTTTTTATTGTTCTCAAAATGTAATCTGTTGGTATTTTTCCTTTGCATCTTTCTTTGTTGTGGTTCTATTGCAGCCAGTGCTATGATTTGCTTACAACCAGGTATAATTGCTTGGAATGTTCCAAAGCAAATTTTTATTCTGTTTCAGACATACCTATGTTATTTGAACCAGGTTTTATTTGTTTGTATTTTGTCTGATAGTTTTCTGCCAGCTTTGACTTCTGTCAGGAAAAAAGAAATATTCAGGGAAACCAATTCTCCTTCCTTCAGTCCAAGAAAAAAATTCTTTATGAAACACAAGGCAAAGCTAATGGGTAATGATTATTTGACATAAAACATGTACAGTTAACGGGAAGAAAAAGCCATGGCAGCTTGTCATTTGCAGTCTATTTATGCATGTAACTAAATCTGATTTATTTGGGTCTCGAGCCAAGGAAGTAAACAGTAAGATTCCCACTGACCTAGGATTTTTATTTGTGTGTTCAGTGATTGAGAATTGCATTACTTTTGTCTGGACTTGCAGGCCAAATTCACTATTTTAAACTGTGAGTTTGTATGAGGTGTAGTAGGACTGAATCTTCTAATCTCAAATGCAGAAATGAATTGACTCCTGTGAGCTATTACCAGCTCCAGAGTTGTATATCCCTGCTCCTGGCTATCATTTGCACCTTGTTAAGAGTGTTGCAGCGTGGCTGGGATTGTGTGCCCTGCTTTGCTCCCTGTGTTGTGCTGAAGAGTACCAGGATGCTCAGAGTGGGTCTTCTTGCCCTGATGCTGCTCAGAGCATCCCTGGAGCTTTACAAGGAGATCAGAAGTGGTTGAATGCAGTGTGAGCATGGCTTTGGAATTTTGTTTTGTGCCCTGTTGTTGGTGAGGGACTTAGCAAGAGCTGTAGTATGGCACCAGGTGGACAGGATTTGTGAGTTAGATGGATGACTGTAGGATCAAAGGGCAGTGTTTTGTTTGAGGCATGATTCCATAGAAATCTATAGTATTGCTGCAGACTTTATTCGTAGGACAAAAGCTAGCTATGAAATTAATGGGTTTGTTCATGAAACCTTTTGGATTCAAGTACTTTGGGTCGCGTCCTCGGATGCTGGCCTAGGATTAAAACCCATTTTGCAGTCACTTCTCTGCATCTTCCCCTCCCCATTCCATCCCTTGTCTTGTCCATTAATGTTACAAGTACTCTGAAGCAAGGGCTGTCTCAGAATGGCTGTCTCTGTCCGTGTTTCTAATTGCCTCTGGAGCAGATGATAGAAACTAGTCCTTCCTTGCCTGGATGAATCATCCAGTCAAGGTCCCTTCCATGCTTGCAAGATGCATTGTTTGGGAGAGGAGGATTCTTGTCGCTTTGAATGCTCTGGTGGCTCAGAAGGGAGCAGAGGGGTGGATGAACACTTGGGCATGTGTGTTGGAAACCACAACAAACTAGATGCCCCAGGGTTTGCTTTTATTGCAGAGCCATCATTAGTCATATGCAAGAATTCTGTTGTCTACAATGTGATTGTGACCACAGAGAGCCCTCCAAATAACAGTGTCACGTTTGTGAGCAATGGACCATGTTCAGGGCCACCATTAGCTCAAGGGGGTAGAGACTTACAGGGACCTACAAACTTAGGGGTCTTGTACTCCCCTGACACCATACTCAGACTAAACCCAGCATCGGTAATAATGTTTATTTTACTTATTCCGGGATGTCTGGAATTGCTGCCTTCGGCTAATCTGTAATGGAGGCAAATGGGCATGGGGTATGTGTGTGTATATGTGGAACAGGACAAGGGGCAGCTCTGTGCTTTCAAGGGGTTTCACTCTGTCACTTTCAGCAGGGATAAAAGGCTCTGGGTCCTGCTGCCTTCTCTGTGTACATATGGTAATAAAAATATTTACTGTTTGGGTAGTGTTGGGGTTTTAATTTTCACTGCAAAGCTACGTGACTGCTGTACATTGCACTGGGTTGATCAGTGTGGGCTCCTGACAGTGAATTCAGCGATAGCTGTGGAACACGTGTGCTCCAGGACAGACACAACTGGCCCTCCTGCTGTTTGCCTGCTGCAGTGACTGGGCTGAGTGGCACTTCGTATGCCAGGGTTGTGCTGCTTCCTTTCTCCAGGCTCCAGCTTCCACTGCTGCTGGGAGCCTGTTAGGAAAGAAGAAAAAGTTTCCAACCTATCTTATTCTTTGTCTTCACAAACATCCGTGAAATACTTCACATTGGGTAGGCACAGTTCTAACATGCTCACGGTTTTTATGCTGACACAGAGCTCAGCTAAACCAGAAGGAATCACTCCAAAGTTGGCAGGAGTGGAATCAAGCCTTGGAATCACATCACTTCCTTCCACCCCCAGAAATACTCACTGACCTCCTCTTTTCCCCTCCCATCAAGCAGTAGCAATGTAAAATTAAGGAAAACAGCAGTAGCAGGAGCTGTAGCAGCAGCTGCTCCTCTGAGCCCAGTCCTGATGCGGCTGGGAGGACATTCTTTCCTGTGTTGTGGTTTGCTGACTTTTCTCTTTGTCTTGTGTGTAATGGGAACAGAGCTCATGGAGCAGGGAGCATGCTCAAGGCAAATGGCTTCTGTAGGTTTTTTTTTTAACTTCGCTTGGGCTGAATTCTGGTCCCAGTAGCTTAGGTATAAACTTGGGGGAATTTTGCTACTTCTCTGGTCCCACTCCAGGTTTACCCCAGTGAAAGCAGCATCAGAAACAGGCTCTGAGATGCTTTCTGGAACATTCCAGCTGCCCACTGCATCTGTTTATTGCTGTGTACTTTCCTTCACGATGAGAATTGTGTCACCTCTGAGGGCTGAAGCCTCGCTGTCCCATTTGACTCCTAAAGGCTTTTTCTGCTCAGTGCTGATCTTTGACGTGCTTTGCTTATTCTAGTCTGCTCCAGCCACAAAGGGCAACGGGTTAGTTTATGCTGACAGTAACAGTGATTCTGCAATGTGAAAGATAGGATTCCAAAGGCAGTGAAATGGCTCAGGATTTTCAATAGTGCAGGCAATTCTGTTTGTCGGTGGTAGAACTCATATTTGATGACATTTGACGGCTTAGTATATAATTTAGCAAACATTTGATTGTCGTAATTTTTTGTTTAATCTGCCATCAAAACTGCCATTGCTGGTGGTGTGAGGTCAGGCCTTTGGGGCAAGAGACAAAACTATCAGGCCAAACCCAAGAAGCCTCCAAACCATATGTGTATATATATATGGATACACACACACACAATGGGAAATAAAAGTCCTTTACGAATAGGTTTGCAAACAGGGATAGTTAGAGGGAAGCTTGGGTGGGAGGGAGGGGAAAACAGGTTCTTCTGTAATCCAGGCCACTCCCACTGGTGCTCATGAGGGGTTTGACATGACTGGCATTGATGGCATTTTGGCACCATTTGCAGTGTGAGATGACACCTGGGCTTGGAGGAGTGTGGTGGGGAAAATGATGAAATGCTGACCACTTCACTGGTACTCCCTCTATGGGATTTTGAAAATAACATTTTCTTGCTAGTATTTTTGTCTGGCCTTGACTTTTCCCTGTTGATAGATTGGGACACTTCTGACACTTCCCAGCTGGTAAGCAACATGTGGGTGCAGAATTCCTCTTAGGGGTGAGGGACACTCACTGCTGTGCTGAAGTAACCCTGCTCTGCAAGGCTGTAGCTCAGTGATGGAGAGCTGGGCACTCTGAGAGCACAGTGCGCTTCCTGTGAGGACTAATCCATGACACAGACCTCCCTAGCTTTTCAGGGATAGGCACCTATTGATTTATTACAGTCAATTCTCAGTCTTGCTGGCTGTATCCTTTCCAAGGGAAAAAGAAAAAAAAGAGAAGGGAGGAAAAAAGTAGTTCTGAAAGTCCTGGGAAGGTACTGGAAATGTTGGTTTGTTGCAGTTTGAAAGAAAATTTGCTGCTACTTTCTTTTTTTTGGAGTGCATCAGTGCCTCTGCAGCTGGCAGTAGAAATTTGATGCCTCGTCTAAAATAGGTCAGTCTTTTCCAAGCAAGAAACTGTGGCTATTCTGTGTGGGGAATTGACTTCATTGAAAATTTCAGGAGTTGAATTTAAGTCAGATGGCAAGCTCAGAATGAAATTGAAAATGTCAGCTTCAGGGGGAGAAAGAATTAAAAAAAACTTGGGAGCTGTAGATGCATCTTGGATAGATTCAAGGAGAATCTTTGACTTCATCATGTTTAGAGATTTAGCCTGGGACTTTCATAAAAATCCTGGAGAACTATAGGTGTTGATAGGGTTAATTTGGTAATAGTGCCAGCACCTTTCATTGGTGCTGTTCACAAATGATAAACGTGTCGTTATGTAGCACATGTAAACTGGAGACTACAGAGGATCCAGGCCTGTGGTTTGAGCAGTCCCTAGTGTTTTGTTGCCTTCGTTTGCTGCCTGGAAATTTCTTCATTCTTTGATAACCAGTTTGTTCTATGAATGAATCACCAGTTCTCCAGAAGAGCAGCATGAAAGCACAGGGTTACACAAGCCGATTTATACTAGCTTATGTACTTCAGGAGACTCCTTTGGTCCTTGTCCCTTTATCTTTACCCTTCTCCACTCCACCAGCACTGCTGCAGGGCAGGCAGTGCCATCCTGCATTGCCCACATGGGTTTCTGTGCCTGATATACAAGGGCAGGAGTGACTGGCATAAGATCCCTTGGGAAGCCCATAGTAGAACTGAGAATTGTAATATGTAATTGTTTTCTCATGTTTACACAGAAAGACGCCTAACAGCAGTTAGAGGACTCCTACTACTTTATAGTAGTTAAATTTCAGAACTTTTAGTTCTGCATCTAAGCCCCTGTGATTTTCTGTAGGTGCCATTGTTTTATTTATCTTTCTATCTTTTTATCTGCCTGGAGACACCTGATAGATGAGTTCAGCAAGCAAGGAAAGCAAATGGGTCATTCTTTCATAAACACCACAGTCCCAGGGAGGGCTTTTAAAACCACTGACTTTCATGCCTTGTGGCCTTTTTAATGTCTTGAAAGTGTATGGTATAGATCAACATGGTCAAATTCTATAATTTACTGTAGGGTTGCTGTGTGCAAGGCTCTTTTTGAGGTCTCAGTCCCATTAGTCTGTGGAGGTCCCTGATGAGACTTGGCAGAAAAAAGCCAGGGAGTGCCAGTAATGTAGTTTTATGTAATGGAAGTGGCAGCATGGATGTGTAAGTCTTCTGCACGTGACTAAGTTGTTCAGGTTTTCACAGGAAATCCATAATGGAGCCAGGGCTTGGCTGCCTAGAACATTAGTCCAGCAAATTAGCCAAGAGTACTGCCTTTTCCTTCAGAATGATTTCAAAAGCTTTCTCTTTTGAAACAAACAGTAATTCATGGAAACGTTCTCCCACGCATTCTAGGAGAATAGAAGAGTAGTCAAGACTTTCTGTGTGGTGCAAGAGCAGAGCTGTGCTCTAGGAAAGTAAACAATTTGATAGCAAATAACTTAATGAAGTAAAAATTAATTAAACTAGAAGAAATTTTTTATATTTTATGCTATAAAAGGAACAAAAGCAAATGGAAAGGTTACTGAGCTTGTGTCAAAATTTTATGGTAAACCATTTCAGACCTCTTACTACTTGTCTTTGAGTCAGTGGGTTTTGTCTTCATGGTTCTTATTACAGCTTTCAACACAACTCTATGTAATTTGTGTCCCTAACCACCTCTGGAGTAGGCCAGGCTTAAAATTCAAAGTGGAACAAGGAATTTCACTGCAAAGAAAGGTTAATGTAATCAATTATGTTTTGTCTGCAGATCTGGAAGTGTCAAAAATCATTGGACTGAGATTTACTCCTTTGTGGAAAGCCTAGCTGAGAAGTTCATAAGGTAAAGTTTTTTAAGATGATACTTTAACTTCCTATATATAATTTATTTTTTTGTTCAGTGCTTATTAGCAAATTAATTTCTGCTGAAGTAACGTGTGTGACGTGGATCTGGCTGGTTCTTCTCTTTCAGTCCAATGTTGCGGATGTCTTTCATTGTTTTTTCTTCACGAGGCACTACGATCATGAAACTAACAGAGAACAGGCAAGTACTTCCCACAGCATCCCTCCTCTGAAACAGTGAGTGGCCCCACACCCAGAATTTGGAGGTCTGTCTTGGTCCTTGGTGTGGCACCAACTGAAATTCTCTCCTCCATTCCCAACTGGAGGAGGGCTTAGAAGGCCTTTGGGTGTCCTATTTCAATTTTCTTTTCTGCTTTGTAAGAGAAAGGCAGCGCTGAGCTGTCTGTTCTTTACTGTGGTATTTCAGGGAGAAACTGCATTTCCAGTTGAGGATCCAGGTACATACTTGGGATAGATAGCAAGCTACCCAAAAAAGGGCAGTTTTTTGGGAAGAGATCTCAGACCCTTAACTGGTGAGCAGAGGAGTATATGAGGGTCGCCCAGTGTCCTTGGAAGGGACTCAAAGCCCTGACCTTTACACCAGCAGCTGGTTGTCCCCAGTGCTGGAGCAGGATGTCACCAGGCTGTGGCACCCCTCTCTTGGGCTGCCTGCAGACAGCACCCGTGACAGAGGTGGTTTGCAAAGCCAAGTGGCAGGCTTTGTAAGAAAAAAAAAATGGAGCAAAGTTTTAGTTGCCAACGTCACAAACAAATTCTCTTTCTTTAAAAAACAAATTAATAAAAACCCCCAAACCACCACTGAAAAAAGCCCCAACACAAAAAATCCCCACCCCACAAAAAAGTTACTTTTTAAATTTAATTTTCCTTACGTATACAAATCCCTGTCATTGGGGTGTTTCTAAGTATTTTTTTCATTTCAGCTTAAAGCCTTCGCTTTTGCTGCTGCTGCTGTGTGAGAGGGCCTCAACAGTACAGGGCACCCTATAAAATAATGAGAACTCTGGAGCAGAAAGAGCAACTGCTCCCTCAAATTTGTACTCCAGGGACTCATCCTAGGCCAAAAACCCTGCGGCGCTCTTGCATTTCTGCTGGCTCCCTTGAGTTTTGTTCCTGGCCTCCGTCATGTATGTTGGTGACAGAGCTCAAACTTGCTTACTTTCCCCTGGGTGAATTTGCTCTTTGCAAGGTGGAAAGTAGAAAGGAACCCTCTGTCAATATGTTGAACATGGTATTAGAGTGTTCCCTGTCATGAGCTCTTGTTCTCTGTATAGATTACTATGTGCCTTTTCAGCTCATTTATACTTCGAGATGGTAAAAATGTGCTTTTTCCCCTAAGGACATCCCCAATCCCAGCTCCTGATTTTAACCTTCAGCCCATATAGCCTCCTGTATTCTCTGTAGTTGTGGTTGTGTCACCTAAAATACCCAGTTGCAAAATGTGGTTTAGAAAGGTTCTCACTATTCTCTTAAAGAAAGGCTGCCCCATGGCACCTGGAGCTGATGTTTGAACTGCCTATGTCTTACCCGTTGAATATTTGTACCTTATGTTTCATTAATATAATGAAAACCCTTGTCAAGGATCAGGGTCTTTTAGTGATCAGTGATCAATTAAATTATTAATGTCCCTGAACAAGCCTCTCGGTTAATAGGTATTTGGGGAGTAAGAAGCTATGCAGCAGGGGTCATGACATGCAAGTGCCTCTGTTTCCAGGGAGGAATCTTTGGCCCAGGAAGGTTGATCAGTCCCTGGTCTAGGATAGGAAATTCTCATCATTCCCATCCTGTTCTCTTATCTTTTGGCATCTGTCATTAAAATGGAAAAATCCTAATCCAGGCTGTCCTGGTGACTGATTCAATACGGAATTTTAATGTGTCCCATTTTTATGGCAGGGTCATAAGCTTTTAAACTCAGTTTTGTTCTGCAGTTTGTCAAAGTTTATTATCTAGCATTGGCTTTAATTCAATCTTATCCTGACTGAGAATATACAAGAATGAGGGAGCAGGGATAGAATTGCATCTTTAGAATATCTTACCCTAATGCTGTACCCTGTGTCCAGTTTTGTGCTCCCATGGGTGTTTGGCCGAGAAATTGTGGATTTTGAAAAAAATCTTGGTTCAACCGCTGTTTCAGCTGATGTGTGTGCACTCTGTGTGGTTGATTGACAGGCTGCATAATCTAGCTGTGGTACAGGAATATCTCAAAAAAAAAAAAAAAAAACAACTTATCATAAAATGTTCTCCTGGGATTTTTTTTTTATTTGTGTTTGGTTTTTTTCAATCCAAAGGGAAGCCATAAGACGAGGGCTCGACATTCTCAAGGAAGAATTGCCTGGAGGAGACACGTTCATGCATGAAGGATTTAAAAGGGTACACATCACAGTACCTACTTTCTTTGTTTTAAACATATAAACTTTGCTTACTTACTGCTGGTATACTTAAGAACTAACCATGTTCTACACTTCATTGCAGGCAAATGAGCAAATTTACCATGAAACCTACGGAGGTATGTGTTGTGTATCATTCATGTTGTATATCTGCATTGAAAAGACAGGGATTATAGTTCTTTTTATGACCTGCAGTAAACCCGCTGAAAGAAGTATTGGAGAAGGAGTGGTGTTATGCAATACTGCATTCCATTTTGACTGCAGCCCTACTTCTAAATGCATGATTCATGGTTTATTGAGATCAGTGAAGACCAGTATGATCCCAGATCTGACCATTGCAGAATGCACACCAAACTGTAGCAGCCAGAGCTGCCCATCTTGCACCCGGGAGAAAGGAATACCCACATTTTCCTGGTCCTTTCTATCCTGATGCACTCAGCCCTCTCTGCTTCGTGCTCCCACATCCTCGTTCCCGTTAGTGTCGGTGTGAATGAGAGTTTTGCATCAGTGTGAATGATTTGTGTTCAGATTCTGAGTTGCTAAAATGTGCATTTTCACTAAATCTTGAGAGCAAAGTGTATTTGTGGTTTTTGTCTGTGCCGAAAGAAGGCCTAGTTAGTTAAAAAGGCTTGCCTAGTTCATATCCTGGTGTGAGGTTGTTCTCATTTGTGAGCTGATGGTCTCTTTGGAAGATGGAGAAACAGGTTGGTGCCTTTTTATTAAAATAGGCTGTGAGTGTAGGGGCAGCAGTTCTGCACAGTGTTGCAACATTTCTGACAGTAAAATCAGGAGTCCTGAAGTGTCCAAGTGAAAACAATTTTACTTCATAGCATATAGCTAAGAACTAATCAAGTATTCTGTAAATTGAAATAGGAAGGAAAAAGAGTAGATGACATCTGGATTTAGAAGCTAAACTACCAGGGAAAAAACAAGTGTTGAAAAGAAAACAAAATAAGATCTCCAGTTTTGTTCTGCATTTTTCAAGGGTACTGGGCACAAAAAAAAAAAAAAGGGAATCCAAGCTATTTTTTCTCCCAAGTTGCAGGTCATTTTTTTAAGACTTACGTCTGTGTCTGACATGACATGGGAAGGACTGCGTGGCATAAGAAACCTGTCAGAACTCATCAGTCTGTAATTTCGCACAGTATGGGGGAAGGCACTTGAAATTGTAACAGATTATTTTGAAAAAATAAAAAAATACTTGCCTGAAAGTAACATGTATGTGTATTAGTTACTTTGCTTGAGAACTATGGACTCAGAATGGTTGGTTGAACCATAGTTTGCATGTTAATTTTGTTTAATTTTGTTAACAGGTTGCATTTTTCTAGGTAGCGTTGTATTCTGTACTGCATTATATGTATAAATCTCTGCAGTCTGCGCAGCCTTTTCATTTAAGTTTAGATGGGATATGAAATGTTGTATCACAAGACATGATTTTTTCTCTAATCAACCTGATATTAAGGTTTTCACATGCTCAGAATTCCTATGAATTTCACTGGAAGTTCTTGTTGCTTAAGAACTGTAGGACTGACCTCCCTACAGAATCCCATTTCGTGCTGTGTTCGGTGGAGTTGCTCTTTCAAAGCCTGCAGGAGGGGAAGGTAGGATGGCAGGAAAGCTCGTTCTGCAGAAGTACCTCTTACCACAATCTCTCGACAATGTTTATCTAGAGCCAAGTTTGTCAAGAGAAGAGAGGAAACCTCTCCTTCTCTGCGAACCCATTTTGTCAGTTATCCACGTGAAAGGTCTGGCTGTAGTCTTGGTAGGTGCTCTATTTTATGCAGAACAGAAAAGTCAGTGTGTGGGCCTTGTTAGAGCAGCACTCCCCCTCCAGTGATGCTTGTGACGTGGAGGTGCCCAGGTTTTGGCTCATTGCATGCCTTGCATCTGGCCTTCAGCTGGTCTACCACCGAGTCCATGCAAATCAGGCTGAGAGTCTGGCCTTATGGGTTTATTTATTTGTCAGTAAAAAGGATTGCCTCACTCAAGACTTTTTTCCATTGCTGAATCTTGTGTCATGTGTGTGCAATCTGTTGTTAACTGTCCTCCATGTAGGAGTTCGGACCGCCAGTGTGATTATTGCCCTGACGGATGGAGAGTTGCAAGACGCTCAGTTTTATTATGCAGAACAAGAAGTAAGTCACTTTTATGTTTATCCAAACTAATTTATGTCAAACCTGAACATGTTTGCTGCTGACTCCACTGATTATATGGCTTTGCACTTAATGGCAGTTCTTGGGTTTTTTAGGCCAACAGAGCCAGAAACTTTGGAGCTATTGTTTATTGTGTTGGAGTGAAAGATTTCAATGAAACTCAGAAAACTTGCTTGTTTTCTCTTGTTGTGTTTTTCTGTAATACTGCTGCTCAAATAAAAGCGTCAAATGAAGGCATTCATTTAATTACTTGAGGCATAAATCATTTTGTGTCACTATGATGTCTTTTAGCAAGTATGAAAGGGCCCGGTTTTGTTCACTGTAATTTTGTTTTCCTGATGATTTATGATTGTCTTTCTTTGCAGCTGTCAACGATTGCTGACAGCATCGATCATGTTTTTCCAGTTAAGGGAGGCTTTTATGCCCTAAGAGGAACCATTGATTCAGTAAGTTGGATATTCTGAAGCACAGTAAAGGGTGCTCTTTCCTGCATTAATAAAGCATAGATGAAAATGGTTACCAAAAATGCCCTTATCTAAATCTTTTAGATTCTGAAGAAGTCTTGCATTGAGATCCTAGCGGCTGAACCATCCAGTGTTTGTGCAGGAGGTAAGTTTCCACAAGAACAGTGTGTTAAGGCAAATGAGTGACACTGATGAAATGTCAGTAACTGCCGAATGTGGCACTGGAGCTGAAGCCTGTGGATGTGTTAGAGCATCCTCTCAGGCCATGGCTAAAGTCCTGCAAGTTCCTTCTCAGCTTGAGAAAAACGTTCTGACGATAAACATGTAGCTGCAGTGGCTGAGCACCAGCTTGGAGAGCTGACAGAGGTAACACTCAGTGAATTGGGGATACCACTTTTTAAAAAATCTGAGAGAGAGAGAGGGACAAGAAAAGTGATGTAAAGCCAGACTGACAGAGGTGTTTTAGGGTTTAAAGGCAGTATCTCAAAAATTTCTGGAAAGACTGCATTCCTGGGATCTGTGAGGACTTGTCAGGAGTTGGAACAAGATTTTGCAAAACATTTACAGAAATTTGAGGTTTATTGAACCAAATATAATTTGCTGCATAGACCAAGATACCTCTTGTGTTTTCCAAAATGCTAATGTTTTACTTATTTGAAAGAACCATTATTCTTTATGGTAAACATGAAGGATACCCAGAGGAGTTGTTGATAATTTCATGCCTTTCATGTCTAGTATATTTAACTTGGATTTGTTCTGGTTTATGTTAGCAATTCTCTTGCTGTGTTTTTGTCTACTTTAGAGGCTATTGCAGCAGAGTAAGAGTGACACCATAAGTTTGCTGGAAGGTACAGTTTTCAGCATGGTTATTTAGCTCTTGTATTAGTGTCTTGTGTTCATTTCCTTGTACACTGTGAAAAGGAGCACATAAAAAATGGCAATGATGCATGAAAGCTGACCTTGAAAACAGATAAAATATGAAACTCAGGAAAAATTTAGTATCACAGAAGAAAAATTGTTCACTCTTCATTTCCTCATGTCCATCACAATATGATCTTACCCTGAATATTTCAATTTAACGTGAAACATCCTTGTGTCTCTTGAATTATTCCAAAGTATATTAATGTGGACTAGATGTAAAATTTTGTCTGTAGAAAATTTAAAGGAATTATTTTACTTTTAAAAATACTGTGGAATTGATGAAAAAACCCCATTTTTATAGCTTTGACATTTAAAGCTTTTTATTTCATAATGCTACTTCCCTATTTTTGCATAGTTATTGTATCCCTGACAATTTTTTGTGCAAAGCTTATTGCAAGCTGTCCTGTTCAACAAAATTTATTTAGCTCCATGAAAATGTGAGTGTTCCAATAGGAGAGATTTCAGTAGTGTTCTTGCAATTGCTTGGGACAATGTTAAGAATATTGGAAAGTTGAATTTGAAACCATTTTTTCAAATGGAATGTTGAAAATATTTTTATGGATTATTTGAGAAAATACATTTTCAAGAAAAAAAATTTTCTTTGAACAAAATTAATATATTTCAGTGGAAAGAGGAAAATTTCTTCTTTTTTCCCAAAGGATAATGAGTTCAAACCACTTCATTTTTTGCAAAGCTTGCTAGGTAACAAGTTTATGACAAATGTGATTAAAATTGCACAAATACACTTTAAAAATAGTTTGCCCTTAAAAAAACCCCACAAACAGTATTGTTGCCTTACATGGATCTGTAAAAGTTTTTCATTGTCTTTGTGGCTTTCAAACAAGACCAGTATAAATTGGGCAGAATCAGTTTCACTGTAGTGCTGCTGATTCAGCAAGTTAGTGGCACTTCTTCCACTGAAATTCTGAGGTTTGCTCTGTCCCTGTTGACCAAACAAGGGCTGGCACATGGTGAAGCTTTGCTGCCCAATCTGCATGTGCTTGAAGGTTTGTTTGTAGCAGCAGAGGGTTTGAAAATGGGAGGAAGCCAAAGCTGCAGCTCCACATGGTGAACACTGCTTGTATACCATTGTATTTAAAGTATTAAAGTCTTTAGCACTAAGAATCAGGCCTATAATAGCATTTATTATTATTCCACAGCTGAAATTACCTCCTGCAAGAGGTTTTACAGCATGAGCCTACAAATATTTACGTTTGTGCTTAGATTTATTATCCTTTATTATCCCACTTACTTCGACATAGCTGGGGGTTCATCTGTATAATTGCGTGCACCACTGTCTGCTGGAAGGAATCTCCTGGGATTAAACAATTTTTTTCATGGTAGTGTGAATCCAGATCTTGAGTTCAGTTCACTGGACCATTATAGTGCTTCTCTATATGTAATGTGGTTTATTTTTTTAATGTGCGTCATCTGGACTTTACTTCATAGGCTTCACTACTTTTTGCATTAATGTCAGAATTTTTATGTATTTTAAATATATGTTATTACTGATAGTTTACTGATAATGTATTATTGTGTCAACATACATAGCCACTGAAACCTACATGAAAAAATATATATACATTCATGGTGGGTGTACCCACTGGCTGAAAATTAGAACATAACATCTTCTAGAAATTCACCATTCCTTCCCTTTTAGGTTAGGAGTGTTTGTTTGTTTGTTTGGATGCATAATAGAAATTTGCATTTCAGAATTTTGATTGAAAAATAATGGACCTTTGGAAAGAGTGCAATATATTATCACATTCTCCAGCAAAGATAATTGTCTGTTTACAGCCTTGAAATGTGTGTCTGTCCACATTTTTTGTATGAAACTTATCTGAGTGAGGAGGTGATAATTGGTTTATCCTTTATTTAGCATTGCTAATAATTTTTGCGATTTGGCATGAGCTCATGAGGGGTTTGTGTGGCTCAGTGGAAGCAGGATATGATCAGGGCTTAAAGCAGAGTCTGAGCCACTCCTTGTAAGTGTTCTCATAGTTACTACTGTGTTGGTGACTGCTGGTGATCTTGGCTTCATTTTTGACTTGCCAGAGGTTTAGTAAAATGCTAGTGAAACAATTTCTGTGTGTTGACAATTCCAGTTGGGACTCTGGCTTTCTGTGACGAAGCTATCTGGCAAGTCCAGTTACAAACTGATCTCGTCATATTGTGACAGCTATCTGATGTTTAATGCTTTTTGACCCTGCAAATTCATTGTCCCTAGTGTGGAGCAGCGTAGTTGGGTCCTTCCTGTTCCTTCTGATTTAAAGTGACCAAGACATGCAGCCTGTAAACAGGCTATCAGTGCAGAATCAGAGGTGCCTCATATCCCGTTTGACAGCATCATTGCTTTGATTATGCTTATGGTACGCAGACATGATTGAAAGGTTTTGTTGGATGTGGCATCCTACTGGCCACATCAACTACCAGGTGTGGATGCAAGCAGTCAGCTTCTCATCAGAGTCAGAGAAGCGGAGCCGACAGCACAGCCAGTGCACACCAGCTTCAACCTACCATCTCGCTGCCAGCGCCGCCCGGTTATTGCAGTGCTGACCTTTTTCCCTTCGCTGTCTTGTCAAAAGCTGCAATCTATGATCTGACAGTAACTAAGGAAGAAAAGGACGCAGCCAGAGCCAGGGCGCAAAATTAAATGGAATTAGCCATTTCAACAGACCATCACCCAGAACACATTAATGCTCCAGAGCAACCGAGGGGGCAGGCTTCTGAACAGCAACAACAAACCCAGTACCAGCTGTTTACATTTCCCTGCAAGCCTGGTATATTGTCAGCTTGTGTTGGTGGACAGGTTACTACCCAATCACTTGTTCACAACTGACTGTGCAGAGTGGCAGTCACAGTGAAAAGAATGGCCGGAGAGGTAAACTGTCTTGACAAGACTAAACTTCTAGATGTAGCTTTTACCTTTGATGTCCTGTGTTGAAATTTTCTTACTTGCTGCATCTTTTTAAAGCCACTGAAACAGCCACCAATTAAGCTTTTGTGATTGCTGCCTTTTAAGGCCATTAATTCATGAGAAGAGGAAGAAAAATTTAGGTGCAATTTTGTTTTAGCAGAATATAAAATTGAGATGGGGAAAAAAAATTATCATCTTGGCTGGGTGTTCAAGCCACTGTGAAGTGGGCTGGCTACAAGCAAGTCTGGCATTGCGTGGTCCAAGGCAGGTAGTTCTGGTCGGTGGGCAGAGACCCAGTTGCCCTCAGGGCTGGTCATGACCCTCAGCTCTGCTGGCAAAAAAAGGGATGCTCATAATTCTCAGTATATCAGCTGGGTTAGATATGGAATGGCTCAAGGCATGAATCTGACTAAGAGTAACTCAAGATTCTTATTGGAGTAAGAAGCAGATGAATCTGACCTGCAGTCCATTTTCATTTGTTCAAAGAAATGCCCACTTACCACCAGTGAGAACCAGGATGTATAGCCCTTCCCATTAAAAAGAGGCCAAATTTGGATGCTGGATTTGTGTATTTGGCTCTTGGTGTGCTTGGTGTGCTCATTGAGATCTCAAATTTTATCATCTTTCTTCAGCAAGGTGCCTAAGCACACGTTTCATTTCAAAATGCACTCCAGTAGATATTTTTTTTTCTCCTCCCAAAATATTTCTTTGATTCCCATGTACCTTGTGGCTTTTGTCAGTTCAGAGCCCTGCTCTAGAGCGAGTTACCATGATGAAAACCAGAGTGTGGATTTCCAGTGCTTGACTGCAGTTTGTCAATGCCCTAGTCCAGTTCACCTGGAGTTGCATTAGATCTCAATGCAGTGAGAACGGCAATGAGTGAGAGTGTTTTTGACAAAAGCAAGCTGTTTCTACAGAAAAGTTAAAGCACTCCATGTCCTTGTGCTAGCTTGCCTTGCAGTAGCATGATAATGATGAGCAGGCAGATGAGGCTGAACAGCCACCTTTGGGCCTCACGTAGCGTTATCCAATAACAAATCTTTTCTCCAAAGCATACAAATAACACGGCAGTGTCTTGTATGGAATGTTACTAAAAGCCAAATCTTATATTGCTAAAAATCATGTACTGCTCTGCTCAATCCTACCAACACTGTTTTGCTCTCCTTTTTAGTATGTTCATCAAAGTATAAATGATGATACGTGTAGACCTGTTCATGGTTTTACTCACTGCTAGTGGAGTGCTATATAATTTATTAATATTTTTCTATGTGAAGTTTGGAGGTTAATTGGTCCTGTGTTGTGCTGTTATACCCCTTGTATTGGGCTGGTCTCAAATGCTGCTCAGGGGCTGGTGTGAGAGCCCTGTGGAAGATTTGGTTAAAGTAGGAAATTCATGCGTGAAAGTGCAACTTCTGTGCTTTCCCTTGCTGTGTGCCAGCAATCTCAGCTGTCAGCTGGCTGCTTGTGTGCGATATCAAAGGGAGTTTAAAAAGTGTACTGGGGACAGAACAAATCTGTAACATCTCTCCACCTGCCTGCGTTAGAGATGTTATCTCTATGGTCAGTGTAGCAGCCACAATGGCTTTTTATGTCCTAGAGGGAAGTTTCACTTGCCACTTCCCTTTGTGGTGCATCTTGTGCCTGGTTTGGGAATTCAGGCTCACCCTAGCAGAAAGGGGACTATGGCTCTGTGTTGGGCTTCACCTGTGCACAGTAAAAGGGAGGGAAGAATAGCAAACTGTTGTGTTGTTAGAGCTCTGAGGAGAAGTGCTAACTATGTAGGTTACTAAGGAATAACTTTAAAAGCTTGCTGGGGAGAAGCTGAGCAAACAAAGCCAGATTTCTTCATACTTTTCTTCCTCAAGTGACCTCTCCTGTCTCTAACTCTATGGGGTATGGTGACACCTGGTGCTTTCATGATAGGCATAAGCTCAGCAATCCTACCTCTACTTGTCTCTATCCCTTCCCTTCTCCTGCATGTTTTTACTTCTAGTAGATGCTCAGCCAGGCATTACTGATCTCTCTAGCAATAAACAGAGTTACTTTCTAGGCTTGTGAGTAAGCTCATTGCAACGTGATCAGTAGTGCCAGCAGTAGAGGGCATGTGCGGTTGAGATCCCACTTCTGGTAGCGCTCTTCCTAGACTGGCTTCACTCAAATGCAAAACTGCTCTGTCAGTAAAAAGGCCATTGGAATGTTTGTGAAAAAAACTCAAACCTGATGAGGCTTCTGCTGCTCGAATGAAAAAATCATAGTTGCTTATCACAATAATGTCAAAAATCACAGCTGCCTTCCCTATCAGGACGAAAGCAGCAGAAGTTGTGGCAGGTCTCTCCTTGTGCCGCTGGTGGTTTCAGCTCCTGGGGCAGGGATGTTGGGGAAGAGCACAAAGGAAAAGGCAGTGCCTGGGTCCTTAGATATTCCCATGCAGAGCAGATTTTAGTGGGGCTGTGAATGGACTCAGTTATTACATGGGCAGGAGCACTGTTTTTTCCCAGGGTTTGTACCAGATGCAAAGCTTTCCCTCTGACTCACAGGAGGTTTAGGAGGGGAGTTCTGTCTGTCAGCACCTGCCTGAGCAGAGCTGCTGCTGAAAGCCTAGTGCCATCTGCCGTGAAGATTTGGGGGAAGGACTGGTGCTTGTGGTTGGCAAAGGTGTCTGTCCCAAAAGCCATGGAGGAATCATGAGGTAACATCAATAAAGTCAGACTTAGTTTTACTGTGGCACCTTTAAGGCATTGCAGTTCTGTGTTGCACTTGTGGGAGTTGACTTGAGACAAAGAGAAGACTCTGAAGCACTAATGCCACTGTAGCACTCTTGGATATTGCTGCTGAATAGAGAGAGTGTGAATGTTTTATTGCAGGCATAGGGTAGAGAACAGCAACTGTCATGTTTTAATTCAGGTCACTCTGAATGGAAATGCTGTATTTGAGTTATTTCTCATAAATCTTCTGTATTTTTACTTACAGAATCCTTTCAAGTTGTGGTAAGAGGCAACGGCTTTTATCATGCAAGAAATACCGACCAGGTACTCTGCAGCTTCAAGCTCAATGACAGCCTTACTATCAGTAAGTTTGCAGGCCGGGAGATTGCAGTGACCCCTGTGTCTATGTCCCCTCACGGGCCAACTCTCATCCATGTTAAGGGGAGTTCCTTGCAGCAGATGTGAGAGGGAGCTGGGGTAGAGATGTGCACTTAAAAGAAGCTTGAAATTCATCCTTATTCAATGCAGTGACCTGTGGGCATTGTGTAGTGAGCGCTTGTACGGGGCGTGCTGCTGCACAGGGACCTTAGCACCACTGTAGCGATGCACGTGGGTACTGCATGCAGCAAGAAAGCACTGGGGATCAGGTTTTAAGATGGGAATTTCAAATTGCTTCCTATTCCCTTGTTCATCACCAGTAAAAAGTGCTATCTTGATCCCCTGGTGGTGTTTTCAGAATTTTTATTCAGCAGTTCAGGAATTGCTGTAAAGCCAGACCTCCCAGGCACGCTCTGTTCCTCTTTGACACCAGTTCTGGTCCCATCATAGTGACTGTGTAACATGGAAACTCCCTGTCATTGCTGTGCTGAACAGGGTCTTTTGTTTGCTGTCTCAGCAGCCAGGCAAAGGGCTGAGTGACCAAAAAAAGATGGAGTGTCCAGTTTCTCAGGAGTCCTCTCTCATTCCTGAGAAGCTGAGAAGCTCTGGCAGAGTGAAACATGGTGTGGGGAGGGGAGCTCTGCTCCTTTTTCGTATATGTTTCCCTTGTGGCCTGAGCACAGTAGAGGCTTTCATATCCTGTCATGGCCAGACTGGTGCCTTCCCTAGCAGTGAATTCCCTTACAAGAGGGAACACATGAATTGCTTCGTCATTTCCCATCCCAGTTTTCTATGTCGATGCTGCAGTCAATCAGCTCTGGTGGTCTTGCATTTATTCCACTTACAGATATGCTTTAACCAGGATTTGTTTTTTGTGGTTTATCAGTTAGACAGACTTTTTGCTTTTTCTTCCCTGACCCCAATCATTAGCACGCTGACTGGACTTGATGCAGTGAATGATGACTTGGGCCTGGAAATACACAGGAGGGAAACTACTCTGCTTCCATTCCAGCTTCATGCTGTGTTTTCCTTGGGTTAAGTTTGCAGCAGATGTTGTGATGAGATGCTGATCTATGCTGGCTTTTTTCCCCTCCCTAAAACATATCACTGATTTCCATGTCCTCATCTCTGCCCAGGCAGGGAGATGAGTTCTGTCTTCAGGTGTGCTTAAAGTGAGAGAAGCATGAAGGAACAACTCTTACATCTGTTGCTGCCTGAGTTAATTTCTTTCCTAGATAAAAAGAGTAAAGAAGCCTCTAAAGTATAAATAAGGTGGCAGCTTTTATCAGCCATTTATTCCCTTGGTTTTGGCTCTTGCAGACCACAATTTCTCCAGGCTGGCAGCACAGTTGCTTTGCTGGCCATTCAGAGCTAAGCTACAGTCACTGGAGTGATGTGTCTGCTCTTGTGCCTCAGCTTACACACTTTTGGTGGAGTTGCAATGCAGGATTACTGCTGGGCCTCCGGTCTGTATTCATGGGACTTGGCTTTCTGGATGTGACTTCTGAAAGAGACAGGATTAACACTGCTGACTCGTGGAGCAGTGGAGTGCAAGGAGGTGGGAAGACATGCGCCCTTGTGTTTGATTCTGCCTGCAACAAACCCTTATGAACGTGGGCTGTTTACAGATGATGCTGCCACAGAGGGGAGGTTGGGTCCAGGAGAAGCAGGTAGTGCAGAGCAGGTCCTCATGGTAACATCAGTCACGATCCCTCTCTGCCTATTTCCTGTAAATGACCAACCATCTCTTGGGTTTGGTTTTTTTTCCCCCCCAGTATTCTTCCATTTCAGCTCCACCCTACCTGTCTCCTTCCTTTTTCTTGGGCTCAGACAGTGCAGCCTTGGATTCTCTTCTGTGTGTGTTTGGACGTGGGTAGACAAAAATTGAACCCTAAACTTTTGAGCCCTTGAGTAACTTGAGGGTTCAGAGTATTCAGTGAGTAGAGGTTGCATGAAATTTTCAGATAGACATGATGAATACTGCTCAAAGCTGAATTCCAAAAGGCTGATCACTGCTGTCAGGGACAGAGATAAACTTCCAATTCTTAGCTGTGGTATCTCTAGCCTGATAGCATCATGTTGGCATCAGCATGAATGTTTATTCTAGTACTTGGCTTTATAATCAGCACTACTGGGGAGCATTGGTACTTGCCAATATGCTGAGTTCATCTGGGGCTGTCATGGGTATCAGCGCTTCTCAGGGGGGTGGCCTGCTTGGAACAATTTCCTTTTTTCATCTCTGATAGTTACATTAATTTCTTTTCAGATGAAAAGCCGACTTTTGTTCATGATACGTATTTGCTTTGCCCTGCCCCGGTGATAGAAGATGCTGGACAGTGAGTATTGCTTTCCAGCATGTGTCAAGAGAGAGAGTGGAGTTCTGGGTGGGGATGTCATTACTGAGCCAAAGGCCCAGGATTTTGCCCAAAGTGTCAAGCTAATAAATTTGTGTGTGTGAGTCGTATTGCAGCCATCTCCTTTGGGCCAAATCCTTTCTTAGTATGAGCCAGCATAGCTTAATTTAATTTTGAGTGTTCAGCACAGTTTAACCGAAGGTCTTCTTGACCGTGGCCTCATATCATCGAATCACAGAATGGTGATTCCTCCTCTCTTCCTATATCCTGTTTTTTTCAGACCAAAAGGTGATTAAATTCAACACAAACTTTTAATTTTGATGGAAAGTTGATGCTTGATTTGACTTCCTTTGCTGCTGTTGTATATGTTGCTTCCTGTATTTTGCTCTGCTGTGTCTTGTGTTGACATTTTTCAGCCTTTTTTATCCTGTAGACTTCTGGGAGACATGGCACAATGCCCTACCTTTTCCCTAGGTGATCTTGTGGGTGCTTAATTACTGTACTGGGGCTAAGGGTGAATGCCTCCCTCCCCTTTTGTATTTGTGGGTGAAGGAAATTAATTTGGTGGGGTTTTGTCCTTTTTTTTTTTTATTATCACTTTAAACTTTTTTCTCTCTCTTGGACCCATTCTCTGATATTGGAGAATGGCTAGGGAAGAATCTTCTTTAATTTCATTGGCATTTCAGTGTTTTTACCCTTCTTGATCTCAGTGCAGGTGTTCTGGATTTGCTTAGATACAAAAGAACACATTCTGACTCATTGACAGAAGGGGTTCTTTAAAAAAATAAAAAAGTCTTAAAGTTCCTTGTGTTATCTACAGTAGTATTGCCATTTTCTGAGGCATTCTGTTAGGACTCACTGTCCTAGTGCCCTTTGCCCCAGGTGAGATGGGGGATTTTTTACTAAAGAGCATATGTCCCAGCTCAATTAAGGTAACATGAAAAGGGTGGCTCCTGGGCAAGCAGGGAAGCAAATGCAGGTAAGTACCTGAGGCCATGAAAATGCCCAGACTCAACAGGACGTGCTGTCCATGCATGCTCATAAAGCAATGGCTAAAACAGAGGCAGAGTAAAGGTAGCAATGGGTGTAAAGATGACACTAAAAATAAACATATCTGTTTTGTGCTCTAGGGTGGTTTTCCTGCAAGTCAGCATGAACAATGGGCTAACGTTCATCTCCAGCTCTGTCAGCATCACCAGCACACATTGTGTAAGTAATTCCAATGGGGCTTGACAGAGGAGCCATGAGACCTTGGAAAGAAATGGTTGTTCTTCAGGCAGAGCCTCCTTGAGTGAGCGTGAGCTCTCTGCAGCTTCTGCGTCACTGCTGCTGCCTGGATCCCAGCAGCTCTTGGGAAAATAACCAGGGCTACTTAAGATCAAATTGTTATTGATGATGGATAGATCATAATAGATTTTCTGAGTAAAAAATTAGAATAAAAGGCACCCTGCCCATTCCTACCCCAGGAGAGACATCCTCAAAACTAGGATCTTAACAGAAAGAGATCTGAGAAAATGATGGAAGGAGCATCAGGGGACAGCACTCTGTTGAGCCTTGGGGTCCCTGATGGGATCTGGGGTAAAAGGTACAGCTGTTAGGACTTGTATCTGGAAAGGCCAGAGAGGGAAAGGACAGTGATGTCTTTCTTGCATCACGTGGTCAAAAAGACCAGGTGGAGTGTCAGGGACAAGCAGTGATCCTTTATCAAAATCTGATTTTTAGAATCAAATAAGCAAAATTAAGAAACTGACTAATAGATAAGCAGTTGTCTTCCTTGCCTTGGGGTAAAAATAGGCAGTGCCCATAGCTGGTGCAAGGAAGTACAGTAATTAAATATATGTCCTTGTGCTTGTGGTCTAAACCAAGTTGGCTGAAGTACCTGATAGCAGTTTATATCAAACTTCAGCTTTATTGTTATTAGTGTCAAAAGGACTTTTATAGCCTATGCCAAATGCTGTCATATTGGTTTGTAATCATTGTTGGCCATTTTGACAGCTGGAGAACAGAAGGGCAGGAATGCAGATAGAGGCGACTGGAACTTGTAAATCTAATTTTCTGATGTTTTCAGCAATGGAGGTGGGAAATATCACACCAGAATGCTGGAACAGTCCGGGTTGCAGGGACTCAATTTAGCAGAGATGTGTTTGCTTCTTTACTGGATTTTTTCTATTTTGCCAAAACTTTCTTCCAAATTTTCCATACTGAGGACTTAATTCCTTTCACACTTAATTCCACTCTTTTACCTCGGGTGCAGTAAAACCTTTCAAGTCTGCAGTGAAACACACATGTTAACTGGTGCATTTAGTTACCCATATGTAATCTATTTCTGATGGAGACTGAAGTCCCAACCCTAGCTGGGGTTCCTAAAGGCCAGAGCATGGATGGAGGAAGCTTTCCCTTTTGGTAGCCTAAGGATAAAAAGAGGAATCCAATCTCCAGTCATGTCAATCTGACAGTTTTTGACCAGCCTCTTGCAAATTGAATGTGAAGGAGGCAGGAAGCCTGATTTGCAGCTGATACAAAAATACTGTCTCGCTCCTGTTGTGTCCCGTAAGCAGGGAGGTGGGCAGTTCAGTTTCCAACTTTGTTTTAATTTCATGCATTTCACTCTTCTCGTTTTAGAGACTCCCTCCATTTCCTTTCCTCTCCTGTTTCCTTTTCTGTGGGTGGCAGTCAGCTGGCGTGCTCAGCTCTCTTCCCCAGCTGGTCCTTCTGTCCTTTCTGGACAGTGAGTATCTTCACTATAATCCGAAAGCCTCTGTGTGATCTCTGTGCTTATTTCTGTTCAGCTGCATGAAGTCTGCTATTTTCTTTTCAAAGTCCAGCTTCACTATGGTGCTTTGTACCATTAAAATCATTAAAAGAAGACTCTTTAGCTTCTTGCTGCCAGTGGCTCCTGAGGTACTGCTGGCAAATGTCTCAGCTATTTATATGTGCAGTTAGCACGGGAAAAGCAATGCCTGGGAACAAAGGCTACAAAACAAGGAGGTAATGTGTGTTTGGAGTAATAGTAGCAGTGGTACTGCATTGCTACTGTGCTCGGATTTGTTTTTAAGGAGTGCAGCAATGATTTTTACTCACCCTTTTCTCAGCAAACTGACTTCACTGGGAATTAATTTCTCTGTATGTATCTGCTTTCCAGATGCATTAGTTGTACATGGGGCCATGGGAGGGCCAGAGAGGGAACCTTAGCACTGAACTGCAGCTGGGTACTGAGTCCTCTAACAGAACTTGCTTGAGTGGGGAGTCTGGCACATGTTGGAGCAATCCAGCTGCTCCCTGGAAGAATGAAGGTGAGCTGAATAGCATATCCTAAAACAGGTCAGTTTGTTGCGTTTATAACAAAAAGCCACAGAGGAGTGGAGGGGTGATGATGCTGTGACACAGATATGGGATGCTGGGTAAACTGCCTAAAACCATGGAGTAGGGTCTGTGTTTTGTGTTAGTCCCATATGAATGTGTCAGTCCTGACAGCTCTAGGAGGTGGCCTGAGAGAGAACAAGGTACCGCCTAAGTTGGTCATTTGGGATCTCGCCCAGACTTTGCAAAGCTCTCACCAGCTGGTATTTTCCACCCTCAGCCTTTTCATTGTCTGAGGGGAAAACAAATGCACTTAGAACATTGAAGGGAATCCCTGTTGTAAGAAGGGGCTAAGCATCAGTTTCTGGTATCATGGAAATTCAGCAACTAGTTTCAGATTTAATAAGGTGAATCTCATGCGCTTTATCATGTAGAAATCAGTTTTGGAATTTGTTTTCTTTCCCTTTATCCTCCTGCTTATCCTTTGAAAATCTCTTACAGCTTCTTCTCTAGCCAAGTCCTCTTTCCTTAGCCTGACTGATAGACCTTTCTTCAAGCTCTTTTCACATCCTCCTAGCCCCAGGGTTTCCTCTACTTTGCTGCTAGGTTGTGCCTGTTCCCTGATACCCTTGCTGCTGGTGAATTGAACCTCTTCTCAAATTTTCAGAATCTACCACTGAAGAGGTTTCTTTTCCCAGTATAAAAAAATAGCTGAAACACCAGAGCTAGTGTTAAATACCATTCCAGAACCCAGTACAGTCCAAGGATGGGGCATGTCTTAGCATGCCACTGCCCACGTGAAACAAATGTATACTTTCCAAAAGCTATGTGCTCTGTATGTTCTGCAGGAAGCAAACAGCATATGAAAACCTGATTCCTGTAGTCATCAGAGCAATAGAGAATTAATCTCTCTTCTGAATGCACTAACATGAAATGCTCCAGGTGCAAAAGATCCATCAAGATTTACACCGAAAAAACAGAGCTGTGATTCTCTTTGATTTTCAGTTGCTCTGAAAAGCTAATTTCAAATGTTAACACTTGATATTTTTTTTGTTCTAGTGAATTTAAAGAAAATTTAAATTTTATTTTGAGTGTATAGACCCTTAGATCTGCAACCCCAGGGTCTCACTATTCTCTGCAGAGAGATCATAAGAATCAGCAATGCTTAAGATAATTATTACCGCATCTCATTAAAAATAGTCAAACCAGCCCTAAGAAGCATACCAAGAGCAAACGGCATTATTGACTGGTTTGCATAATCACTCAGGCTAAGGTTGTGTGAGTGGTTGAGTCAAGAGACAACACAGGCAGGCTTGGGAGCCGATGTGCTGAGCAAGTTGTGCTCTGTTCTGTGATACTGACATGTGAACAGTTACCCATGAGGTCTGAGCTCCAGTAGTCCCATTCTTTGAATATCAGCATTTGGATATTCTGCATCTCTGAAAGGTTACTCTGCACATCTGAGAGTCTGTGGTCATGTAGTTTGCAGTGCCATTCTGACAGTATTGAGGGACTTGTCAGCACAGAGTGGTTTGTATACAAGTTTAACCTTCTTAAATCTAGTGGGCTATAAACATACCATACATTTGTACCTAAATTATACATATGCACACTGCAAAGAGGAGATGCTTCCCTGGTTTTGTGGCTTCAGATACTGATGTGATCCTAATGGTAGTAGTGATTGACTGCACAATCTACCTGAGACCTCATAGTAAGGGAAAGCTGACTCTAAATGTGTAACTTCAGGACTCCTGAAGTTTGAGACATATTTTCTTTGAGACATACAAAGGTAACTCAGAAATAATCATCTTGCTTGCAGCTGACTGGGACCATCCTTTTCATTGCTCTTCTGATTCTCTTTCTGCTGCTGGCTCTGGCTCTTCTGTGGTGGTTTTGGCCCCTTTGCTGCACAGTGGTAAGTACAGGTTTTTTATTCCATTGACTTGGTTTCATCTATTCTCGGCCAAAGCACAGAGTTAAAGTGTTGGAGTGGGTGATTAACCTTGCTTAAGAAAAATGCTGCCACATTTGTAAAGCCCTGATTCAACAATTTGCTTAAAGTGCTTTTTGGAGTTACTCTAGTCTGGGTTTTTTGATTGTTTCAAGGCCTACATGATTCTTACATTGAATGATAATTTTAAATAAGCTCATGGATGTGACTCAAGTTTCTGTAGGGATGGAGAACTTCAGACCAGCTTTGAAACCTGCTGCATAAAAGTGTAATGAAATTGATTTACTAATGTGTGCCTAAGCTGTTACAATCCTCTTTAAAGACAAGAGTTAGGGGGTTTTTTGCATTTTGTTGGCTGAGGTTTCTTTAATTTATTCAGAGGAGCTGCAGATTCTGAGAGAATATCTTTGCACTAACTTGATAGTTATACTGTATTTTTTATCTCATCAGGGTTTATTTTATGCCTGCTGAAAAGCAGTGGGGCTACTGAGAGGATTGAATGTGGGGGAATGAAGCAGAGTGACTCATTTGTGATGTGGGCAAGAAAGCAGAGAGGACATAGTATTGAGATGGATGAACCCTACCATTGTCTCAGATTTCTCCATTATTTATTTATTCCAGGTGATCAAGGAGCCGCCTCCACCACCGCCTCCAGAGCCTGTAAGTGTGCTAATTTTGGGCTGTGGTACTGTCTGCAGCCACTGTAGTGTACTGTGCTGCCCAGGAATGTCAGCCCTGTAGGTGTCTTAATGACACCTTAAAGGCTGTGAGAGGAAGTCCTTTGGGTCAGGACAGTTATTTCTGCCTTCTGGCCTCTTTATATACACACAGCAAAACTGCTTCCATCCAGGGTGAAAACCCTTGCATAACTCAAAAATCCACAGGCCAGCAGTTCCTATGGTATTTTGTTCCTTCTGCTGTGCATCAAACAGGTGTGTAAGCAAATCTTTGCTTCTCAAGCTGTGCTGACAGCTGTCCCTCCTCCAGTAAAGCTGCCATTGTTCTCAGGAGGCGTTTAGCCCAGATTGGTAGTAAGGAACAGTCTGGCAGCTGGAAAAAAGGACAGCAAAGGCCACATTCTTGTGGCTTTGCTACAGGAGAGGAGACAAAAGCCTGCCCTGGCTCTGGCTCTTCTGCAGTGTGACCTTTGGAAGGACATTTAGCCTTTCTCCATTTAGGTTTTGAGCTGTTTGAGGCAGGGTTATATTTAGCTCTTTTGAGGACAGTAACTCACTGACCCTGACCTCAGCTTAGTTCCACCATACTAATTTTGTGAAAATAATAGTAGTAAATAAAAGCACCTCCAGAGAAAACTTATGCCTGCCTTTATTTCTTTCCTAGGCATAGACAGTTAAATGATGGAAATATACTTGCCTAACCCACAAGAGAAGCTTATAGTTTACTGTTAACTTGCTGTAACTTGGCATGAATGTAAGGAGGCAACCACAGCTGCTGTTTTGAGGTTGCTAGAGGCCACCACTGGTGTGTATGTGATCCTGTTACTTGTCCTGAGCAGCAGCACTGTGACAATTTAACTTTAGGATGCACACCAGAATTCATGCTGGGGTTAGTGGGATTAGTGCTATCACAAAGCCTGCAGTTACAGCCATGCTGCATTTGAAGGAGGTTTCAGAGAGCATCACAGCCCTGCAGAAGTTCCAGATGTTTTGCAATTTTAAATGCAATGAGAATGAACTGACGTAAGCCTCCAGGAATAACACAGAATACAGATGTTATCCATCCCTTTTCTTGGCCTTGTCTTTATCCAGTATGGATTGTAATAATCATGCATTGTAATAATTGTAATTGTGTAATGGATTTCATTACATTTACTATTAGGCTCCCTAGGTGTGGTGACCTGCCCTTCAGCTGATACAGTGTGGTATTGCTACTGTTAAACTGAATGTAGGTGTGTAAAACTTGTTCTAAAGCACGAGCATTAGATTTCCGTGGGGTAGCTGTTAATGTTGCTTTGCTGTGTGTTCAGTGTAGGGGATATTTGGCATAAATCCTTTATCAGCTGGAAAAGTATCAGCTGTTACTGTTGACTCTGTACTGCTAAAGTCAGGCTTGCCAGCAGTAAGAGCTGTTAGACATGAACACTTGAAATCTGTGTTACATTGCATGGAAGAGGCAGAGTATCTTATGTAACACTCGTGTTCACAATGAAATCAAATATAAACGAATTAAAAATGCTGATGCAGTTCCCTGGGTACTGGTTTAGATGTGGCATGAAATGGGAAAAAAATTGTGTATTTGTTGTACTCTGAAAAAAAAGCTTACTGAAACAGCACCAAACCGAACACCAAACCACAATACCTTCATTGTAGATTTATTTCCTCAATTTAGGATTAAAAAAAAAAATAACAGGAACAAAAAAAAGGTAAAACAAACACCAAAAAACCAATCCACAACAATAAAAAACCCAAACTCATGCTCCCCTTAGTAGTTAATGCAAATGTCAACTCTAGTCTTGCCAGGCCATACTAAAGAATTTGTTGGAGGAACTGACCTGTTGAACTGTAGCTGAAAGATGACATGTCACTTAATAATTGATGGAAGTATCTTTCTCCAAGGCATAACCTAAGAGGTAAATACAAACAAACAAAAATCAAAGCATGGTTTTAAAAACCTGTTGTTTTCTTTTGGGCTCTTCATTCCTTTTCCATTCCAATAGAAACATGTAGGGCAATTTTGAGAAAATGCAATGTAGTAATGTAACAGTGATTTATGTCTATAGTATTTGGCTTTTAGTTGATCTGTTTGTTTGTTTCTTTAATTAAAAAGTGAGTTCAGGTAGTGTTTCTAGAAACGTACTGATGAAAAGTAGCAGAGAGCACTGTGCATGGCCAGTCCAAGAGCAGCATGCACATCTGCATATCAGCATGAGGTACAGTTATTTGAGGAATGAAGAAAATATTGCAGGAGGCTTGTTGTGCTCTTTCCTCAGCTATGTGTGTACTTGGAGAGTGTCAGGCTGTGACTTTCAGGTGCCTTGACTTCGTGTAATGATACAGAGTCTGAGAAATCCCAGTTACTTCTCGTGGCTCAAGATGATAGAGCTGGAGATGTATTCCCAGGCTTGTGGAACCAGAACCGTTTGCCAGCTTTTCGTTAAGCAAGAGCAGAAAAATGAACCCGAAGTGAATTCCCGATTCAGACTCTCCCACGTTCCAGAAAAATAATCTTAAGTCTTTGTAATTGCTCTGGTTCTAATCTCCCTGAAAATTGTGAGATGCTCCTGTCTGAACCCTATTCCAAACTGTTCAGCTTGAGCCAGACTCCACAAAGCATCAAATAGTGTAGAATAACTGGTTACAGCTGCCATGTGGAAAGGGTCTGATGCACATGTTAGAAAACAGTGGTCACTTTTTTTTCCTCTGTTAGGTGAGATTAAGTTCTAGAAGGGCAATTAATAAATTGTTCCTTTGGGCAAACTCATCACTGCATTTTCTGCATAGCACAGTGGCAAGCCAGTATATGTACAATTCATCTGCACTTTGCCTTTCCTTACAAATCAGTTGGAATTTTGAAGCTTAATGCATATTTGACTAAATAAAAGCAGCCTGGAGAAAGGAATAGGCAATCCTCTCTGGCTTCCCTAGTTAAAATTGCAGCTGCAGAGACAAGAGACTTTTTTGTTTTTTGTCAGCAAATAAGCGTAACACACAAAGCCAGATATCCAAGGATTGAACCATAGGATGTTCAGCTGTCTTCCACAGTTCATGTGTTTTATGTGAGAGCAGCAGTAATATCTCCCTGTCTTTCCCACAGGACTCAGATGATGAAGATGGATTGCCAAAGAAGAAGTGGCCAACTGTGGATGCATCTTACTATGGAGGTCGAGGTGTTGGTGGGATTAAGAGGATGGAGGTATTTGGCTTATTCATTAGTGTTATAAACCCCAGTACATTTAATTAAAAATTTCATGTAATTTTTGAAGAAGATCGGAGGCTGGGATTTAATCAGGGCTTGTCTACCTGATTCGCACCTGCTGTCCACGTAACAGGCATCAAGCTGCTATCATTTGCATGAATTAATAAATGAATCTAGCATTATGAGCCAGAGAAAATTTGCAGGTTAAGAAATGAGATAAGCACCAAAAGAAGTTTTAATTTTGTGAGTCAAATCCTTTGGTGCAGTTGCATCCAGTTCTCTTGTCAGAGGAAATTCAGGCAAAGCTACACTGGTTTTACATTTGAGGGTGCTGTCTATGCAGTGCCTGGTTTCTGTGGAAGGGAAGGCTTGTCAGCAAGTTCCTGCAAGACTGCAGATGAAGTATTGCATCTTAATATCCTTAACAATTTTCCTTGGAAGAATTTTATCCTTGATGCTGACAATATATTCTGACAGTGCACCATGGATCGTATATTGCTCTTGAATGCAGAGTCACTTTTCTGCTTGAGCTAAGTCAAACAAAATCAGATATTAAGATATTAGATATTGGGAAAAATTTCTTCACTGAAAGGGTGATTAGGAGTCAGAACAGGCTGTCCAGGAAAGTGATGGAATCACCATCCCTGGAAGTATTGAAAGTGTGTGTGGATATGGCACTTGAGATACGTGGTGCTGGGTGAACTCAGTCATCCTAGAGATCTTACCAACCTTAATGATTCTCATGTGCCCCAGATGCTGTGAATTCCCACAAGACCTTAGATTACTGGAATGTGCAAAGGCTAGTAGTTCCAGCAGTTTTTGAATGAGACTATTTTATTCTTAAATGTGTATTTCTGATTACGGTGAGAGTTTGGTGCTTTCATAAATTTGACTTCATTCCTGGTAGCACTTGGTTATATGATGGGAACTAGATTATTACCTGTGGGAACCACCTGCTGGTGCGGACTGCTGAAGTGTCCTCTTACAGTGTGCTCTCCTGACATCAGGTGCGATGGGGAGACAAGGGGTCAACAGAGGAAGGAGCAAAATTGGAAAAACCCAAAAATGCTATTATTAAGTTGCCGGAACAGGAGTATGAGCCGTGGGAACCCAAGCCGAAGAAGCCCCATGTGAGAAAACCACCTTCCCAGCGAAAATGGTACACTCCAATCAAGGTAATGTGTCTGGCCCTCCATTTTACCAAGTCTCTCGTGTCATGTAAGATACTATATCCTACTTGTTTAGCACAGCCTTTCTTTCAGCGGAGCTGAGAGAGCCTATTTTAAAAAGTGGCCATTAATCCTCACCTTTGCCTGGTTTTGGAACATGCATTTTGCTTGGCACTGTGTTGCTATATTTTTTTGAGAAGTGTAGAGGGTATGAGCAGAGATCTTCCTTTCTTCAGCTCACACTGTCTTTTCAGGTACTCTTGCCTGGGTTGCAACAGCAGATCACTTGAACCTTAGGGGAGGGCAGATGCTGTTTTGTGCCATCTCAAGGCAGCATAGAAAAGGATCAGATAAAGGGCACTGTCCTTGTTTTGACTGCATTGCGGCTAAGGGCTTGGGTTGGGATCCAGCTCTACTTTTCCCTAGTTCAGCCACAAGACAGTAGTGTTTGATTTTTGGGCAAGTCACTCAGTCTCTCCATATTTTCATCCCCAGATCTCCCATGCCATTATAATATTTGGTGTTTCAATGTCTTTTAATGTATGTATCCTCACATAACCCAAAAGGCAGGGAAGAGCTGTTATCTCTGCTTACAGAGAAGGAAGCTGGAGGGCTAGCACAGTCAAGGCTGCAGCATACCATGCTCACCCCAGGAATCTATGGCCATGTCCCAAAACAGTGCTTTGTGGCAGGAGTTCCCCCCTCTCCTCCTTACTCACAGATCAATTAAACAGTGCTTGAATTTTTCTGGAAAGCATCTGTGAATTTTAAAGCCTGCTTAGGTAGGTATTCTTGTGGCTGTTTATCCATGCTTCAGTTCTTTTCCCATCTATACTGTACTTTTGTTCTGCCTTTTGTAACACCTCAAGTAAGATTAGTTCTTTAAAGTAATACCTGTCTAATTGTGCCTCTTAAGGGAGTTGTTCACATTAAACTACTGTCATCCTCACTGCGTATTGGGTATTTGGCTCACTGCATATTGGGTATTTCTTACCCCACTGAGGTTCTTCTTGTTGTCCAGATAAACAGTGTTCAGAGGGCAAGGGTACGGGACCAGTGTGTGTGCAGACAGCTGAATACAGAGAAACTGTACCAACACACCTGTAGTTCATTCTCACGCTATTTTCACCTCATTTCTTGGTCATATCTTGTCTTTTTTTTTTTGTTAATTGCAGGGTAAACTTGATGCACTGTGGGCTTTGGTTCGACGAGGCTATGACCAAGTCTCTCTTATGAGACCACAGCCAGGGGATAAGGTAAGGTGTCTCAAATGCACTGGCAGGTCACTCCTTTGTTAGTAGCAGCAATGCTCTTCCTTCCCAATCAGCCTTTCTCTTTTTTTTATAAGCTTGTCTCTTTTCATATTGCTCTAAAGGTAAAAGCTAAACATTTTTAATGTTTCTTGGATTTATAATGGAGTTCAATGATTATTGTGAAATCATGAACTGTACAGATGATGAAAAAACAAGTCATAGCAAGGTTAATGGAGAACAAGTTGGTGTTGAATTCTGTGCAGACACATTTCTCAGTCATCTGCTATACATAGGCAGGGAGTATCTCATGCCTTGATGAAATCTATTGGCCAAAAGTAGGTCAGGAGTAGATTCCTCCTGGGAGGAAGCAGGGAGTTTGTGCTTTTCAGAGCCACAAAGATGTCTGTGTACTGTCCCTGGGTCACTGGCAATAGCTTAGTTCAGAGCTCTCACAGTTCCCCCTTGTGAGCCTGGCACTGTTATGGTTGTCTCTATTTTGTTATTCTGAGGGGACAACTCCCTAAGAATTGAGTGCTGCTGCTTTGAGCTGTTTCACCATTAAGGTTTTGTTTTCTGCAATGGTTCTTTGTAACATGAGGACTAAGCAGACACAACAGCATCTTTCTCTCCCCTGTGGGCAGAGTCCATACATTTCATCACCTTGGCTCGCAGATGAAGGGTTTCTAGAGTTACAGCAATAGGGTCCATAAAGTGCTTTTTTGGGCATAGGACTGGTGCAGATGCTCAGGCTTGTTTGCCTGGGTAGCTTTCACACCTAATGACAGACTTTAAAAGTAGCTCTAATTTGCATCAGCTAGGGCAGTAAGTTGCATGTCTCTTGCTTTTGGCAAAATATTGTTATGTTATTTGTCTAGTCATTAACCAAACATGCTGCATCAGTATTTAAAGTTTAATCTGTTCCATTTTTCTTTTAGCACATAAGGAAACCAAGAGAACAAACCCGGCTTCTTATACTACTTTGTAAAATGGTCTTAAATGTTTCACTAAGCTGCATTTTCAAGGCAGCTGTGCTTGAGACACCTTATTTACTTTTTAAGCACGATCTAGAGCTTCTGAATAGGCTCTTTAGGTCCAGCTGTATTTTGATAGCACTAACATTGTATAATATGAATCTATCCTCTGCCTTTCACTCCCTTGGCTGGGACGTTTCTATCAGTGCAGAGCACAACAGAGCCTCTGTTAGCCAGCGTGGTCAAGAAACATGCAGGGGGCTGGCTCAGAACAGGGATCCTCAGTTCTTTGCCTTCCAGCCCTGCTGTGGGGAGAGCAAGGGGCTGAAAAGAGGCAATGTGAAACAGCAAGCTGAAGGATTATTGTATCAGGGATAACATAAGAAAAATCAAATGTACATCTGGGAAATAGGGTGGAAAGAATCCTATTGAGCCTGATCCAGTGGAATCATAGAATCATCTCTGTTCCTTGGCCTGCAAAATTAACTAAGGCTGAAGAATATTGAAAGTGAAACAAGAAAATAAGTAGACAGCCTACTGCTGTTTAAAAAGAAAAAAAAAAACAACCAGATATCACAGGCCTGTATTTCATGTAGAAAACTAGCACAGAAAGGAGCAAGTTTATTATTTATTCTTTGGGTAACTTCTCTAGTAGCAGTCCCTCAGTGGCTAATTCACTCCTTGTAAGTTAGGTTTTTGGTGGGGGATGTGTATAAATACACCTGTATGCGCACGTAGGTAAATGTGGCTGAGAAACCGGGAGATCAGGTCAGTGCTGGGAGTGACCAGCAGCACAGAGAGCTTGGAGCTCTGGCAGCCCCAGGAGCAAGGCCACAGCTCTGCTCGCCTCAGCCCAGGCAGGCAAGGTCACTCCTTGTCCAGCTGTGCTGGCAGCAGTCAGAGGATTTAGCTTGGGGAGACACGAATGTTCAGCCTGGCGTGCCTTGGTGTGTGGTGTTCTTCCAGACTGTGCCACCCAGAGGCCGGGGACTGTGTGGTGATCTTGGAATGAGAGACTGCTTTGGTTTGTGTGGTTTTGAGGGATTGGGGTGGGGAAGCAAGGGAAAGAGTTCTTGGTGGGGTCTGAGTGCACCATTTTTTTTTTTTATTTTAAGGTAATTTCATAGCTGTCTTGGTTGTTCAGGAAAACCTAGAGTTTAGAAAGCAAAAGGAACACAATTTAACTCTGTTTTGGGAGTGACATTTGGATTCATAACTTGGAAAATTCCTAAATCTGAAGTTCCCAGAATCAAGCAAGTTATTTCCTTTATATTTTTAGGGAGTACCAGAGATATAGGTTGTTTCCCACTGGGACAAGATTCACTGAAGTTACATTTTCCAAATTTCTGTTTCACAGTTTACCTCCATTTTTAAAAAAAGTTTCCATTTTCCATTTTCACTGCTTCAGTTGGGCATATGTTCCTTCTTGCAGCCATTGGATGAAATTATAGCAAACTGCTTTTTTCTGCATAATGAAAATACTCATTATGGAGAAGAAAACATCCACAGGACAAGGAAAAAATATTTTTTACAAGGCTTTTAGGACAGGGGGAAGAGGAAAAAAAAAATGTTTTTTTTTTTTTTTTTTTTTTTTTTTTTTTTTTTTTTTTTTTTTACATTAAAACAATCTCTAGAAACTCTTTTGGCAAGTGTAACTTTTTCATCATTTGAAAATGAATACTGTGATTTGGGAGCTTTTCTTCCCCTCAAAAACCTGAAAAAGACTTGTAGAAAACTTTGTGATAGTTTTGTTGGTTTTGGTATATTCACCAATGTACCTGGCTTTGTCACAAAGAAGCAAAAGTCTGTTATACTTTTGGACTGCTGTTCAGCATCTTTCCCCACGACACAGGCCTCTTCTCTTTGGATCTGCAGACCATACAGCAAATGTAGTATTGCTATCCCAGATTTTTAAATCATGACTTCTTACCCATTCCCATCATGAAGTGAAGTTAAAAATAGCACTGTTTGTGTATTTTTGAGTCTTCATGTGGGGAAGCCCATTCCAGAGTGTATGTGAGAACCTTGCAGTAGAAATACTGAAGCATGTGTACAGTAATACGGGGCTGATGGCTGCAAGGAGTTCTGTTGTCCTTTCCTGTGAGTGAGCAGGCCTGCTGTCCATCCATCTATCCTTCTTCCTTCATCATGGTCCTGTTGCTATTCCCCATCCTGCTCTTTTCCTTACCTGTGCCCTGCTTGGACTCCTGCCCTAGACATCGCCTTCCATTTCCTTCTGTGGTTTCTTCTTCCTTTTCTCTCTCAGTTCTTGTTTGCATGCCTGTCCCCTTGATGAGACAGACTGGTTCCCTGCAGTCCTGTCTTTGGGAGCAATGGGTTGGTCCCCAGCCTCCTTACCCTGTTCCTCTCATGCTGCAGGACTTGAGCTGCTGGTGGCATCATGCTCTGGGCTATAGCCTTGCTGCAGAGCTGGCTGGAGCTCTGAGAGTTCCCCTGCCCTGGCTCATGTCTTCCATGAACTTACCAAGAAAAGGATCTCAGGATGATTCGTCCTTATTAGGCAGGATTGTATTAATAGGACTGTATTCATCCTTGTGAAAATCACAGGAGCTTTTTGGAACTGCCTATTTAAAGAAAACCAGCCAAGCACAAGCTCTGGTGCTCCTTCTCCTGTGTGTGCGGAGTGTTTTGCTTGGCTGTTACAGACAGCTCTTCCTCTCTGTCTCCATTCAAGATCATATCATAGCACCACCCCTGAAATTTATTAGTTTGGCAAGTACCTCAGTAAAGGGTCACAGGATCCCGCTTACTTGACTTCCTCAAGTCACCTCTAGCAGGAATTTCTTCTGCACCAGGATGGGACAACAAGGGATAAACACACTTAGCTGTACCCCATCATTAGCAGCTAGGCTGTTATTTGTGGCATGGAGTATTGCTGAGCTCTCAGACAGCATCAGCAGAGGAGTGAAGTGATGAAAAAGGGCTTGTGGCTCTGTGGTGGATTGCTGGGCCTTCTGCCTTGCTGGAATGTAGAAAGGTGAAGCCTTCACAGGCATTTGTGTGCCACTGAACACACTGCTGCAGTGACGGATCCCTTAGAGCTAGGCTGTTATTCTTCCTTTCCTTCCTCAGAAATCTGTGTCTTAGAGGACCAGCAGTCACTCTTTTGGCCCAAGAAAGGGATTGGCAGCTCTGAGGTGGGGTCACTGCTCATCCAGCCACAGGAGTACGTCAGAGTGTCCATATGGCCTGATGGGGCTAAGTGTTGCTCAAGGTATTCAGATTTCCTTGAAGATTTTCCCATCACTGTGTTGGTGCCCTCCTGAGCTTGGTTCTGAGCTTGCAGCAGCTGCTGTAAAGGTTGGAGTTTGGGAAATACTAGTGTCTGTCTATCTTGAAATATTTCATACAAACAAACTACAGTAGCTGGTAGGGCAGGTTGTCAATGGTCTCTGCAAAAGGTAAGTTTCAAGCTCTTCCCCTTGGCCTCATGGTTCAAACATGGGCTGTTACCAGTGGCAGCAGGTAAACATTGAAAGCCCCAGTATGCGCAGAGAGGAAAGGGAGGTGCTTTCAGATGGTCTGTTAGTTGCTGCTTTCAGCAAATTCATTCCATTTCGCCTCTCAGCACGTACTGATTGATGCAGGAAATTCTTGGAGGCTTGGTTAACCAAAATCCTTAACTGAAAACCCAACATTTTTCCCCTCAGGCAGAATTGATCATTTACTTTCCAGACTTTAAACGTGATCTCATTATTGTCACTGAAAATTTTGCAGCTGCAACAGAGAGTGTAGACTAGATTTTGCTGTCACCGGCCCCTTGTATACACCTGGGACTTCACTTAGAAAAAAGTAATGCCTTAGTAGTATTACCCCGTGGTTTGTACATGTAAAGCCCTTTCCTGGGGAAGGGGACTAGAAGCAGGCTGTTGTACAAAAATCTGAAAGCATTTTTGCCTTTTTCTATTCCATAAAACTGAGATTAAAAGGCTGCTGTGCAACCAAAAATGTCACAAACTATGAGCTGCTGGTCATTTTAGAAGCCAGAACTTCTGGATCCTTTCAAGTTCTCAGCCTTGAGTTACGGGGTGACTTGGAACAAGGCATAGCAGCTGGAATTTTAAACAGCAGCCTTTGAAATGAGTATGTGGGTTCCTTATTCTATGCATCCCTTTCAAGTTGTCACTCTTAGTCTGATAGGTGTGTTGAAGCTCAGAAGGTCTGATTGCCCTCAAATTTTGAGTGATTCCTTGTAATACTGGCCATGACATCTATGTGCCTTAGTTTTCCTAACAACAAAATCATCATGAGAACCTAGTATTTACCTTCCTTACAGCTGTGAGGTTTAGTGTTCTGCCAGGCACTTGGGACTCCTTAGATGAATCATGGGACACCAAGCTTATGGGTTATTAATGACTAATAATTACTCTCTAGCTGCTACTTACAGGTGGTCAGCAGCTTGAATGCAGTCCACGGTGATGGCAGCACCCGCCTGTCACGCCACGGTGGCAGCCCACGTACTGGTGTAATTTGGAGCTCATTCTAATTGCTTCTCTTCAAGACCGAGTAATGGCTTTTAATAGGCTTCCCTGCCTCTTGCTTGGAGATGTTTTGTAATCGCCTGTGTAACAACTGGCAGAGCTACAGGGGGTGCTGGAAAAGCAGCATTGAGCTCCTTCAGACTGTAGTCATCAGCGGCTGCTGCCTGGTCCTGGGGCTTTTCTCCCTTTGCTTAACCTTTCTGGAGCCAATCACCTTCATAAGCTGCTGAAAAATTAAAGAGGTGAGGACATTGCCTGCCACAGTAGATGATCTCACTTTGTCACTTTCAATGAAAATGTGACACATGTAGGGCCCATTTAGCTACTTTTTTTCTTCTTTTTTTGAAGGACACCAGTATCTCTAAGATTCATTCCTGCTTTAGCAGACATGGCATGGGGGAAAAAGCTCCGTCTCTCTGGTGTGGGACCAATGTCCTAATGCACAGTTCCCAGGATGCGTTGAGCACTGCAGCTGGAAACGTGTAATCAGTGACTAGTGAATTTCCTGTCCTACAAGAAGCCCATATACTGCATTACCTCTCACGTGTGCCAGGATTGTGTTATTTCTGTTGTAGAAGAGGAATTCGCAAGTAGACTTTGGGGATGGATGCTGCCTGTCTGCACCAGGTCAAACCAGTAGTCTGTCCATGTCTTTGGGAGCCAGAGGCATGCTCAGGAACAAGAGGCTCTTGCGGAGGATGAGTGCAAGTCCCAGGGCTGGTGGTACTTGTCACACAACAGGATGAAGAAGGATTGGCCTTGTGGTTAAGACACTGGCTGTAGCTTACATAAGTTACTTCACTTCTGTTGTACTGCAGTTGTACAGTGAATAAGTGAGATGAAGAGTAAATTCTAGGAGGCTGAGACCATGTTCCTAAGAGTACTTTACGCACTTAATAGACTGTGTTGGGTAGAGAGGGGACTCTTCTACTAGCCTTAAAACATGTGTTCCACTTTGCTGTTTCTTCGATTTTAATGATAAAGGAACAGCTTCATCAGGTCTGATTCTCAGGGGTTTTTTATAGGGAATGTGTCTTTGGGATAAGGCCTGGTGACTTAATCCCTTGTTAACTGCAACTCTGACATGTCTGCATGGGGGGAACAGGCTCTTGTGTGTTATCGCAGCTTCCCAGGCGTCGCTTCACTGACGCTCCACCATCGTACAGCGTGTCCGAGGGCCTGACTTGAAGCCTGGTGACTGTGTTGGGCCTTAGCAGTGCTACCACAGGGCAGTACTGATGGCACACGTCTCTCGAGAGGAAAAGTGCACAAATGCACATGTGATTGTTTACTAGGACTGCATGTACAGATCCACAGTTTGCACATGCCAGGTATGTTGCAGCCAATATGTTTATTTGTTTCTCAAAAGCACCCTTGGATCAATGCTGAGGATATCTGACCTTGTTTCCATTGGTTTGCTGGGAGCTGTGTGTCCCTCATTGTCTTTGAGTTGGGTAACACCGCAGAAAGTGACCTACTCAGCCTTCCTTAGCTCTCTGCTTGCATTGCATACTTCTAGTAATTATGCAGAATGTGTAATGCCGTGACCTTCTTCTGAAGGTGTTTGAGCTGCAGAAATAAAAAATACTGTGTAAGATGATGTATTCATGCTATTATTCACACTAAAATTGTTGTCCAGAACGATAACTAAAATTCAAAATGCCTTATTACTGCCTTATTACTTTCCTCAGAGGAGCTGTAGTTCCAGATGTCTCTGTTCTTGTAGAAACTATTGTGATTCATATTGTGGTACCAGAAAAAAACACAAATCACAGTCCCACACTATACAAGTAACACAAAGTCACTAGACAATGAGAAGAGCTTAGATCAATGTAAGTTAGGTCTTAAGATCAACCTAATCTTGTGTTGAACGTTCCAGTTTTATATGCCAGTTTTAGCCTCAGATAGGAACAACAGGACTGCAAATGCCTTGTGCTTTCTGCGGCAACACTGGGGTTTCTACAGCATTTAAAAACCTTTCAGGTTGGTTGGTTTGGTTTGGTTTTTTTCAGCGTGTGACTAAATCCCGGCTTTCCCCCTCCTTTACAGGTTTCTTATAGGGTATGTAATTGCCCAAGCAGACACATCAGTCTTCATTGACTTATTAAGGAGTGGGATATACAGAATCTTTGAAGTGAGGCCTATCAAGAGCAGTGTCTCTTCTTGCCATGCTGGTGGCCAGGCACTCTGAGTTGAGCAAACCTTTGAAAAATGATAGGAGGTGTACTTAGGTTTTTTTTCTACTGCTGGGGGACAGGCCACTGACTCTGCTGAGGTGAGACCAGGGTGTATAATAGACTTCCTAGGAGAGAGCTGGCAAATGGGCTCATGGAAAAGAGTAACTTCAAGATGCAGAGCTGGTCAAGCTTCATGGGGGAAATATGGCAGGAATCTATTTGTATAGTGTTAGGTCTCTAGCATACCTGAAATGGGACAGAGAGTTCCATGTGAGGACTTTGGTTCTTGAGTTGCTTTTCTAGTGTGTTCATTCTGAGACAGAATAAGGTGGTTGTGTCCCAAGGCAATCTGCCATTCAATTTAACATAGGAGCTTTTGGGGAGGAGAGATTTTCTGTGCTTTATCAACATGCCAGCACTGATAATGAACTGTATGAGTCCTATCCCAGAAGAAGAAAATCCACGTGAGATAAGCATGGGGGAAGCTGAGAACTGTGGATTTACCATCTGCTTGCTCTAGGTAGCAGCAGAGCCATTTAAGGGCCAGTTACCCAGAGAAGCATTAGGAATAATTGTATCTATTTCCAGACTCAACACAAAGAGACACACTGTCTGTGTGGTGGGCCAGGATCTTACATCTGAGGCAAGGAAAAATAATAACCATTTCCACCAGAAATCTCTGAGTCTCCATCATTATTCTATATCCTGGTCAGGTGAATAACACTGTGCTATTCCCCTGTGCACATAATCCCAGCTTGCTCCTGAGAGACAGTCAAATAATTCACCCAGAAAAGCATGATGACACTTAATTGCAGTTTGAGCAAGATCAGTTATGGTTCTTTGTGGCCTAATTTGCTGCTCCCAGCAAGCCACCAATACCTCAAGGCTGAGGCTGTTGCACCCAGCAAATGTTTGTTGCTTTTGTTGCTGTGCTCCAAAGCCCTCCCCAATCTAGGAGATGGACAAATGCAACGTCTTCTTCCCTGAAAACACCAAAGGAAAGAGGAAAATCTTTTGCAAACCAACCACTGTTGTTTTTTTTTTTCTTGAACCACATTCTAGTCTGGTCAGCATTCAAGTGTGGAAATTTGTGGTGCTGTGGTTAAAACAAGGGATATGAGTCATGAGTCTTGAACTTGTAAATACCATTTTTTTTTTCCCCTGTATAACCTTGAGTAGATGACATGACCTGACGGTGGCTCTCCTTGCTTCCTCCACTCTGGGACCCTCATCCATAACAGCTGTCAGAAAAGAGGAAGGCAATAAATCACATGTTGTGAGTGCCGGTTTAGGTTAAGATATTTTTCTGAGGTTTGGGTGGGATTTGGTCTGGTATGACAGCACTGGTACTGAATCCAAAGTGTACCTGATAAACCTTAACTTTGATTATGCCCAGTGTTACTCTTTTCTGTTCCCTTTGTCACTTCAGCTTTTTTAGGGCTCAGAATCAACAGGCTTTGTTATGGATCTGCACTGTGCATTACTTCAGCCACAGCCTCGGCAGGGTCCAAGACATGTGATGTTTTGTGCATTCCTGCAAGATATCTTGTGACTCTGGCCATTCTTTCAGGAGGTGTCTGTAGCTCATTGCTGCATTTCCTTGCTGAGGCAGGGCTGGAAGCAGCATGCAATTCCTGCTGGCTGGAGTGTGATGCATATTATTTGAATAGCCCTGTCTTCAATACTGACGTGGGTTCTTCATGTCTTTCCTTGTGTGCCTAAGCTGAAGAAGTGGTATCAGGCATGAGAGAACTGGATGGTGGAGATGTGTTCAGCACAAAGTTTATTTTGCTGAAGGCTACTGGTCCTAGCTTTAAAGTCTGATTTCCCTGGCTGAGCTATTTCTCCCTCAGATTCCTCATTATTGTCCACTTTCTCCAGTGGTAAATTGGAAGTAGCCCCCTTGTCTTCAGTGTATTCCTGCACTGGTCTTCAACCTAACTGAACAGACTGCTGCCAGAAGACCCATCCTTTGTTTCAAGCAGCACTGTGCACAGCTGGGACTGTGAACTGGGGAATAGTCTCTGCAGATTTGTGTCTGGGGAAACTATCAGTACTTGATTGTATTCAACTCTCAGTATTCTGATAAAAGAAACTACAGTAGCCTGGGATACTGCAGCTATTAATTTTTACTGCAAAACAGTTCCTGTTTTAATTGCCTAGTAGAATTGAACACAGTTTTCCCTATTACTGTCTTTATTTTGATTAAAAACTGTTCCTTTAGATGGTAAATGTTTTTTCATGTTAGTAGAATTAGCTGAAGTTGAAAATATTCTTTTGAAATACCTTTTCTATCTGAAACTCAAAGATGGTTAGAAATTATCAACACATGTTTCAAGCTTGAATTAAACTTACTTTGACATACTTGTTTTACCTGAAAAATGAAGAATTTTGGTTGCTGTTGACTTTTCCTTTGGCCAGCAAGGGAAACGAAAGATGACTTTTATTGCTGCTTTTATGTGCAATGTATGCCATGGGTCTGTTTGTGAGTTTGCCCTGGCAACCTACCTCCCTTGGTCCCAGGGGGACCCGTGGATGGGATTATCACACATTTAGTGTCAAAAGAAGAGCTCTCTCATCCCTTCCCCACCCCATAAATCCTGTTTTCTCAGCTATTTGGCCCCCACAGCCAGGGTGTCTGAGGGCATACTGGATTTCTGGAGGATTTCTTCTCCCAGCTTATTTACAAAACAAGGCTGGTCCCGCTTTGCCTCTATGAGAGGGGCTCAGGCATCTTGCCGGAGCTTTTTGGGCAGCGATGTCAGCCATGCCTCAGCCAAGACAATCGGTTTTATCCTGAATGTGTCAGCAGCCCAAGGCATTGCTTAGCTGTGTGTCACTGTCACCATGTGCTCAGCTCCCAGTCCATGTGCAGGATCTCATTGTTTGGGACTCGAGAGTCAGAGTTTGTGAGGCAGGGATTAACTTCCTGTGCTGTGTCTCCATGGTGCTGCACCAGTGAGACAGTGTTTGTGGGTGGTTTTGTTTGGTTGCTAGAAAGAGAAAAAGCATAGATTTACTTATAAGAGGGTTTTTGTGGACTTCGTGAAGGATTCACATGTGCCTCAGTTGCTTTTAAATATCACTGCCCCTTCCTGTGTCAGGACGTGTGTCCTGTTTAGAGTTGGGTAACCTCCAACATCTTAAAGCTCTGTCTAATTCCTTTTGCAATGAGCAGCACGTTGGGTGAGCCCAGTAGGTTACACCTCTTGGTAGCACCACCTTGCTCATGCTGTGCTGTAAACAGTTTGCTGCTGCTGCTAGGATCATCCTTGTGCATTTGCATTATTATTTTGTAATTTTCTGTTTGAATTTATCTGATGTGCCTAAGGGCATTACAGGGTCCTCACTGTTACAATGAGTGATTCACAACCCACAGTGCAGTGATTTCCTTCCCCTCCAATAACACCATCATAGAAGGGAGGGAGCAAAAGTGATAGGGGTTTACTTAGAGGCCAGATAATACACTGGGAAAAGAATGGGCTGAACTTACTTTCCTTTTTAAAAGCAGCACAAAAGGAAATAATTACATTCTCATTGTTGGACATTGCCACTTTACTGGACCTTACTTTTAAAACCCTCCTCTCTTCAGTCAACTCCCTTTTTTCTTATCTCTTCGTAGTTTTGGATTACCATCATTATAAGCATCAGTACTGAGCTGCCAAATAGCTTCCCAGAAAATTGTTATGTACAGTAGAGGACTTATTAAGATGGAAGATTTGTATGAGAGTCAAGTTATCATGCAAACAAATATTTTAACTTGATGATATTTAATGTTTTGATTTGAGCCCTAATAATTTAAAATGGCTACATATAAAAAGTAATGGCAATTCCATAAAATAATTGTTAATGATTAATGAAATAACCACCATATAATTAATTTTGATTATTATAATTTAATCATTAAATAATATAATTAGAAAATAATTATAAATTGCATATTTATTAACCTGAAAGCGTGATCAGTCACCAGACTGGTGATATGGGAATCTCTGATGCTTCCAATACTTTATTTTTCAACATAAAAACGATATCTGAGTCCCAAATGTAAGAACAGGAGTTAGTAAAAGTTACTTGTATGCGCTGGAAAACCAGGCAGCCTTGGGTTTTACGTGGCAAACTGTTTCAGCAGCTCACTAATTTCTAGCCTGTATGCTGCAGGGTAATCAGTGCAATTCCCAGGAAATCCATGAAGGTTTTAATCAGCCATGACATGTGGAGCGCACAGTCAGCGTGAAGCAGTGCAATGTGAGGAAGCTTTTGGCAAAGGCTGATGCACATAGATTCTGGCTCCTGAGGAGCCAGCTGCTAATCCTGACACTTGCCCAGGGAACTCAAATATTGGGAACTCTGTACCACCTTGCTTCATCTCTTTCACTGTATAGGTGTTGTATCCATCATCTACCTCTGATAAATAGATTTGCTAAATGAGTTTCCCATACTGGGTGGTTTAGGATCTTCTGTGTAGGTGTTTCTGCTAGAATGCTCTTGTTCTTTATCAGAAGACAGAGTAATCCCTAATTTTGCCAAGATTCAATTTTTCCAAAAGTCACTAATCTTAAGGGTGTAAATCTCATTGTTTTCTGGATGTGTGGATCAAAGCCTTCACTTAGCTAAAGTGATCATGGCTTCTTGTATATGCTTGTGGTTTTGTAAGTAGCATAAAAGATTGAATCTATTCTTTTGAGATTTAGAGCTACATTTTTATACTCAACTACTGATAGATATTTAGGAAGTGAAGCTACATGCCGATGAACCAGGTCCATAGCAAGCTGGCAGACTCATCCCAGTGACATACATAAACAAAATTGGAGAGAGAGCCCAAGGAAATTATGTTCATTTTGGATTCTGGCATCCTAAATAATGCTTTTATTTAAAAAAAATAAATAATTTAATACTGCTTACTGGGAGCAACTTTGTTTTTAATTTGATGGTCTAGTGTTTTGAATGGCCATGCTCAAATTTTAAAGGACTTACTTTATTTTAATCTATTCTAAAATGCAAGTATCATATTCTTACAAGGTCAAAGACAAGAAAATTCAGTAAACCAAGTGAAGCCAACTCTTTTTCAGCCAGATACCCACCTCTGCAAATTCAAATTGCAGCACTGGGACTCTGTAAGCCAAACTAAGAGGGAATGGAAAATCAAGCAAAATTTATAACAGGAAGGATATCTTTTATTAGGTCAACTAATGTAGCTAAAAATAAGAAACAGGCATACTTTTGTGAACACAAATACTGACATGCACAGAGATGAAACTGGATTTGATTTTTGTTAAGCACCAGTCATGTATTAAAATGAAGAGAGAAAAGGGACAGCTGCTGGCAGATGGCCTGGATTTTTTAAATTCTTTTTGCTGAAGTGCTCCTAGTATCATGGGTGAAGCGACTTCCCCCTGGCACTCTATGAATTGCCTGGATTATTTTAACAGTCATATCTGTCAATTGAAAACCTGCTGAGTAGTAGCTAAAGATTTTGGGGAAATGAGTGCTGGGGAATGATGTAGTGAGCACTGTGATGAAGGTAGCCCAGCAACATGATGCAGTGGCTTTCAGGAGGTTCCTCCCTTCCTCCCCCCGCCTTTAAACCACACACAAAAACGCATCCTAGGTGGTCGAGGAGACTTTGCCTAGAAGTACAAAGTGCCTGAATTGCACATGTGATTGTTACACTGGGATAAAAGCTGGAGTCGGGACAAGGGCAGATCCCACTGCTTCAGTATTTGTACTTTTTGAAAAGCCAATTTGGCAAGCAGCATAACAAGAGCCTAACAAGTGGATGGACATATGGGGAGGCAAAATAATTGTGCATTAGGAAGACGGTGCAGATGTGAGCTGAAGTAAGGGCGTAACTCCATATGGCACATTGCTGACCTTCAGTTGGTGCCTGAATGACAGTACGCGCTGTGGGTCGCGCCATCTGAGCGCGGCTGCTTGGGGAGCGGGGCCCAAACCAGCCAGAACTGGATTCATGCAGATCATCTGCCTCCCAGAAAACAATAAAGCAGCTACCGACAGCTGTTGTGCCTGAGACTGTCCTGGTATTGCTGCACCTTGCGACTCTGATACCTTCCCTGAAACATTTAGTGTATTCCATGCTTCTGGAAAAATACATATTATTAGCACTACTAAAGTGGTGGTGGTGGCTTCTTAATCCCTATTAATCCTCTGTGCAGGAAGAGCAGAGATAAGTGTGCAGGATACCTAATTTCTGTCTGTGTTCCCAGGGTTTAAAAGTCTTTATATGCCTTTGGAGAGGAAATTACTGAATTCTTTCAAGCAGAGAATATTAAAAATTCTGTTGTTAGCATGTTTATTTGAGAAACATCATGGATTTTTTTATGAACTAACCCCAGAGGGATGTGCATGTTAGGTAGAATAACAGTGGCACTCTGTTATAAGGAAACTATGGTGTGTGGACGGCTTAATTCTTCAACCTAGGAATTGATAAGTCCAAACTATCACTTATGATTTATTACCACTTGTTCTTCCGTTTCTCTTTTCAGCTGTTAATCCTGACAGTGGCTTAGAGTTCAGCGTCATTTTATCAATGGCTACTTAAAGTGCTCAGGAGGATTTGCTCCAGTATTCACCAGAAGTCTTTGATACATGAGATTGTAAGCTAACACTGATAATCTTTTGTGAGGAAGTGTCACAATACATACATCGATCATCCAAGCCTCTATCTGTCAGACTCTCCCAACTCAACCGTATTTTTCATGACACAATGCAGCGCATGGCCTTTAAATTACCCATCTGTCTGACAAATCAGTGACTGTGGCGGAAACTGGCAGCAGTTTGACGTCGCCTATCACTTTAACTGAAGTGAAAGTAATGCAAACAGATTTATGGGATCCCCTTTGATTATAGACTATGAATGTATTTGGAATTGATGTTTGTGGGAGAGACACAACAGAGGGGCAGGAAAGGCTTGTAGGCAAAAGCACTAGTGTTGGGTTTGCAGCTTTGCATTTACTATGAGGGAGATTGTTCTGTCCTAATTTTTTCCCTCCCCATATGGTGCATCTCATCTGAGCACCTCTGACCTTTTTCTTTTTTTTTCTTTCATCCTGAGTGATTATTTAGCTGCTCTAAATTCATAACTTTATAAATATCAAGGCTGAGTTTTCTTAAATTAATTTGATGTACAGCTGTTAAATATATATGTAACATTCATTGCATGTCAGTAAATACTGCTGAATGTCCAAGTGTGCTCTGAATACAGTGGAGCACAGCAGAAGACAAATACCTGGCAAGGATGGCTGCTTGCTGCAATGCTGGTGAGGACTTGAGTTCTGTGATGGAGTAGAGCAAAGCATTGAGTTGTTTTTTTTTGATCCAGTGGTTTATCTTTGTTGAAGAAATGACCGCGACCTTGGCTTTTGCTTTTTGCCTCCATGCAAAGGTTCTGGCTCCAGTATAGTATTGCCACAAACCTGGTTCATAACCAAAGTTTGCTGTGGCAAGCCTGGATTTTTAGGAAGAGAATTTTATACTGCTCATTGATGCTGTTGTTTAAGTGTAGTGGTGAATTGTGATGCTGAGAGCTGGGACAGAGAACTACTGAGTGTATCTCATGCGCAGGCAACAACATGCCCATTCAAACAACTCATGTCTGCAGCTGAGTTCTGGAAGCCCAGCGCTATTCAGCCAAAGTAAGTGGTAGGGTGGTACCCTTTGGGTGTTAGTACATTTGTAGAATCATTTTCTAAACTCTGGAGCTTACACAAGCTTCTTTTGAAACACTACTTGAGTTTCTTCAGAGAAGCCATAGACTTCAGTGATTCCCCTCTTTTTAAAGAAATAGTTTTCATGAACAAACGTGCAAGCATTGGAAGTCACTCAACAAAACAAGTTTTGGTTCTGCTGTGATGGCTTTTGCCTTGTTTCCCAAAGAAATTATGATTTGTGAGTTTGCCACAGAAACTCAGCCCATTCCCTAAACATCTTGAGAGTTTTCTCATGCCAGGCAGCACTGAGCCAAGAGAGTCTGTGACTAGTGTGGGTTTTTGTATTCCTGCTGCCAGGAATACAATTCTCCAGCCATTGGTAGCTGGAGAGGATCGTGATCTACAGCTGCTTAGCTTTGAGATAAGTTTTCTGTATTTGGAATCCTTCTCCTGAATTTGCTTGGGGGATGTTGTCATAACCTTGAGCTGAATTTAGTTTGTTGATTCCAGCATGAAACCTATCTGAGGTGTCTCACTGAGGTTGCCATGTAGTTTTTGCATTACCCAGGAGCCTCTGGCTGCTTCCCACAGGAAAAGTTAGGTGGTCTTTGGGGTCTGTCTCTCTCTCTCTCTCTCTCTCTCTCTCTCTTCCTGTCTGGAACTTGGTTAGTGGGAACCTATGCAAAGCTTTATTTTGGCTAAAGGAAACCCTGACATATTTGCATTTAGCCCCTAGTTAACTAGGACACCCCCAGTGCTTGCTTTTTTTTCAAATCCAAGCTAGTCCTGTTTTAAAATTTCCACCCACAGTGCTCCTATCAGGTCCTGCCTGCCTGCATCCCCCATCCATTCTGAAAACACACTCATTGGAGAGCTCTCTATGCAAGTCCCACACCTTGTTGGTGTTTCTGAGGGAAGCCATATCTACACTGGAGCACAGAAGACACATGTGCTGTCCCAGTGTAATGCTCAAAGCACTGACATCAGCCAGGCTAGGATCACTGTGAAAATGAGAGCTACAGATTTTGTCTTTGCTAATCTCTCTGCTCTGGTATAATCCTGTATGAGCTTTTTTTCAAGCACAGCTTTGTCAGTCGGGGATCCCACCAAGGCAAGCATGATTTGGGTGGAGCTGTCACTTTAGGCATGTTCTGCTCTAGTCGCAGAGCAGAGAGCACATATGAGCACAGTCCCAGTGTGGTCCCTTTTGGTTTAAGCCAGTCCTAGGCTATTCTCTACAGGCAGGAAGGAGCTCTGAAAATCAAGGAAAAGTATGAGCTTTAGTACAGCATGGTTTGAATGTCATGTCTAGGACCCAGTGAATGATACGGGATCAAATGTAGCCTGGCCCCTCTGCTTGTAGTCCCTTTGACTAGCTGCTGATGAGTCAAAATACCTGCTTTGTGATAATGAATTTTTCTTCACCTCTAGGGAAGATGCATAAACTTCACTCGTGTGAAATCGGATGGAACCTCTACCCCTTACAGCCCACCACCGAAGCGGCCATGGCGTGACAATGCTCCCCTCAACAATGCTCCAAGGAATCCTTCCTCTCCTGTGTCTCTGCAACCCCCTTCCAGGCAGCCACCTCCTGGACCACCTCCATCCCGAGCCCCTCCTGGACCTCCTCCTTCACGTCCACCCCCACAGCCCATGGCTTAGAGTGCAGCAAAACCTGATCGACAAAACACGTCTCTTTGCTGAACACAGCATATTTATTGAGTATTGGTTTACAGTTAAAGATATCAGAATTTGTTGCTGGTCAGCAAAAAGGAAAAAAAAAGAAAAAAAAGGAAAAAAAAATACTGCCAAGTGTCAATTTTAGTGTATGAATATATTTATACCACACGTGCTGAGTAAACATTCATTGGATAGATTCAGAGCTATGAGGTATAGAAACAAACCAAAATGATCATCTAGATACAGTAGCAGCTTTTGTGTGTATACATTTGAGGATCTATTTAGATACGACATTTGTCTGACTTGGTATGTCAGATCATTCATTAATAACTTTAGCCAGTACTCGTGCATCAGTGGCTTTCATAGCTGCCACCTACAAGTTGGTTCAACATAGTTCATTGGGGAATTTGTGTTCTTCTCCCCAACAGTACTGCATCCAGATGTTAATATGGATCAACAATTGCAAAAAGATAACTTTCTGCCTTTGGTTCTGCAGGTGGAATTTCCATGGAAATTTTAAGAAGCCTGTAACAGTAATGGGGTAACATGAGACTATGTGCCAATAACCTAGCTCAATAATTATTAAAGAAGAGGGATATATTTTTTTCACCTGGCAAAATCAGTTTTGAGCCTGCCATCTCTGCATATGTTTGGATGTGATTGCATAGGATAACCACTGAAGACAAGATACTCTATCTAGAAATCCAGACTTTGTACAAGACTTGGGTGCAGGTTTGTCCAAAGTTCAGAGGAATTTTGAGAAAAATATTTTGGCTAGGTGTTTAGTTTTCATTTACAGAAAGTGCAGTCCAAAACAAAGCAAATATACATGGAATTTGAGTATAGATGCTGTAGTAAGCAAACAGCATGTGTTATTTATATCAGCAGCATTGAGGGACTGATTCTATTGCTATTTGATTGGATAAATTTCCTTTTGATCTTACTGCCAAGAAGAATTCGATCCTTTTGTGATTCAAACGTAAATTCCTCTTTGAGCAGCTCTTTCTTTAGACAGTTCAGATCCCACTAATACATAACCCTGCGGTCTACCTGTGGCTGAGAGGCATGGTGTGAAGAGTGAGTATGAGCTTTTATCCCTATTTTATATGCTTGGCTGCTCTCCCAGGACCTCAGGTCTGGGTCTCATCAGAAAGCGATGTGAGCGCCCACACAGAGGTGGGAATTTATGACGCGGGACTGTGGGTCAGCCCATTATTAGTGTTCACTAAGCAATACCTGAGTGGGTTGTGCCCAGAGCATTCCCTAGTGAATCAAAATAACACCTGAGCTTGCTTTTTCTCCACCACTACCTATTGTATTGTATTGCAGAGGGAACCTATGCTGGTCCGCTTTGGCACTGTCTGTGTTTTTAGGATAGTTGTAGAAATAATGATATGTGGCATTATGACACAGCATATACCTATTTCTCCATCTGTGTGTGGGCATGTAACACATCACAGTAGTTATTGGCACATAAGTCTAAGATAAAACACTACCTGTATCGTGCAGTTGCTCCAGATTTAAGACCTTTTCATGCAGTTGTTACAGACATATAAAGTTGTACTGGTACAAACAGAAATCAAGCTTAATGTTTCCAGTGGAAGGCCCACTTGCAGAACACCACCAAGCTCTCATCAGTCTAAGCTGATCACTGTGACATGCCATGTGTATGCAGCTGAGGCTGTCAAACATAACTCAGAAGAACCACAGAGCCTCTTTCTCCTCTTGCACTGCTCTGCTCTCTTGAGCTTAGCTCTTACCTCATGTATATTGGTGCAGGTAGTGGAATCACAGTTGTGAGTGCCAGCTGGCCTTGGAGCTGTTCCTAATTTAGGCCTGAGCTAGCAAAGCACTTCTGCATGTGTTAAAATGGCCTGCAGGTCAAGAGAAACTTCCTTTTGCCCAAGTACTTTGCTGACCTGTGACTTCATTGTGATCAGAAAGGAGAATTGGGATGCACTCAACCCTATCCTCATTCTTTTTAGACACTTGAATAGGGTCTGCATAATTTGGTTAATGAGAATAGATTTCTGTTTGGAGGGAAAAGAAGAGTGTGTGTATGTGTGTGTGTGTGCCTGTGTTTGTGTGTGGGAACTGTGTAGGGTTTTGTGTGGTTTCTCTTGCTTTACAAAAATTGCTCGAGAGTTGCACTCCTATGAATGGAAAGGCCTTTTGCAGCCAGTGTGACACACAGTCATCACTTATCTCTGTTTCTTTCAGTTAAGAGTTGAAACTAAAGCAAGTCCAATTTTCCACTGCAGTTCTGGTGAAACTCTGCTTTTGACCCCAGAGAAAGGAACTGGATGACTGCAGTGAGAGGGCAGGGGGGAAAGGGTGGGGGAAGGTGTTTCACAAGCAGAGATCGTTGATGGACATTGTGTTGGTAATGTGGAAACCCTGAAATAACCTTGGTGGGTCCAAGACCATTTGTAATGTGTATATACAGCAAACCCAACAGCAACTCACATTGATTGTATAAGAATAATTAGCCAGCAAATGCAGAAATTGAAATGGCAGAGAGCAATAAAACTGATTCCCACACCAGGACAAAACAGGGCATTAGAGCTTTAAGTTGTGGGATTGGGGCAGACCACTGCTCTGTAGATGCCAAGTCTCTTATCAGCAGGCAGCAGTGAGATTGAAGCAGTGATTTGGTGGGTCAAGAGTTAACTTCAGCTAATGAAAAAGCCTGGGAGCCAGATTTTGTATTGTCTTGCACCTGTACGGGTTTTGGGAGGGGTGAGTAGAATTGGCGGTTTGCCCTGATGTTAATGTTGGTAGAATTTGACTCACCAGTGACAGTGAAGGTGTTGGTTTAGGCAGGGCTTCTCACAGTCACACATCCAACATGCCTGTTGTTTGCAATTGAGGAGAATATTCTTCTTTGCTGGAATAGACAGTCTTGCAGAGATAAAACATACCAACAATTATGCACAACTTGCAAGTGCAGCAGGAATAGGAACAGTTTAGGCTTTGCCAAATCCCAGGTGAACAGATTCATGTCTGATAAAGCAGGAACCACCATGGATTTGAGAATTACATTTGGCATAAATGGAGTTTCCTGCATTCTCACTGTAAAAAAATAAAGCATTTGGTGTGTACCTCAAGTTTCGGCTGTGGCCTCTGTGACAGGAGCACTGCAGGTTTAGTTTGCCGGTAAAGCAGGAAGAGAAAGTGAACTTTTTTGCCTTAGACTGAATTGCCTCTGCAAAGGTGGGAGCAGTGAATGTGCTGCACTGGCTGCAGAAAGGCCTTTTGGCTGTATAGAAATGTACCTGTTTGCAGTGATCTCAGGCACTGTAACAGCACAGTAGGAGAAACCGATTGCTATTTTATCATCTGTTGAGCTTGATCCTTACCTGGTGTAAATCAAAATAGGCCAGCTGAAATCAAGGCAGTAATATTATTGTCCGTCAGCTAAGAACTGCCTCAAAATAAATGAAGGGACAAAATCCCTCTAATTGGCTTGGTGTTTCAATGTTTGTTTTGGCATTCTTGTATATGTCGATTGTGGTAACAGTAGTTACACTGCTAAGAAATGTTCTCATGTGGGATGATTCCCATGTATTTTCCAGAATATACCATCATTTGACATTTGCAAAAAGTGAATATCTAATGCTTCCCCAAATCCTAAAGGAAAATGTGGGTTCAGGAGACCTTGGGCTCACACTTAGCACAGATATGAAATGACACAAGGTGCAAAGCAGCGGGGAGGGAAACTCTTGTGTTTCAACCTAATACAGAACCACGTTGATCAAAGCATATTTATAGCCATCTTTCAAGCTCAGTGCATGTGTTGCCATCTGTGGGAGTAGCCTGCAGAGCAGACGGTCCTAAATAGAAAAAGAAAAAAAAAAAAGAAAGGAAAAGAATCAGCTTCTCATGTGAAAGAGCAAGCATAACAATGAATGACTTTATTTCATGAACTGTACCAGTTCAAATGCATGTGCACCTGGTGCTCCTAATGCTTTTTAGTCCTGTTGGTATTCAGACAACATGATCAGTAATATGCTTTCTCTCTTTAATAATTTGTTTTTATTGTTGTTAGTTTGTTTTGTTGTGGTTTGTTTGGGTTATTTTTTAAAGAAACATTTCACTGAGAAAACAGCCCTACTTCTGTAAATATAGAGTTTAATTTGGAGGAGACAGCACACTTCTGGATGTTACTGCTGGACAGTTATTTATTAAAAGGGGCTCAAGGTGAATAAATAGAGGTGGCTCAGGATACATGCATGCAAGTGTGATAATGCAGTATAGCATTTTCAGTTCTCTGTAGTTTTGGGGTGAGGGGAATTTTTGGGTCATCCTAGTTTTTTTAGAAGTTTGTTACTGATATAGCTTTGAATAATGCAATAGAGATTCCCAACATAACAGCGCTTGAACAAACGCATAGATTACGATAGATTTTTCATTTGGGGAATGAGGAGAAGGGTAGTGAGGGAGAAATGTTTTAGTTTTTATGGGGAAAAAATGTACTGTACTCAATTTTTTAATTTTTTTGTTTGTTTAGAAAGATGCAGTGTTTTCAGAAACAGTGGGGATGTTGGCTGATACACAGCTGGGGCATGGAGATGAGGGACAGAGGAAACAGTACAATTTTTGAGGGATAAAGAACCTTTACATGAGGGTGTGGGTTTGTTACTGGTACATGTGGTACAAATTTCTGTAACTGACATGCTGCTTCCATGTTATAATCATGTAGCTTTATGCATTTTAGGCATGTGCTCTGTTTTTCTGAGAAAACCTTGCAAATGTAATGCCTGCATGCAAATGTGGGAGATGTAGCCAAAATCTTATAATCCAACATAATGTAGTCTTAATGGCTTCAGAGTCAACAATAAAAGTGCTTACTGGTTAAACACTATGAAGAATTTCATTGCTGGGTCATTTTAAGAGATGATAAGCTTCTCTGTGTCTTCTTTCTAATCAGCTCAGCCATCTAATGGTCACGAGAAGAATGTGGAGTTGGCCTGTCAGAATTACCACCCTCGACTTGCTACTAATTTAATTAGAGACAAGGGTATGTTCTGTGCCTCAGTTTGTTTCTAGGCTGAGAATTCTGATCTTGTCTAATGCAAAGGTAAGCCATTGTTTTTCGAAACCAGTTAGAAATGCTGAGTAGATTGAACTGGAGTCAGGGCTCAGACATTTATTAACACATGGGGCAGAGCCTGAACTAATTGCTGCTATCTTAAAGAGAAGTAATAGAACACATAGACACAAAGTAAAATCCTTGCAAGACAAAATGCCAGAGCTCAAGACTTCAACAAAGAGAAATTCCGTGGGAAATCCTACATCTCTGGAAGCACTGGAGTCACCAGACTTCAGACAGAGCTACAGATTTTCAGTCTCTCCCTGCTTCTAATGTTTCTTCTGTATCTGTTCCAGCCCCATTGAGGATTGGGGGTGGAGGGCAGGAGGGCTGGTGGACATAAGACAGGCAAGAAGGTCAACAGGGGTAGGCCACAAAAATCTCCAACCCAAGCAGGCTGCAATTATGGGTAATCAAGGCTGCTGCAAAGCTGCTGAGCTGTGCTCTGCGCTCGGTGTGCCCAGCATGGCAGCCACAGCCCTGGGTGCAAGGGGAAAGGAAGCTGATCTTTGCACACACACAATCCCCTGAGCACATGTGAGCCTCGTCTGCAAAAAACGGTGGGCACTGAATTTTGGGGGTCTGGTAGCCACGTGAACTCATTGCAGCAAAGCGGGCGGGAGCTGCACGGTGGCTGAGCCAGGCATCCCTTTCCCTCTGGGCAGCTCTAACTGCCCGTGCTGCTAATGGGAATTGAAATCTTCAGCCTGGAGCTGTGCTGTTCCCTCATGGAGGCAGGGGCTCTGACAAAAAGCCTGGCTTGCTCTCACTCTGCGCCCCAAGCTGGCAAGACAATAGTCACCCAATATGGTTTTGTGGCCTTCGCTCTTTTTTGTTCTTCCATCTGCTTCTTACTCAATAAAAAGGCTCGGGCTCTTGGAAGAGATCAGATAAACAAAAGTGGTCCTGCAGCCAAGGCTCTGGGCATTTTTATTCTGCATTAACAAAAACCCTACACTGGCTGCAGCTGTGGCTGGTTAGGTTTATGCATGCCTGAGACAACAAAATTCAGATTTGACCTGAACTTTCCCAGAGACTGGGAATGTGCAGATCCAGGTCTTTGGCTATGGAATTGTCTATAAATAGCCTCTAGTGCTGATTTAAAATCTTTCTTTAAATGTACTTCACAGTCTCAGGAGTGGCATTTACATGTTCACATACACCAACCTACCTTATCTGGCTACATGGAAGTCAGCAACAAGAATTTTTTTTGCTTCAGCAACCCTAGCCAGGAACGGAAAAAATGCTCTTTTCCCCTCTCCTCTCATTCCTTAAGAAACCACAGGCAGAGCATGTTGCCCATGCTGGAAGTTGTCTGGTCTTTATTCTGTGAATGTGCTTTGCCCTTTGGGATAGGATCTCAAGTTTCATCTGTTTCTGTGACAAATTTCCCCTTTTCCTGCACATTGGAGGACCTTCCTTTTCAGTGCACGGGAAGTTGCATCAGAGTTTCCTAGCCAGGTATCACTCTGATTTCTGACCACAGCTCAAAGCGTGAGATTATGTACGAGATGAAAAAGTTCCCTAAAAGAAAGCTTTCCTGCTGAAAGGTTTTGCCTGTGGCATAGATTGAGAAATGTTTCCTTTTAAGCTTTCTGCGATGCTTGATTGCATGGGTAAATATTTCAGTGAAGGTACTCAGATAAGCCTATCTGTGCCTCAGCCACAGAGTTCACTCACTGAAGTGAGCTCTCCTCACACCAGCCTGTCGCTGCCATGGAGCAGCTGCCTTGCCCTTCATCCATGCTGGTGTCCTGCATCTTGCTGAGCCTCTGGGCCACAGTTCTGGAGCACACACTGTCTGTTTCTTCATGGTAGAAATAGGAGCCCTGCAGAAACACCCTAGGTCCTGTGACCCAGGGCACCTCACCCTTAAGGTATACACTTTTCTCTCTGATGGCAGAGGGATATGGATTGAGAGAATGAGTTTTCCCAGAGAACACAGGAACACAGCTATCAAGCCATAGCCATGTGATAAACACCCATGTGTTTGCCACAGGTTACTAAATACAGCAGCTCTTGCCTTTCTGATCATGCCTCATGCACTGTTAGGGTAATATACTTAGTGCCCTCAAATGTTTTCTAGTCTCTGTTTTTTTCAGTACATAGAAAGATGTTTTGAGGTGGAAACAGGAGTCCCAAGATTCCCCTTCATCATCAAAGACATATTTGGCCAATCTGAACCAAAGGAAAAATATGGCAAGCATATGTGGCAGCTCATTCTCTTCAAAAACACAACTGTTCCTGCTTTGTCCCTCTCTTTCCTTTTGCATCAGGAATATCTTAGTTAACAGTGAATGTGTCTAGGGGTAGAGGTTGGTCCTAGGGGTAGTTCAGCTTTCGGTTTGGGGTTTGTTTTTTTTTCTTTTCTGGATTCCTTATGCACCCGTGTAAGGTGTGTTGGGATCTTCAGTGATAAAGGGATTTCAACACATCAGTGAAGCTGTTGTTTCCAACTGGGAAATGCTGCAATATCCTCAGCAGACAGTGCCTTCAGAAGGTAGTTAAAAACCCTTGGAAGCCATCATCAGCACAATCGTAAATTTGGCTCTACTACAGCTCACCAGGAAATTCCAGCTCCAGGAATGCAAACAGCCTGTATCTGAGACACCAGGAGTGACAGCCCATCAGCCAGGACAGTGAGAGAGACCCTGATGGGGTCTGTCTCTTCCCAAGCTGGCAGGTATGGCCAGGGACTACTTGTGCCTTTAAGCACTTACTCTTCTCTAGGGAAAAAAGTGGGCAGGGAGAAACTAACTCTGCAGGCTCTGGAATTTCCCAGCTCTCTCTCTATTTTTTTCCAGTACTAATGGTTTGTATTGCTGAAGTGACTCACAAATCAAAATATGAAATAGCTCATTTCCCTCCCAGACATACACAGAAGCAAAGGAGCAGGTCTGCCTCTAACCCAGGCCAGCTGGACTCAGCATCACCCCGGGGAAGAGAAGGCAGGATGCATCCCAGGTGGTCTCAGGGACTGTCTCTGCCTGGTCTCCTGGAAGTTCTATCTGGAGGGTGAGAGTGTGCATCCCTCATGAATCCTGTTCTCCTTTTCCTGAACCATGTACGGGTGGTGGTTGTCTGCTCCCCGTGGGTCTCAGCTGCAGCCTGCTGGTGCCAACAGGGGCTCTGGGGGATTGACGGAGCACCTCGGGGTTCACCAACTATGCACAGTTTTTGTGGGGTGGCCTTTCCTTCCCTCCTGTGAGGCTAGTGCAGGCTAATCAAGTTATGGCTGTTTCTCTGCCCTCCATTTGTGCCTCAGTTTCCCTTGCTGCGAGGACAGAGCCCAGCTCTGGCTGTTGGAACACTAGAGCTCAGCGCTCCTGGCCAGGCAGTTCCAGCAATTGTAGCTGTGGTGGCTGCTCTCAGACTTAGCAGCTGCCAGCTTTCCTCTCTGGGTACCTTTGCAGTAACCCGTGGGGCAGAGGCAAGAGGCTGGAGAGGCTCCTGGTGCTGGCCATGCACATGACTCACGTTTGGCATTCTGGTATTTTTGGTAGTTCAGGAGCAGCCATAACTTAACGGCAGGAAATAAATGTATAACTAGCCCGTCCGTTTGTTTGCAGCCAAGCAAAGTGCATGATGCCTCTCTGCCAGGGTCTGGCGTCAGCAGCCATGTCCCAGGACAGGGAAGCAGTATTTCATGTCTCTTTGCTTTTGTTTTCCTTTGTCAAGATTTTAAGATGCCTTTTCTATGGCCGCCAAGAGAATCTGGATAACCCATTGCAGTGTTATCTGTATGACTGGTATGAGCACACTGACGAGTGGTGTCACTGCAATTCTGCAGCACCGGGAAGGGAACCAAAATCAACCAAAAGGCCATGGATGTTGTTCAGCTCTGACATAAATAATTGGGACACTGCAAGCAGTAAACGGTATGTTGCTGCCTTGCTACAAACAGCTGAACTCAGACACATCCAGGGATGTGAGCGAATTTTTCTTTTTTTCTTCTCTCTTAGGTTGCTCTGTGCGAGTCTGCCTCCATCACAGGGTCATTTCAAACAGCAGGACTGTGTTTAATTGTGTACAAACGCCTGTACTTATTCCACCAAGGAGCACACAAAAAACAATTCCCATGGAGGTAGATGGGCACATGCACAAACTACTTCACAACCAAGCATTCCAAGGCTCGCTGAATGCTGCCTACCACCCTCTGCTGGCATGTGAACTCTTGGCATCTGTCATGTCCCCATCAGACCCAAGTGAGCTGCCTCTGATCATTTTGATTCAGAGGGTGCTTGCTTCATTGGCTTTTGGGGTTAAACGAGTACAGCAATTGCCTGCCTTGTGTGGGGAATGGTTGTTAGAGCAACTGGGAGGAATTCCTTGGCACCAGCACTATCGAAGAAAGGAATGAGCAGAAAAATGCTCAGCCAGAGTCAGTGGCAGGGCAGAGGCAGGGCAAGGGTTGATGCCTCGCCCTGACTCACCCACCTGCAGCAGAGGGTCTCTGGGCAGCAAAGCTGCTGGAAAAAGCAAAGTCCACACTCTTCACTAACCTTTGCAAACCCCCAGGCAGAGACCCCACAGCACAGGCACCACTGACACTGAGGTGCTGAGGAGAATCAAGCCTTTTGCTTCTTCTGTGATTGAACATGCCCCACAACATAAGATGTGAAATTTCTCTTATTGTACTTGGCTCATAGCTGCTTGCAGTGAAACTTGAAAAATTAAATTGTGATAATGATTTTCAAATGTAAACAAACCTATTTTGGGGCCATTTTCACTGTGAAACATGGTTCAAAGCCACAAAAGGAAAACGCAGGGTGAGTAGTGAGCTGTCAGGTAGGTGAGTACAATTTTTGGCGGGCTTTAGAAACTTTATTTTTGCATTACAGGTGCTCTCCTTGCTCTAACCTGCTGCCTTCCCCATCTGACCCTTTTCCCCACCCAGCTCACACCTCATTCACAAACAGAAAATAACTTTGTTTGGATAGGCTTGCTGGCAAATTTACACAGCTCTCCCATTTAGAGATCTGATTTCTGGTGAGGTGATTAAGAGTGATAAACAGGAAGAAAGGGAAGAAGGGGGGAGGAGAGAGGGAAATGCAGCAGCAGAAGGTAGTGCCTGATCTCTGGTCTTGTTTATACAATGGCTTAAAACCTGCAAGATGAAACTCCCACGGTTTCACAGTGAGTGTGAGCCTGTCTGCAAGCATGGCAGCTGCTGTGGCAAGGGATGGGTAAGACCCTGGGAAGTAGGGCCAAGTGCTGTTAGTAATGGGTGTAAAGCCAAAAGACTTGTATAAGGTTAATGTTCAGATCTGGAAAACACAGTACTATGTGAGTTTGGTGATTTCTTTTGTATATTAAAAAAAATCATAATTCTGACATTTGCTGAACTGGGTCCTTGTCAGAGCTCCAGTTTTACATGGTTCTGCTTACAGACTGGGTTGGAGAAAGGTATCCATTTTGTAGCCTTGTAGCAGAATACCCTTCTCCTCCTTGGCCTAAAGGGTATGCTCTTCTTTCAAATTTATGTTATATGGTTACAGTATTATTGCTCTGCTTAACAGTATATCTCTGTGTTCTGCTGTTTCCTCAATGATTCCACTTGATTTCCAAGTTCCTGGCTGAAAAAACAAATTCATACTTTGAGACGAAATTCCTAATGGACTGTGCTGTTTTTGTTAGTCTTGAAAAGATTCTATTAGAAGTGAAAGCCATGAAAGGAAATTGCTGAGCACTTGAGAACCTGGTTTCCATAGGCTTTCATGTTCCAAAGAAGTCAGGTCTTGGCCTGAGACTTTCCAGCCATAGGGCCAGAGTTCACAAACTCATAGATGGAACAGGGGGCTGCCTCTGCACCCTACAAGACTTTAGTCATCCTCAATCTAAATTAGAGCATCCTTTATACTGCTGTCAGTCAACCTATGACAAACCAGCCTGAGATTAACGGATAGCAAAAGCTTCTTGGAGTGATGTCAGTCATGCATTTTTCTAAGGCTATTGGCACCTTTTTGTTAAAAACCCTGATTGTGACTTCTATTTCCTTTGTGCTGTCTGAGTATGTATCAGGGGCAACTCCAATGCCAGTGATTCAAGCTTGGAAAGTCCCAGGGGTGGAGTAGAGAAAAGCTAAGTGTACTGCTACCTGCTGTGTTTTGTCTAGCTGAAAAATGATTTGGACTAAATGGCTTAAAAATGCAAACCCAAAGCTGTTTATGGTGTAAGATGTTGCTCTGCTGGGGGTTGCTGCCCACTCTTGCTGGCTGACGGCTGTGCTGGGCATGTCAGCAGGTGTAGGGACTCTCTGAAAGCCTGGAGGAGGCTGGTGGATGAGGCCTGAGAAAGAGTCACTGTACAGACGCTTTGTGGGTGTCTGGACCCGTGGCATGACTGACCCACTGCCCAGCTATTCCTCCTGCAGATAGATGAGAGATGGCTGTATTTTGTGGAGTACCACAGTACCCTGCAGTACAAGCAAACACGATCACTGAGACAAGTTCTAAACACCTTAATATTATGTTGAGCAGAGTTCCTAGACAGTCTGGTTTGTGCATTTGGGGTTGACTTTCCAAAACAGAGTAGTACCTGAGATGCAAGTATGGCCTCTGGGCTGGGGGGCAGTGCCAAGGTGAGAAAGTTGAGCTTGGGAGAGTCTCTACATCATCTTCTGCCGCTTTTCTAAAGAGTTGCATGTTCCTGAGGGTAGTCACTGAGCTATGTGTGAGGCTGTGCCTTGCATTGCTTACTGGTGCTGTAACAGCTGTGTGTGTCCCTGGTACACAGCAGTAAAGTCCATGAACCACAGATAGGCTCACTCAAACACAGCACAAGTGCTAAGGGAGGGACAAGAACTGCAATGAAGACAAATCTGTTCATGTTTACAGCTGCTCAGGGTAGCTATATTTGTGCAAGCAAAAGGGGTGCTGGACTGCCTCCTGCTCCACTGGCCTGCGAGTGCTGACTGCTCTGGTCTATATCAAGTCTGCTTAATATAGAGCCTGGCTCTGACCTTGCTGTGGGCTTCAGGTTCCCCAGACCTTTCCTAGCCCATCCATATTGATTAAAACCTGGCCAGTGTTTCTATGCATTAAAATCCCTTGGTTTGTCCCTTCACAGCTTTTTTAATTTATGATGGCAAGAATGACCCCTCGGACTTTTTCCCATTTGCTGCCTGGTTTGGTCTCTGCTCCCCTCTGTGACCCATGGCTGTTTGCTGTAACTCTGAGATTTTTTGTCCTTAGAGTTCTCTAGAAAGCTTATTTCCATGGCAAGCTGACCAATTATATCCCAGTAGAGGGAAATATGTATGGAGGCAGCAAACCCTGGGATCCAGCAAAAGCAGATGCACCCTGCTTGAGAAGGCACTTTACCCCCAGAGGAGGAGGACTGAAGGACCACTTGTGAGCTCTCCTTGCTGTGTGCTGTCGATCAACCTGCCTCCCACACATGACTAGGAACAAAGCCAGTGCAGACCCAGCAGCATGTTTGTTACACCAAGGGTAATGCCACCTCCTCCTGCCCAGCTTGCCCTCACCACATGATGGATTTGTTGGAGGCAGGAGCAGCTGGCCCAGCTCATTCTCTTGGGAATAGCCAGGGCAACTTCCCAGGCCATCAGGGGCCTTGCTGAGTTAAGTGAAATAGCAGTGTGTGGGAAGGAAGGCAGAGAGGCCCATAGCTTGGTGTTTACCCAGCATCCCACATGGGCCTGTGAGAGGGCACAAAGCTCCTATATAGCAAGTGTCAAGATATAGCTGGTGGGAATGTTTCCATCAGGGCAGCTTTCCATTGCAAATAAATAAATAAATGCTGGCATGGGTGGATTCTGATGAAAGTCTAGACAGGAAAATACTGCTACAACCATAAGGTATTCCAGATGATTTCACAGAAACATTTCTCCAAATTAAAGTACTAGGAGCTGTTCAACTCATTTTTTTTCCTTTTGAAAAAAGAGAAGTTTTGCACTCAGCTCCTAAGCCTTAACATGTCACAGCAGCTAGTGCAAGCCCTATGACACTTACCTGGGCTTGTCATTACTCAAAGTTATTAGCCTTAGATGTGTTGGTCCTATGTTACCCGAGAGATCAGTTGTGACTCATGCTGTGGAAGTCTAGGTGTGAGATGGGGGGACCTCCTAAGTCTCTGTACAATGTGATGCTTTATTGAGCTTCACTGTAAGGTGTCAGACATGGATGATGTGGAGTGTGGCTGGGTATGCGGTTTGTTTGGTTTGGAAATTTTTTGGTTGTTTGGCTTTGAGGTTTTTTTAATAAGTTTTTGAAGGAAGGGAGGTAGAGGAAAGTTTGTTTTGTTTCCAGAGTCCTGTTTGGCAGTGTTCCAGATTAGTAGAGATAGAAAGAGTTGGTAATAGTGAGTGGCTTATTCAGTTGTAGCTGAATTCATCTAGTCTCAGTGAACTTTTATGCTGAGAAATTACCTGGTTGTAATTTACATGTTGAATCTGTGCCAGAGGCCAAAATGTTAGCAGGGAAGGGCGTGTATTGGGAGAAGCAGTGGAAAAATTACAATGAGTCAACAAGGTTGAATTTAGGCCTCCTCACAAGGGAAGCCTCGTTTATTGAGCAACTTGATCTCTCCCTGTGAGATCATATGTGAAAAACAGGTTGAGCCATGTCTGAGGGTGTTGCCCTGTGGAATTTGTAGATAAGGATGCTTTATACCTGCGTGTGCCTGAGAGGCCAGTTACATTCTGCGGCTTCCAGAGGGAACAAGCCTCCAGAGGAGAACAGTTATTCCATTTTTCTCGTGGTAAGTTTGTTGAAAAGAACTTTTGTTTCTTCCTCTTCTCCCTATGGCTCCCTTCAAATCTCAGATTCCCAAACTGTGAGGTATGATATGTGTGGTTTTCTTCACCGACAGACCCAGGTATCACTACTGAGACCACAATGGCATGGTGGAAGGCCTGGGTAAGTAGAGAATATACTGACACTCTGAGTTTTTTTGGCACTATAATAAGGTAACTTGTAAGTTGCATCAGGCGCCGTGTGGGAATGAAAAGTTTCCTTTAAGAATTAGCAAGACCTCTTTACTGTTTTTCTGGCTGTAAAATAGTATTCAGCTCTTCAAAAACATTGATGAAGGAAGGTATTGATATGATTGCTGGCTATAGGAAGAGGATCCTATGTGGATCCTCAGTCGAGAGTGGTGCAGGGGGTGTTTATATTCCTGTGTTCATGGGGACATGGTACCAAGCAACAGCGAAGTTGCACAGCTGAAGTCTGCAAGCTGTGGGCTCCTTGTCTGCTGCCTCGTCCTGTGGCAGTGAGTTCAGGGCACTGCCCTGTCTCTGGTTTGGTCCCCTGTTGTGCTGGCAGGCTGTGGTCACAGAGAAAGATATGGTCAAGCCACAATGTCTATCTTTGGTGGGTTTTTAATATTGCAACAATAATGTGTCTTGAACATCCTGTCGCTTTGCCAGGAGCTAGAAATGCTGCGTGTGTTCTCTTGTTAATGCTTGTTGCTTTGAGAGGAATGTGGCAGGATGGGGAGAATCTCATGGGGTGTGCTGAGGCAGCACCTGGGGGGGGTCTGGCTCAGACCAGGCAGCAGGTAGCTCTGGTGATGTGCCAGCCATGGCAGCTTCCCCATTACGCCCAGATCTCAAAATACGTCTTTTTTTTTGTTTCTTCTTTTTTTTTTTTTCTTTTCTCCAGAAAGATTAAAATTGTAATCTTCCTTCCTGGGTTTTCTCTGCCTCCCTGTTTCCTTTGGAAGTTTGGTATAATAAAATAGATGTTTTTCCAAAGCTTGGAATAGCCCTCATTTCAATTTTTTTCTTTTGGATGATCTGTTCCCCGCTATCCCCAAGCTGGAAATAATTTGTAAACTTAGAATGAGAAAAGAAGGAGAAAAGCCCTTAAACTCCAGTGATCTCTTACCAGTTGGTGTTGTAGGGGGTGGAGGCATGAGAAGAAAATGAGAAGTCCAAAGAAGGATGGGTAAAAATTGTTCTGGTTTTCTAAACCCTTCATAAAAAATACAGTTGTAAAGTGAAAGGAATGAAAAAATGTGAAACTTTCTCAGAAAATATTGACTGGAAAAAAACCCAAACAGTAACACAACCTGTCCCCAGATTCCAGTTTTAAAAAAAAAACCCTATTGTTTAGGTTTGGAAATATTTTGGTAGTAAACTTTTATTCCTTCTTCCTTTCATTTGTAGGTAAAACTTTTCACAGCATCAGCTGTGAGGTACACTGCTTCTGCTGCTTTCATGCCAATTATTTATATTTACACGAACACAAATGCCTCGAGTAGTTTCAGTTAGGGAATTGTAGGATCAATTCAGCTGGGAAACAAGACCAAAGTGAACAGGGATTCTCTGAAAAGCTGGTGCAATTGTACTTGTGCTGCAACAATTATGTGCACAGAGAATGAGGTGCATGAGTGAGTCACAAATGTGCTTCTTGAGCCAGGAAGGGCTGTAACTGTTTATCGGAATTAGTACCAAAAAGATCATTGTTTAATTTGTTTCCACTGCCTCCAAATGAAAGCTCAGCTTTGTACTCCCTCTTTCACTGAGTCACCAGGCATGGGTACAGAATGTTTAGGGGTTTCTTCACAGGGCCCTTGCATGCAGCTGGAGAGGATTGACCATCTTTTTCAGAGCAAACTCAGATGGATGAGCATAACCTGCTTTCCAGGGAAGCTGTGGTGGTGCTGGCCATCTTAACAGAGGGCTAGAAAAGGAGCGCTTGAAATGGTCCTGCTAGCTCAGCCAAATTCTTCTAGACCAATGACAAACTGTTGGAGGTGGCAATGCCACCTGGTCTGTCACTGCTTTTTTCTGCAGTGACAGCTTCACCACAGCCTTAAACTTGCTGCTCAGTGACCATTAGGATTCAAAGCTTCATCCCTTGTGAAGCTGCCTGTTGACACCATTTGATTCACAGCTGCTCTTTCTGCTGGGAGCAAGGTGTGGTGGTGCAGGAGTGTCTCTGTGCTGGCTGTAAAGTAAACTTTTCCAAGTCTTGCTGATTGCTGAACATGCTGCCTCTCTCAACACTCCTCATTGCCTCTTGGCTGCTTCACTGCTCCCTGAGTGTGGCTGGCAAAGGGGCCAGCATGCAAACCTGTGCCAGCTGCATCCACTGGTTCTCTTTGACATGGGAAATAAGAGTACAGGGGATTTGCATCATAGCAGGAGGCTGATGGGTGGCACTTGGTGGTCCATGTTATGCAAGTCAGGTGGGACAGCCCTAATGCTTCCTTCTGGTTTGTAATCTCTGATTTTTATCTCATTGTGAAGCTATCCCCATTAAAATATTCATCAGGTCATACTGATAGGATTAGTTTAATACTAACCCCGCCTCTAAAGGTAAATTTATGAGAATGTAGTAGTTTCCAACTTTAATATTCTTGCTTCTAGGAAGGAGAAAATTGTGTCTATTATTGTAATAAAGTGATGATGACTCTTCATGCCTACCCACCCACATGCTCCCCCTATTGATAGGACCAGTTTGTGATAGATGGGACAATATATTCAAGCTAGTTCCTTGATTCCCAGCTTTGTTAAACTGAAGCTCTTATGCCTGGGTTCTGGTTGATAGCCCTACTGCCTTGTGGCAACTAAAATAAATCTCAGTGTGTCTTTCTGCCCTGGGACAGGCACTGTCAGCACCTCAAGGGTTTGTTAGCAGGATTCTTGTGTAGTTGGCAAGTAGGAGGATTCTTGTGCAGTTGTGTCTGATTCTTGGTACAGGGAAGAACATCAAACCTGCGGTCCTCCAGATGGATCTGTTCCTTCAAAGTAGTCTTTTGGCCCAAATCCTTCCAGTGGGGATGCTTCCTTCTTGAAACCAGCTGTGCAGAATTGCAGCAGCAGCTACTGAAGAAAATGGTCTGTGACAACAAGACTATTTCAGGAATTCAAAAAGCTATCTGAAAACTGCCCTGCACCAACCCACTGAGAAATGCAGTATGATAAAACAACATCCGTGCTATGAAGGACTGTAATTAAGGGGTGAATAGGAAAGTCCAGTCTATTACAGTCTGTGCTTTTTCTGCCAGACTGCCTGCACCTCACAATGCTCACAGCACTGTCAGCCATGCTTTGTACTTCATGTTTCTGCCAGCAGCAGAGGCTGGTGCAGGCAGGTGGAAATGGGAAACTGGTGTTCTCTTTGGAGAGAAACTTGTGTTCTCTTTTTGCTCTGCTGAGAAACTTTGAGCCAGTCTCTTTTCTGTGACTTCACCATGTGTAGGCAATAAATAGCATTAATGTACTTTTCAAATACTTTTTCTTCAGCTGATGAAAAGCAGTGGTAAAAAGTTGTGTATTTTTCTTCTTCTTTCAGAGTGAAGCAGAGGGCAGGTCTGTGGCAGGTGCTTTGAATTTTAATGCTGCACCTGATGCTCAGACTCTATACAAGGCCATGAAAGGGCTTGGTGAGTTGACTCCAACCACATATGTAAATTCTATGTTTTTCTTATAATTGCTAAGTTGAAATCCATTCCTTAGGAAATTTGTATCCAGAGATATCACATCTTTTTTACTGTGAAAAATTAGTATTAAAGTTTCCTCAGTATGTACTTAAACTTCTACACGAAGGCAATGAACCAGGCAAGGTTGTCTGAATATTCAAATTGGGAAATTGGACTAGTCCCAGCTTATTCTGTGCACTGTATTTATGATTTATTGTTGCTTTCCACAGGGACTGATGAACAAGCTATAATTGATGTCCTAACCAAGAGGAGCAATCTGCAGCGTCAAGAGATTGCCAAATCCTACAAAGCCCAGTTTGGAAAGGTTCTTCCAAAACAAAGCTATACTCAATCACTGGTTTACTGCATGCAGGATGTAGTACATGGGAGTACAGTTCATCCTGAAAGCGTGATGCAAACTATATGCAGGTCTTCTGCAAATACGTAGATTAATATCTATTTATAAGGCCTGCAATGAATGTGTAAAATTAATTTTTGACTGGAAAAAAATTGTTTTCTCCAAAACATTTAAATTTTTTTGTAAAATGCATTTTGACCAGAGATACTTTTTAAAAGTCATTAAAATTAGAAGTTATCTTAGTGAATTTAAAAGTTATTAAAATTGATTAAAATCAATTTTAACTTGAAGTGAAGCTTCTTATTGATTTGAAGCTGTAACAAAAATTGATACCTGTCTAAGTGACATGTTGAGTAAAATATTGGTTTGTTTCAGGCCTTTTTAAATGTCAAAAAAGTTCAATTTAAAGACTTATTTAATTACTCTTTTTTGGAAATTTCGTGGTTATCAACAACGACATTTTCCTTTGGCTCTCTTTGTTTCTTTGATAAAATCTTACTTTTACTGGGAAATTTTTTCACCAGCAAACTGTACCCCCAGCCCTACAGTGGAGTCTCCAGTGACCCTTGCTGGAAAGGGGGCTGCCGTGCAAAAGCCTAAGAAAGGGAAGCAAATATGGGGGTGGCGGGTATGGAACAATGAATAAATAGAATGCTTGCATTCCACTAAAACAGAGAGTCATACTCTAGGAAAACCTGCATTATAGCGAAAGGGAAGTTTGAAGTGTATCTTCAAGCAGACTGCATTCCTGAATCTGCAAATGTCCTGGGTGCAAGTTTATGTGCAGGCTTTGGGAATCAGCTCTCTCTGAAGCTACACCCTTGCTCAATGCAAGGCCTTCAGCTACCTGGTTCTCCTCACTGAGTTAAGCAGGGTGGAGGAAGATTTGCTGCAGGATTAATTATTGAGAAAGCCCGAACATCAAGAAAACAGGGAATGTGTAAGCACCTAGACAAATCCCATTTTGGAGTTAGGTGCCTTTTTCAGTCCCAGGACCTTTTTTAATGAACTATCAACAATATTGTCATTCAGCTTCATTACTTAGGCCATGGGGATGGAAGCAGCATGTGCAGTAAAATGATCCTGTGAGGCTGTTTATGTAACCATGTGATGATGCACATTTAACAGGATCTGATTGAAAACCTGAAGTCTGAATTGAGTGGCAACTTTGAGAGGCTCATTGTAGCTCTCATGTACTCCCCGTTCAAGTATGATGCCAAGGAGCTGTATGATGCCATGAAGGTAAGCAAATTGTAAATTGCATGCTGATACTTAAGTAGTAGCACAAATACAGTGCTAATTTCCTGCAATTGTGCAAGTGTTAATAACTGGACTGTTACATGGTTAAGTTTGTTATTAGCAGTACCCTTTGAGAAATACTTAATTGTACTATTAATATTCTGGGGGAAAATGCTGATTAAATATTTATGGCTATAAGAAAGTTTCTGTACATGACTCATAGAGCCTGGGAAGGCAACAGCAAAACTAAATTCACACCCGAACCTGCTAGCCTGATGTCCCAGCTGAGCCATGAAACCTTTAAGGAATCAAGGAGTGATGGTGCAAGGGCCAGGCTGGGGTTGGCTGGGATCCTACCTATTGATGATGTATCTTTACAAGTTTCAGATGCAGAGCGGTCTTTTAAAGTGGTACAAAGGTGGACTGACTAGCCAAGCACGGGTCTCCCTGCATTCCTCTAGTGCTGTCTATCGTCAAAGATCTGACTCCAGAAAAGCATTGCGGAAATGTAGAGTTACATAAAATCAGGCACCTCAGTGAAAGAAACCATGTTCAACCCAAATGTGTTTTGTGTCTCCAGCTTTCATCACGATGGGTTCTTACAGCTCAGCACACAGCCTGACACTTTGCTGCCATCCAGCTCCTCCCTTCACCATGCTTCTCTAGCAATAAATCACCCTCGGTGACTAGATGCCTTTCTCCACCTTTATTTCTCCACTCTGTTTTCTATTTTAGGGTGTGGGAACGAGGGAAAGTGTTATCATAGAGATCCTGGCATCTCGGACAAAAGCGCAGATCAAGGAGATAATCAAGGCGTACAAAGAAGGTAAGCGCCTGGGGCTCAGATTTCCGTGGTCAGAGCACAGCCGGAATGGTGTTACCAGCTAGCACTGTCAGCAAGAAAATGGCTTTTCTAAAAGCATTTAGCTCTAAAAGCAATGTAACTCTGCTTTCAGCTGGCAAACAAAACATGGCTATACTGAGAGAATTTGAATTCTTCATCCAGCTACAGCAAAGGGTCAGCAAATCACAAATTTGGTTCAGTTTGGCTACAAAGGGTATTGTCAGAACATAAACAGAACAATAGCTGTGCACTTGGCTTTTCTCCCTATTAAATAGATGGAAATTTATCAAATATGTATTTATAAATATTTTATCTTGTTCATCCCTTCAGCTATACCTCTAAAATTAGCTCTGGGTTTATTCCTTGGACATGAGGGGAGCTAGTGACTCAGGTGGAGGCAAATGCTGACCTGGGTATCACATAGGGTGTGAGCTGCTCTCAGCCCTGGTTTTTTCCTTAATGACCCTCTTGCCCAGTGTCAGGCTATTGTGTATGCTTGGGTTACTGGTAATATCTTGACTATATCACCTAAATAAATAACAAATCCTTCCCTTGTCCTTCTCTTTCGGGTAGAATACGGTTCTGATCTGGAACAAGACATAAAATCGGAAACAAGTGGCTACTTAGAACAGATTCTGGTTTGCCTTCTTCAGGTAATGCTAGAGAACAGAACTGGGGGTATAAATGTCTTCAATTTTTTTTCTTCTTTTTTGGAGAAGGCATGCAATAAGAGAGCCAGTACAGTCATGATCACCAGACGAACTGCAGAGACAACCATGTCACTTGGACTGGATCTGTTTCAGCTTCAATGTGACTGAAGCAGAGAAGACATCCCTCTGTTAGAGCAGTAAGAGAGCTGGGAACTTACAGCCAGCTCTGCTGCAGGGAGACACCTCACTTTCATATATGTGTAAAGCCACTGTACTCTACAGCGGTCTTAGAAAACAGTGTCCCTCCACTAGGATTCATCATTTTTCCAGGGTCTGTGCCCTCAGTGCTGAGTGCATTTGGATGCATTTGCCCCAGCACATTTTTGGAATTTTCCTGCCTGGTAGCAGAAATAACTGAGCAATTTTTTACTCTGCTTCATATGACTGATTTCAGCGCCTTTCAGTGAAGGAGTTGGCACTTGTGCTGTCTGAAATACTACTGCTTGAGTACCCTGCAAAAATAGATAGCTAAGAGGATAATTGATCTTTGCTCAGAATGAATGTTCTGATCCTTATTTATGGAAGAATCTTCATGAGACGAGATTGTTACCTTTCTTTTTCTGCTCATAGGGTGAGAGGGACAATGCCACCCTCTATGTGGACACAGCCCTGGCTCTCCAGGATGCAGAGGTACTCTCAAATACCTGTGATCACTGATATGCCTGCATTCCCACCTTCTTGAACTTCAGAGATCTTCAGTGAGCAGCACAGTCCTGGTCAGCAGAGGGTTGGAGTCCCAATAGTTTGGGGTGGGGTGATCTTTAAATAAGTAACTTGAGGTTCATCAATTTTGCCTGCACTGCTGAGCTCTGCCATTCCAAAGAGGAGTGATGAGGCCTGTGCTTTGGCTCAGCTGCTCTTGGTATGTGAAAGTGTATGGGTATGGTGGAGTGGAAGAGGAGAGAAAAGGAAAGAAACCTCAAGTGTATTGTTGGCTGCTCCAGCTGCTGCAGGAGGGGTAGAAAGGATGGAGATAGTGGCTGCTCCAGTTTGCCTAGAAGACAGAAAGGTTCTCATAACCAACCATTCTAGGCTCTGTTTCACACGGTGGTTTAGGTTACTCCAAACCCCTTTATCCCAGCCATGCCTTCAGCCAACCTCTGATCCTTTACCAGCTGCATACACAGAACATCTTGCTAATATTTGTGTTAAATTACAGACTCTCTATGCTGCTGGAGAGAAGATACGGGGCACTGATGAGATACAGTTCATCACCATCCTATGCAAAAGGAGTGCCACACACTTAATGAAAGGTATGGAGCAGAGCCCAAACTACCATCTCTAGACTCCCAAGCCTCCTAAATCAGAAATCACCCTAGCCAAAAAGAAGAGGCAGGGCTATAGATAAGAGACATGGGTGGTCAGAAATAAGTACCTGAGCCTGTTTTCTAATTCCTGGTTAGTCAGTAACCAAAAGCTGCCAGCAGATTTTGTGAAAGATTATGAAGATTTAGTTCTGCTGAAAATCAAGTGGCTTATCCAGGAGTCCCTATACAGTAGTGATAACTGGATAGTTGTTTTTATAAACCCAAGAAGTGAGTGAGTGAGTACCTTCCTAATTAAGGAGCATGTGGTGAACAGACACGTCCCCTTGGATGTGGGTTCTTCTGTGGGAAAAAAACAATCACTGAAAGAACAGCTGGTTATTCAGTGCTGGAGAATCACAGGGTGCAACCTGCATTTCTGCCCCATGTCCTTTTGAGGGCATCAGGGGCTGCTGGGAGGGAAGACACTAGCCCTGCTCCAGCTGGTACATCAGCTCCCCACTGTCCATGCAGCAGAGTCCAAACCTTGTCATCTCAAGGCTTTTGAGGCATGACAGATTTTGTTATGTTGGCTGAATCTAGGCATATCAAGTACTATGTGAATCATCTGGACCTAAACTGATAAATTTAGCTGGCAATAAATTAGGTATGCCTGAGCTTTTCCAAGCTGAAGTTCTCTGAGGCTGTTTCTATGCCCTGGAAGCCAGCTCCCCCTTGTGTTTCAAATTCAATCTCCCAAGGTCACTTAAAAATAAACAAAACAAACGAAAATAGGTGGTCTCTATAGTATTTGTCTGTATCTGTCATTAAGAATTGAATTTCATCTTGTTGTCATAATGCAACCAGTCTTTGGAACCTACTATGGCACCAAGCAATTTATTCTGTGCTACAGCCACCTGTAGCTATTTGTCTTTAAAATCTGAGTGTAATTGTTGCAGCTTTTAAATCTTTTTTTTTAATAGAAAGAGTAGGTCTGAGTTGAGAAGTTTCTATCCATCTGTCTATTCTGTATTCCATTTCCCCAGAGTGTCTTCAGTGTTGATGATGTTGAATGCTGAGCAAAGTTTATTAAGATGTCCATTGCATTACATAGCAGTTTTCCTTCTTTGTTAGTCCTAGAAAGCTAGGAATAAAAACAGATATCTGTATTTCTGAGCCTTGGAGTGTCCAAAGTGTATAAGGTGAGCAATGATCCTGTTGCTGAGCTTTTGTTACTGTGGGAACTCAAATATCTCAGAATCTGCACCTATGTTTTGCTTATCTTTTCTCATTTTTTTTAAATTGTGGTTAAAATAATAAGTTTTCCCAAATTGTGTTTTCATCATTTTAAAGTCCATGAGCTGTGAGCTGCATAAATTTAAGTTGATTTTATTTTGGCTCCTGAACTAATGACATCAAAAAGCACAAGACCAAAGGTGTGCCTAACTTCGTTGTCTGCTTTATTTCTGTGGCTAAAGACAGCGATGAAGGGTCAGATTTCCACATAAACTTGAGGTGACTGAAATTGCCTGAAGTCAGGGAATTAAGAACCATGAATGGTTTGGCTTTTTGTAAATGTTAGCATCCATCTTTGTAGCTGATTTCTAATGTTGACTAAAGCCTGCTGAAGCTGGTGCAAATGTGGACATTGCTTTTGCAGGATCTGTGTGTTCATATTGCCACACAAATAATTCCTGTAAATATTGGGCACAAAATGCCTCAGAGGTTACCTGGTAAAAAAATTAAGTTCTTTGTGTTTCAAACAGTGTTTGAAGAATACCAGAAACTGGCTGGTAAGAGCATAGAAGACTCTATCAAGAGTGAAACTCGTGGTTCACTTGAGGATGCCATGCTGGCTATTGGTAAGTGGTGACCTTTCCCTTTGCTTTTTCAGACTCTGCTGCCTTTTCTTCTGCAGTAGTTGACTTGTATTAGATGGATCTTCCTTATAAAGGTATCTGGTAGGAAGTAAGGGGTACCTCTTGGGTAAGAGAAACTCAGATTCCAGGAGCACACTGAATTAATGCGAAGCATGTAGGATCTCAGTCACCTCCTGCCCTGGCCTGGAATTACCATTGATTCTTACTGAGCTTTTTTGTATGCCTAGTGAAATGCACCAGGAATATCCATTGCTACTTTGCAGAGAGGCTGTACAATGCTTTAAAGGTAAGACTCTTCTTTGCAACACACTTGTTTTCATACTGACTTAACTTGTAACCTGGCTTCCACCAATTCAAACTGGAAGAGCCAAGGTTTTGGTGAAATTCAACAGGTTTAGTGCAATTGTTGCAAGCAATAGCAGAATCCTTTCAAACACCTTTGGTAGAAAAGTACCCTTTAAGCTCAAGATAACAAGGGAGTCTGGCTTTTCTGTCTGAAGAGTCTGCAAGGAGTCCAACCCCACTTTCTGGAGCACAGACAAAACTTCTGGAAGAAGCTTTTCTGTGAGGTTATTTATGGTGAAGTCTTGCCTTCCATGTTAATGGAATACAATATTTTCTTTTTAGGAAGCAATTCTCTTAATGGCAGTATAAAATGAGAGTTTCAAATGGGGACATATAAGGTATTTGCAGATTGTGCCTCTGTATTACTTAACTGGTATGTACAAGATGCCAGCTCTCTAAACCTTTTGGAAAGCTGAGGTAACTGTTTTGTTATCAGTGTGATCTTAATTTTCCTGTGAGTGATTAAACAATATTGGTTGAAGCCAAACACTGCCTGGGTGATGCTGCAGAACAACAATCTGTATTCAGTGCCGACTCCCACCTCTGTAGCATGTTTGCTTTTGCATTTGACATGTCCAAAACTTGTGCACACCTCCATGGTGGGCTTGTGGTGTTGACGGTGGCCCCTGGGAGGGGTGTGAGGGTTGGCCCTCCAGAAAGAGATGCAGATGTTCCACAGAACATGTGCCAAGTGGTGTTTGAAAGCTGACTCCTCCTGTCCTGGACTAGTTTGCACAGCTCATCCTTTGAACACCCGGTAACATCACAGACTGATGTATCTGTTATTCCAGGGGGCTGGCACAGACGATGGGACTCTGATAAGGGTGCTTGTCTCTCGAAGTGAAGTTGACCTAAATCTTATAAAGCCTGAATTCAAGCGTATTGCAGGAAAGCCTCTCTCCAGTATGATTTTGGTAAGCAGAATCTTGATATGATGGTTCTCAGCCATTGCATGTATTCCTAATCTTTCCAGCACTGTGGGATGCTTCCATGTCTGTTTGCAGTAACAATGTCATTTCTGCTATGATCATGGCTCTCCTTCACTAGGCCGTTTAACAGTCATGTCCTAGAGAGACACGCGTGTCTGAAAGGTGAGTCAGACTCTGTGCTCTGTAAGTGACTTGGACAAAGCAAATCCAAGGAGACACTGCACCAGGATTTTCATGGACCACACTCTGTGTCCATGCACTGCATGACGTCCTGATGAATCTAAATTAAATTAATCATTCCTGTTATACCTATCCCACTCTGCTGTGCTATTTTCTCCTCTCTCTCTTCTATCCTTAACTACCTCAAGCCAATGCCATCCATGTAAGTCAAAATAGTGCTAGGGTATTTTGTTTGTTTCTTTTCTTTTTTTTTTCTTTTGCTGTTGTTTGGTTGTTTGGGGTTTTTTAGCTGCCTTATCCCAAATGAAAGCCTGGTCTATACTGTAATGAGAAAGTTTCAGAAATGGAACCTTTTCAAGGTTTATTGTAGCATTTGAGTCTCAGCTCTGAGTGAATGTGCCTCCCTGTTAGTGCTGAAATGCTTTTTTTTACCATTTGTCCTGAGGACTTTGGGATGTTCCCCCTGTGCAAATGGCACAGAAGCCCTGTCCTTAACAGTCCCCATGGGAGGTCTGGTTCTATGATGAAGGGCCTTTCTTATAATCGACACTGTCAGTGTCTGTCATGTTGATTAATGATCAGTCTTCAAGGATCTGTACAGAATATTCATTCCTTCTGAGAAGTGGAATTAGCTTTATACCTGTCGTCACAAAACATTCAAAGGGAGCAAAGTTTTTTTACCTAGTGAATATTTTGTGTAGTGCTTCTAGACCAAAATGACCACATTTGTGGCTTTTTCAAAAATGCCATGTGTCAGGGCTAACTATAGTGCCTTTTCCCTTCCTGTAGGGAAGAGATGCTACATAAATACCCAGGGACAAAAAATCTGAACACAACAGGTTTGCTTGCTGTCATTTGTGCTGACTTTGTGCTGCTCTGTGGGATGGAACTCTGATCAATTGCTCACCTGCATTCCAAAGGAAAACTTTGACTTGATAAATGTTATTTCAGGTGGTAGCTACAAGCCTCATTTCTCTGTTCGCTTTTGATGGTGTGTCAGCTGGCAGTAATTCTGCTGAAGTCTGGCTTGCTCTTTCCAAAGTCCTTTTCCTGTGTGGGCATATTCCGCAGACTGTCAACGTCAGCACTTGGAGCATGCAGAGGAACTTCCATACTCACCTATTTTTTAATATTTTCTCCTGTCAGGAGGATACCAGTGGCGATTACAAGACAGCCTTGATGAACCTCTGTGGCAGTGACTGACAGACTCTAGGAGGAAGATGTTGAAAAGAATACAGAGAGAAAATTAACGGTGAACAAAGGTCTGAAAATGTACTTCTAGAAAATCTTTCCATTGATCCAAGCTGGGGGAGAAAGGAAGATCAAATTAATGGTTGAGATCGACAAAGCTCTCCAAAGGATGTGGATGCTCATTACACATCAAATGCTATCTACTTCCCAAACAGTTTATCAAACACAAGGGGGAATGTTAATTTTTTGTTTCCATTTTGTTCTTTGGAGTTTTCCTTCTGTTTTAACCCATTGTGAAGGATGGCACTTTGACATGGAATTAAAGGTTCTTTTAAACGCTCTATAGCTGTTTCACAAGTCTGAACAACCCTACAAAGCTTGGGCTGCCCTGAAGCCATGCTAATTTCTCTAGGACAAGCTGGTAGACCATGGGCCATTTGATGCTTGCAGGATGGGTCTGGAAGGAGTCCCAGATATTAATGAGGCTTTAGGGCATGGGTCAGAACTGAGAATTTAGTGCCAGAGGCAGTAGTTTAGCAGCCTTATCTACATGACTTCAGGGGGAGCTCCCCAAGGAGCAGTGAACAGCAGAGCCAAGCTGGCTGCAAGCATGTGAAAGTTGAAGTCTGTGTGCCTAATTTCCTTCTTGCTTGTCTGTTGGGGAAGACCAGCAAGTTCAGGTCCTCGCATCAGTGTCAGACCATGGGGGAATCAAAACTGGCATGGATGATTTGGTTTTGGTGACCATAGGATACCCTGCCCATGGAAGCAGACCTGTCTCTGCTCCTAGTGTCACAGTAACTTCTCAGCAGTCAGTGGACTCCCTCCAAAATTGCCTCCAACCCCCATGACTGCACCACCAGGATGCCGAGTGAAGCCCCAAATGTGGACGGTGATAGAGAGAGAACAGTCTGAGAAGTCTGAGCAGTTCAGGTCTGCCTTGACCACTGGTTCTCCACACTTAAAGCAACTCCTTTAAATGTGTAGTTACAAAAGGCCTTTCAGTAAATGTGCTCAGTAAAGGAGCTTTTCTGATCAAGCGGGTGAAATTTTTGGCTGAGGGGTGCTCCCTTCCTTGCACTGCTGAAATGAGCAGGAATCAGTGCCATGAGAGTGGCAAGTTCAAAAGGTCCTGGTGGGTCCAGGACACCGACGAGGACCTGGGGTCAGGGTATCTACACACCTCAAGTGTACACGAAGAAGAGGAGGTTTCAGTCTCTGCCCCTTTAAGTGCTAGTCTTTTCAGTGATATCCCAGTTTCTCGCCTGGGCTCTAGGCTGAGCATCAGGGTGGGGGGTTCTACTCAGTTTTTGAGGAATATGGGCCGGCTACGGGCACCAAAGGACAGGCATGTCCCTTCTGCTGGTCAAAGGACCTCACTTGGTTTTTCACAGTCGCTTGTTCTAATTGACACCGATGATCAGGCTTCCCTGTTTCGTTTTGGTCTGGGTTTTTTGAGTCGGTTCGGGGCTGCGAGTGCCATGCGGGGGCTGCGGTCGCGGCGAAAGCCGTGCTTACACCCCCCTCTGCTGGGGGACCGCCTGCGCGCAGCCCGGCGGCGGCACCGCGCATCCCGGGCCATCCCGCGCATCCCGGGGCATCCCGCGCATCCCGGGCCATCCCGCGCATCCTGGGGCATCCCGCGCAGCCCGGGGCATCCCGCGCATCCTGGCCATCCCGCGCATCCTGGCCATCCCGCGCATCCCGGGCCGTCCCGCGCATCCCGGGGCATCCCGCGCATCCCGGGCCATCCCGCGCATCCCGGGCCATCCCGCGCATCCTGGCCATCCCGCGCATCCCGGGCCATCCCGCGCAGCCCGGGCCATCCCGCGCATCCTGGGGCATCCCGCGCAGCCCGGGCCATCCCGCGCAGCCCGGGCCGGCGCATCCTGGCCATCCCGCGCATCCCGGGCCATCCCGCGCAGCCCGGGCCATCCCGCGCATCCTGGGGCATCCCGCGCAGCCCGGGCCATCCCGCGCAGCCCGGGCCGTCCCGCGCATCCCGGGCCGTCCCGCGCATCCCGGGCCTTCCCGCGCATCCCGGGCCATCCCGCGCAGCCCGGGCCATCCCGCGCATCCCAGGCCATCCCGGGCACCCCGGGCACGGCCTCCGCGGGAGCCAAGAGGAACGGGAGCAGTATGGTGGGGTTTGCCCCCCTTCCCGCTTTTCTCTCTCTCCCTGCCGCCGCAAAGCCTGACACCGAGGGGTGCGTTCCCTGTCCCCTCGGGGAGCCAGCTCGGGGGCTCTCAGCCTACAGCCCTCGGCATGGCTACGGGCTCTGCAGCAAGGCACTCCTCGGGCTGGAGTCGTGTGAGGATGTTTTACTGAAAGTATGACCCGTTCTAGTGTGTTTGGGGTATTATTTTGGAAAGGCCAAATGTTAATTTGTGTCTGCCTGCGCAGGGAACGGGAGTGATTTACACCACTGTACCCACAACACCTCTGTTTCCTGAAGCTGGACAGGCAGCAAGTGAAAAGCAATCCCAGCTCTGAGGGACCAAAAATCTGACTAGAAAAGCCTAACGAAAGCTCAGCTCTTCAAGCATATTTTAGTTCACAGTTGTCTGATGATTTCACTAAAACATTTGTGTTTATATCACCCCAGAGATCCCGTTGTTGTTATTGTTATCGGGTTACTCAGGTCAGAGGTTGGCTTTTCTTGTTGGCCTGTGCTTAGCACAGTGGGTCTAGGCTAGAGCTGTTTCTCTGTGATTGTGATCCCAACTTATTAATAACAGCTTGGGTGATGTAAAGTGAGTTGCCAGAATGCTCACAGGAGATCAGTAGTAAAGCTGGAAAGAAGGAATAACTAGGGGAAGCTGATTCTATCACTATAATTGCTGGGAAACAAAACAATTGTAAAACATCAATGAAGATTTAATTACATATTGATTGCTGCTAAAATGTTCCCTGGGTGAACAGGTGCTTTAATAAATCAGGATCAATTCCTAAGCTGTTCTAACCAGTCTTTTTTAAGTGCAAATATTGACTTAGGGCCTTTCTATTCATTCACATTTTTATTAACATGATTTTATTGCACAAAAATCAAGATAAAAGCTTGGCAAGGAAAAGGTAGCAGGGGCAATGTAAAAAATGCCCAGGACCAGTGCAGGCCTGCTGCTGCCTATGTGCCAGCCTTTTTCCCCTCTCCTGTGCTGCAGAAATACCCATGTGCAGGGAGTCTCCAGGGACACCACTAATGCCACCTTGCTGTCTTCCCCGGGTGGCTGCCCTGTGTCCTCAGATGCAGCACACCCAGCAGGAGCTGTGCTGCCCATCAGCCTCGAGGGGTGTGGGTACATCAACTCTCTGCTCAACTCACACCCAGGTGTATGAAGGAGTAGCTGTCTCCAACTACTAGCTCTCTTCCTGACACCGGGAAAACTTAACAAAAGTCTGTTCCAGATAGGATGCTAATGCGCATACTTCATGTTTAACCCCTGAGAGTTTCTGTTCCAGAGAAAGGTGACCTCATTTAGTCTTGCTTAATTCTCCCATAATCCCAGTGCAGATGTGACCTGAAGCCCAGGAGGCCAGCCACAGGCAAGCAAAGGCTCTGCTTCTTAAGAGGTGTGTCATCACTGTGACTTCTGGAGAGAAGAAGAAAAGATTGGATTGGTTTGGCTTCACTTGTATTTCTGTTTTGCAACAGTTTGGAGTAATTTTTGGATAAAATATGTTTAAGTGTTCAAACTGAGGTTAAAAGATCATTGTTCCTGTCAGGAAGTGGAAGAAGAGAATAGCAAATATCTTAGTCAGGCAAAGTGGGAGATCTCTTTACAGTCTCCTCATGTTAAGGAAAGTGTTTCAAGGGCAGGAAATGATCTGAGAAAGATGTTCAGTCTTATTTTTCCCTGCAGTTTCCTGGTGGGTGCACAGAGGCAACCCTGGCTGCTGTAGGCTGTTGGGCGAGGGCTGGGGTGGGGCCGGGCCAGAGCCTTGCCTGAGGCACCAGAGCTGACACTGGGGAACCTTTGAGGCAGCGAGTCAGCATTTCTGTTCAGAGCTGAAGGTGGGGCTGCCAACACACAGAACAGCACAGTGTGTACCCGGGGGAAGGGAAGGTGGGTTCTGCTCTCATGGATGGCTCCACTGTTTGTTCTGGGGTGGGCTGAAGGGAGGCTCGAGGGGAGAGCAGCCTCATTGCTGGGCAGATGGGAGCCTTCCTGAATGGAAACTGCTGATTATTTATTATCCTTAAATTAATAAATCAATGGTAAATTGGTGTTGATGTATTAATGCAAAATGTTGCAGTGTTTAAACACTGCCTGCCACAGACATCCAGATGGGATAATAGAGTCTCCTGGTGTCATGGCTTATTGCCTGGCTATCTTGAAGCAGCCTGTTTTTCTGGCAAGGCGGCCATCTGATTATAAAATGTGCACCTTCCTCAGGGATTATTGTGTGGAATATCCTTTGCAGGGAAGATAGCAGCAAACTGTAAGATGCTAAGATGGGACTGGGTCAAAGACCTGTCAGGCTTTCCTTCAACTTCTGCCTTGAACCCAAATGCCTGAGCTGACTCCAAAGACTCTTCACTTCTTTAGTGTCTGGGGTCAATAACTGCAGAACATCCCCATGCCTGGGATGCTGCAGCAGCAAGAGATGTTTTGTTTGACACAGTGCAGCAAGCTCTTCTCAGACCACATGCAAACGAGGTCACTCCAATTCCCCATCTCTCCCCTCACTGCAAACATTTTTGGCCTTGTAAGTAATTACTGGTCAGTCTTCTGGTGTCATACATTTGAACGCAAAGAACTCATCCCTGAGGTTCCAAGAAATTACCAGTAGTTTTTGTTGTTCACTAAAACCCTTATGTTAGGCTGCAGAAAAGAATTAATAGTTTGGGGTTTGTATCTGACTGTCCTCTGAGAAGACAGAAACAGCCAATCCTTAGGACCTGGGCTCCTGTCTGTTTGGAAGAAAGTATAACTTGTTCAAGTTGTGTTTCTGTTCCCCCAGCATTCCTTCCTGTTACAAATCTAAATTAGCCATGGTGGGTCAGTATCACGCCTTGGACTGCTCATGTCTGTTGGAAGCTTAGAGCTGGCATTTCTGGCTGAAAGTTGTGTGCCCAACACTTAGGAGTGTCACTGTATGGGAGTTCAAAGTTCACAGGGACTTTATCCCATAATACTTTGCATTGTTCCAGTTGTAAAGAAATACTTATGGTGATATTTTTCTGTGATATAGAAGTCATATGATACATCCAATATAGTCCTGAGAAACCTTTTGTGCATTTCTGGCTAGATAAAAGTACTTATTACAAAAGAAACGCAGATGTCTGTAGGTTCTGTACATGCAGGAGCCTAACATTTGGAGAAATAAATAGCTCTGGATCACGCAGAGGAACCAGTACTGTTCTCTCTGTGGTAATGAAGAACAGGATATGTTGTAGGCACAATATTATTAATAAATAGTGAGCAATGCAATATGAATCGGTAATTCAATTTAGGATTTCAGCTGAAATTGCTCTTTGGAGTTATAGATGGCAGTGAGCTCTGAAATTGAGTTACAGCCCAAACAGGAACTGAGTCATGTGTAGCAATGGTCTAGGGAAGCATAGAATCACAGTCAGTACTGGGCAAAATATTATTGGCAGTACTATATTCATAGAAAAAAAAGGCATTTGGTGGACATAAATGAAATTTAACTGAGTTTATAAATTGATGTCAGGCAGAAAAATAGGGGGGGAAATGAAAGTCAACATTTACATCTATTGATTTTAAAATGGCAACTTTATTTTTAAAGCTAATTCAAGTTGAAAAACAATTATTAAAATGTTTCATTAATCTGAAGCTGAAACATGACATTTTGGAGGGGAAAATTTTGATATTCAGTTTGCCTGAGAATATAATTTTTACTTTCTGAAATATCTCCTAAATTTCTATTTTAGGTTAAGCCAGAGAACCACAGTTTCCCCCTCAGTTCCTGGGTTTAGCTGCTGAGCTGAATGGTCCCTTGTTATTTTAGCCAAAATAAAGGCTGATGTTATTCAAAAGGGAGGGGAGAGTCATTGCTTTAAATGTCACTAGCAGTCTTCTCTAACAGAAGATATCAGTGTTGGGGGTCTAACTTCTGAGTTTAAATGGATCCCCAAAGGTTCAAACAAGAAATAGGAAAAGTACAGCTACAGCTGATGTCCATTTCTAGCCTTGCCAGAACTGCAGCAGTGGCACAGGTTGCCCAGAGAGCTGTTGGATGCCCCATCTCTGGGAACATTCACGTTGCATGGGGCTCTGAGCAGCCTGATCTCATAGAAGATGTCGCTGCTCATTGCAGGGGGGCTGGACTGGATGGCCTTTAAAGGTCCCTTCCAAACCATTCTACGATTCTGTGGTAAGTTCACTTGTTCCTCACTGCTTGTCCTGCTTCTGGGACTGAAAGAAAACCCCTGCACAAGATAGTTTTCTGCTTTGCAGACATGATAGCTCTGGATTTCTGAGCCACAGCTGTGTTGCCCTGCGTAACGGGCTAACTGTAAAAGCCATGTAGAGATAAATCTTTACTGCATGGGACTGTCTGTAATGAGGGTAAATTGATTAATTTCAGGAAAGTGCTTAAAATCCATTATAGAAGCTGTTAAATAAATAGGATTTTTAAGCAGTCAAGCACAAGATGGGGTTCTTCTGAAGCACCAGATATTGTCCACAGTTAAATAAGTGAGCCAATATGATGTACTTTTTAAGCACCACACTAAGTCTATAGACCCTCTCTCTTTCATCTAGATCATCCTGTAAGAAATCCACAACCACACTGATTGTCTCCTTTCCTGCCAGGCATTCTGGAAAGACTGGTCAGAGAAGGCAGGGTACTGAAAACCAGGCTACCTTCAGAGAAGGGCTTGATGAGATTATCTGTCTTTACATATGTAATAATTTTTCTAACAGCTGGCTCCCAAATGAAATTATATCAGAAAAAAACTTAGAAGAACTGTGGCTTTGGGTTTTGGTGGAAGATAGGGTGAGGAGTGTCTTTTTAAACCAGCCAAGTACCCACTAGGCATTGCAACTTCCTTCTGATTTCTGGTGAACTTTTTGCATGGTTCCAATGATAGGTCATAACTACTTTGTTAAATGTTTCAGTGACAGTAAACACAGCAAAAATAATTTTCTAGAATACATTGTTCCTTAAAGCTCTCTCACTAGTTTAGGAAAATTGTGGCTAAAAACTGTGGCATTTGGATGACCTCCCTTTTTCTGTTCTTCCAGCTTATACTAACACTCAAATCTAGTATAAACAAAGACAAACATTAGTGATAATAAACTTTCAAACTCAGTCACTGGTTTGTTTATAGCTAAGTTGGTACTTGAGGGATCCAGTGCCATTTAAAAGGCAATAAATTGAAACAAACTCACTCATTTTGGAGGCTGTTTATGAACCCTTTTAATTTGGTGTCATATTTATTTGGGCAGAATTAGATTATCCTATTCATTAGATGCTGTGGCCAGTGATGAATGGAACAACATTCCACATCAATGGCATTAATTGAATCCTCGCAAGCACAGATAATACCCCTGCAGGAAACAGGAGAAGATGGAAAAGTTCTCCAAAGTAGGTCTGAAAATACTGCAGGGATGAGGGAGCGCTACTGGACAGCCCGAATAGCTGGCAGCAGTTGGATGCTTTTCATTTTTTTGTGAGACTACTTAGAGAGCAGTTATGATTGTCAGGCATACAGTTAAGATCGATCTTCCTGGTGCTGTAGGCACCATGTATCTGACACGGAACCAAGGAGGAGTACAGGTCTCCTAAGCTGCAGGCTTGTGCCATAACTAAAGATTTTGCCTCAGGGGAAATTTATTTCAGAGGGAAATGTAGACAAAAATACTGGCAGGCCTTTCAGCAAAACTGATTTAAAGCTTGGGTGTGTAAAAATACCCAGATGATTTTCTCGTAGCTCATCAATAACACATGCTTGGGTCTGTTGAGGATTTCTCGGAAATGTGTCATTCTTCCAGGGAGCATGTCCTATTGATAGAGCCATAAGCCACTGCCAATTAATCAGAGCATAATGCAGTGTTCAAAAATGAGCATGAGCTTTTCATACCAGTCCTCTTTGATTCATGCCTCCGCTATGATTCATGCCAGTCCTCTTTCAGATGAGCAGCTGTTTGTTATGAGCAAATTACTTTATTGTCAGTGAAAGGTGAAAACCAGCCTGGGACACTGATGGGCTTTGGTGCAAAGAGAGTAGAAGCTTCATCAAATTCTCCATTTCCTGCTTGCTTCCTACGGAAGAATGTTTGCTCTCTTGTATCTCAGTTGCACAAAGCAGTGAACAGTGGCAAACGAGGTTGAAGCAACAGTGCCCTGGACGTGTGGGATCCCCCAAGACCCCTGATGTGACCTATGAAGTCCCTGTATTACTGACAGATCCTTCCCATCACTAGTGTGCTTCCCGTCAGCCGGCAAGGGGCAGGTGTCCTCAGCAGCGTATGTACCTGGACAGTTCTCTCAGGAAATTCAAGAACAGTAGTTGGAGGGATTTTTCCTAAACATTCTGATCACATTCCCCAAACACTCTTGCTAGCTAAATGAGACCAGCAGGGCAGCACATGTCAGGAATGGTGATTACTCATGCTTAAAAAAGGAGGTACCAGAAATGGCCAGTGGGAACAGTGATGGCTCTGAGCTCTCCCATAGCATGTCCTCTGCCCGTGGCAGGCTGGAAGGCAGTAAGGAGTACCTTTCCTCATTTTACTGAGACAGAAACACAGGGCAGTGACCAGATCAGGGTCAGCAGTGGGACAGCAGGGATTAGGATGCAGTTCATCAGAGCCTCAGACAAATCACCCACCTGAGGACTCCATCGTCTTCTCACTGCTTGTGCTGGGCTATTTTTTTTTTCTGACCTGCACTCTCAATATTGCAGTCCTAAGAAAGTGCTCTCAGCCAAGGTCTCAAAGAGGTTAAAGCAGTTATAGCCACAGAGGGAGTAACAGGGGCATCTATTAAACTAACCATTTCAGAGCACTAATTTCATCAGCAAGCTAATTGCAAATACTGTATCTAAGAACATTTCCAGCCATCTGCAGGAAGGGAATGTAACAGTACCTGAAAGTCATCTTGTATTTATGATTGTGTCTTGCTGATACATAAATCCGGCACAGTAAATTTTGGATGTCATTATGATAATCATGCAGAAGAAACATACCTTGCTTGGGAGGTATTTACTTGGAGGTATTTACACACCACCTTTATCGTGGTATCTGAATAATTCCTCGTGTGTGTAAAATCCTGCTGCATTTCACCTCTGTTTTTGGGTATAGAACTGAGTGAATATGGAAACTATCGCTAATGCCTACAGCAGGACTTGACTGTGCCTGTTGTCACACGGTAAAACTGATCCTGCAAGGAACAAAATTACATCTTTCTGGGTCCAAGGCTGATACTCTGCCAAAGGTGTTTCTCTCTTATTGTGGATCCAGGTAAACATCTGCAGTCTCTAAACAACTTTCGTCAGACTCGGTCCTGAGGTGACATGAGTGTCAAAGGGACCAAGAAAGTGCGTGTGTCTGTGTCCCATTCTGAGTAAGAGCAGCAATGTCAGGAAAGTGGAAGTTTGAGCTGTCCCTTTGCTCTCTGTATTCTGTGTAAGTTGAAATTCTCCCCTCCTAGAGCTGGAGATTGTGACAGGCACAAAATCTGCTCTGATGGAAGGTAAATAATTTTTATAAAATATACAGGGCAAGATTCACTATGTGGTACAGTTTTGTTTGGGTTTTGATGCTCCCTGAAACAAGTAATGATGTTTGAGCTCTAAAGAAACCTGCCACTCCATTGGATAGACAATTTGCCTTTCAGCCTACTTGGAACCAGCTTTTCATGCTTATTGCTCCCTGGGAACTGAGTTTTGATGTTTGGACTGTCTCACATAATTCTAAATCATCAGTATTTGTGACCAATGCTTTTCAGGGATTCGTATATAGTGTATAAATAAATTTAGTTGTGCTTACCTTTTTCCTCCTGTGCAAAGGTGACCCGTAAGGACCTGATATGTGAAGCTACCTGATGAGGTGGCAATGTAACAAATAACCTGCAAGCTCTCCCTTTCACTTACCTGTTAAATAGTTTTATGTCTGCATATAGACTGCAGATTTTGTGAGTTGCGAGCCAAGGAACTTGGAGTTTGACACCAGCCCAGGTCCTACCTTGCAAGAGCCAGCAGCCTTTCAAAGAGCAGCCAAAATTGTTTTTAAAAATACTTGTTTGTGAGTCAGTTTAATGAAGGATATTGTCCCACTAATTGTAGTTATAACACTTGTTATGACACTTCCCTCACCTGATGATCAGGGGAGATATTATATTGTGAAGTCTTAAAAACTTGTGCTGAGACCAACATCTTACCAAGCATAACATTTTTGTCTTGAAGACGGGGTGAGGCTATTACATCCAGGCTTAAGGCTAAATAATCCCAAGAGTCAAGACTGAACTTGCAATGTAGTCCTTGAAATATTACCCATTTGCTTCTAGAATAAACCAGTTGAAAAAGACACACTTCTGTTTCTTGATAATTTTAGCATGCAGCTATCAGTGAGACCTTGATGTTTTGTGTGAAGGGAATAGAAACCTTACCCCAGAAATAGCTCACTTTAGAAGTATTTATTAACATAACAGTCTAGGCTCCAGCCCTGGATGATTTTTCTGGCAGATTCAGTGCTAGGACTGAGCACCATGGATTTTGTCAAAGTTCTCTTGGATTTCTGGAGTCCAGTTAACATGTTCTGGAGATCACGACCTATGGCTGGAGCAGAGAGCTGCACAAAACTTTCTTCTCACATTGACTTTAGTAAGAGGTGTAGAAGCTAAGCACCTCTAATAACAAATGAACGTGTATCAAGTGCTTGTCACAGTAAATAGACAGAAGTAGATGCTGAATCACAGCATTTTGAAGGGCTACAGATGGATCTGCCATTGCAAACTCTGGCAGATCACTACCTGGGTCCTGCTTTTCCTATGGATTGTGTTTTGCCTGCCCTATAAACATATCAACACAAGATCTGTACTTCTAAAAGCCTAAAGGATTTTCATGTGAATACGAGGACAGAGTCCTAGAAGTACTTTCCCACTTTGCAGTCTTGACCATGCTCTGAGAGCTGAGCCTCTCTTGTTTGGGTGTCCTGTGTCTTATTGTTTAGGGCAGAGGCTGAATGGTTATGCAGTATGAAGTCTGCTTCTCCTTCTGCTCTGACACTGCTCTGACACAGGCTATGTGACCTGAAGATGTTGCTGTTACCTGGGGACAGCAGAAGACTTTTTTTAAACACTGATGTATTAATTAAGGGTGTCTTAGAGTTGCAGTTGTGAGATTGGTGATACTGGTGACATATAAACTGTGACTAGATCATAAACTCTGGATGTCTGTCACTCCTCCCAGGAGAGATGATCCACAGAGATGACCCAAGAGGTGAAACAGGTTGAAGACAATTAAAATAAGCAGGACCCAGTCACTCAGTCTCCATGAGCAGAAGAGCAGAACCATGAACACAAGCAAAGCTTTGCCACCTGTAGTGGGCTTAGCACCAGGCCTCCCAAAATCTGAACCCAGCTCACCAAAAAAAAATATAAAGCCCAGCTCATGCAGGCTGAGGTCCCAATTCAGACATAAAATTTCTTCTAGTCTTTCATGCCTCTTCCCAAGACAACTACTGTAATAATATTATTTCTGTCATAGCAGCAGGAGGCAGGACCCAATTTTCCAAAGGTATATGAAGCAGGTAGGAAAATTTGCCTCAAATTATGAAGCTCTTACAATTTAACAGAAGGCCTGTTAAAGAAAAGAGGCATTACCTTTTCTAGTGTAATAATGAAAATGTTAGCTTTTGTCTATCCTACAAGAGTGTTATTGATTGGACCAAAAAAATTTTGACATTTTTACTGTGAGACAAAACACTGTTTTGAGAAAAAATAGCAGATTCACCTGATTAGTGGACACCATTCTTAAGGTTAATTCCAAATTATGAGGTTCCTTTGAGAATGAGATCCTGAGTTAAGGACAAAATTCTCAGCAGTCATGGAATCACTTAGCAATTAAAATCTAAGCAGAACAATAAGTGGAAAAGGACCACAATTTGGACAGAACAAGGGTAATTTGTAACACAGATGCACTTGCTATTTGTAGAAAAAACCTGCTCGTTCATGCCTGAGCTCACAATTCAGAATGCCTCAGTGAAATGAAGACTGAAATAACTGGCTAACTAAATGTACTTCAGGATGGTTCGAAATTTCCTAGGCCTGGATGGGGATGGAGCTTTGGCCCAGCTTTCCACATGATAATGAATTGGCAGAGTGTGCACAAGGGAACCCTGTTTCACTGACTCTGATGGTGCTCTGCTGCTTTATAGCAGCTAAACATCTGCTTTTAATTTAACCAGATGTTAATTCCCTTAGGCTGGGCAAGTCCTCACTGCCTGGAAATAGTCTTTTTAACATAGAGCACTCTTCCAGTCTCCTCTGCTGGGGTAGCTCCACTTTATCTGTCATAACCTTTGCCCTACTTTCAGGATTGTTACGAGGTTTTATTACTGCTTGCAAAAAATTGCCCCTTGTTTCACCAGAAGTAGCTTTTCAAGAACACTGATTGCAGTGTATTGTGGACACCTGGGTATAAAATCACCACCTGAGGCATCAGGCCATGGAGTAATGTAACTTTGTGTGATGCTGTCTAAGATAACTGATTTAGGGATGGTAGAGAGGGTCCCAGAAGACTTGTCCTTGGTATTTCCTATTTAAGGAACTGGACATGGACTGACAGGTTAGTTCTTGGGGAAGATTAGTCAGAAAAGAAGCAGGGATAGCTGCTATATAGAAACTAGTTTAGCCTTTGCTACTGAAGTGCATTTCTCCATGGTGTTGTTATTGTTGGAGATCTAACTAGAAGTTCTTTAATGTGTTGTTGATGTTCTTTTGATTTGGGTCTGGGCTATTGGATTTGGGGGGGTTTTGGTTGGTTGGTTGGTTGGTTTTTTGGTGGTTTTTTGGGTTTTTTTGGGTTTTTTGTTTGTTTGTTTGTTTTTTGTTTAGGTTGGTTTTGGCTTTTTTTAGTATCCTATACTGAGACATTTGTTACTTATAGAATTATTGGTCTTATGATCTGGAAGCATCAAGGTGTATTTCTATTCAAAAAGAAAAAAAATTTCTGCTTTTACCTGAAGGGAACAGGAAGTGACTGTTGTGCTGCTGTGAACTGCCTGAAGATTTATGTCAGTTCCTTAAAAAGGCCTTATGTTAGTTCCTCAGCCTATGCTAATGATATCTTGGGAAAGCTTGCCTGCAGGTAGCTTCTGCAAAATTGTTAATTTTTTCTCTGTGCATCATAGAAGGACGTATCAAGGCATGGAGAGTTAGTGACTTGGAAGCTGGGATAAAGGAAGGAGACTTCAAGCAAGGCTGGAATTGAGATTGCAGTGGTCAGTCTGATATCACAACTACCTGGCAGCAGACCACAGGACTTTAAGAGCTGGTCTACATCTGTCATCTTCTACAGCACCAGGTAAGTTTGTTAACCAGGCTTTTATTCTGAAAGGTTAACATGGTTAGAAGGTACCTCAACGAAAACCTTTCAGTTTCAAGTCCAGCCTTAGCTTGTTTTTGTCTTAACATTGCCCTTTTACCTCAATTGCTTTTTCTTTCTAATTTAATTTGCCTGATGCGGGTACAAATGTCAATTGCATCCTGAACAGTGAAGCTCTTTTAATCATTTTTGGTATACAGATTGGCTGTTTCTCTGATCCTGGTAATATTACTTTGCAGCCTGTTCTGGTTTCTGTGGATATTTCCTCAATGTGGGTCTCTGTGTTCTGTGTTACATCCTTGTATAGAGTCACTCTTGCCAGTAATTGCAATTATGTTGCTCTACAACACATCCTCAGGTTGTATTTGCGCTTCTGAGAACTGCCTTGTGTTGGGAGCTCGCTGTAACGCTGAGAGGACAACATTGTCATCATCTTCCAGCAGCACCAACAACCCTTGTTTTCTTCAAAGGGCACTATTGTATTTTATAATGGTACCTCAGAAGTATCACAGATGGGCATCTCTCTTGATCTTGTGGAGAGCAGTACCTCAGTGCAGCACTCGGATTATACATACTCCTGAGTTTATGCAAGGACCAGATTCTGCTTCTCAACGTTATGGTATATAGCTTAAAAACTCTACATACCCATAATATTGAACTAATATTGAATAATAAATATCATAATATCTCTATAGCCTTCAAATGCTCAGACATAACAACGGCAGAACAATAAGGAAAGATGTAGGGAGTTGTTATATGTACTCTCTGGAATAATGGTTTGTGGTGGACTACACCAGTTTTCCTGTTCAGCGGTAATTTACCTTATGCTGATGACTGCTTACATTTAAATTCATTCAGTTATTGTCAGCTGACACTTAGGGGTATGAGTTTCATGTTAACTCCTTGTTTCTGCTCTTTTGTCACTAGGAGGCCAAAAAAAGGGTAATTTTAATAAATATATTTGTTTATATTTGTTTATTCAACTCTTATTACTTACTGAGAGTTACTCAACATCTTCTCTACAGTGCTGTGTAGGACAAACTAAAAAAAATGAGGTTGTCCTACTCCACTGTGATCAAGAGAGGAACTAAGCCAGACGAATACAATTAGGCAAGCTGGAGCATGAACAGCATCCAAAACACACAATTGGAATTCCCACTGGCACAGCAGTGCTCAAAAAACATGCCATACATTTGCAATAACTACAGAGGGTCAGGAGCTCAGCTTCACAACTCGTTGGCGAAAACTGACTTTTCACACTAGTACTTCTACCAGACTCTATTTGGCTTCTTGTGCTGCACTTTCCTCGGTATTTTAAGTTGATAAAATATCCATTGTGTCAATATAGGAATGAGATTTTTTTTTTTTTCAGAACTTAGGAGGCAAAAGTTCAGTGTGGGGTACTTTTCCTCCATTTAGTACGGAGCTTAAATATTTGTTAGAAGCTTCTATAAAACACTCTCTTTGGTGAACTTGTGATAATGGGAAGCAATTGTAAATACTGCAGCAATTCTGCTAAGGTCAGTCAAAATACTTCATCCTAATTACATGCTAAGTACCTTCTGCTTTATCATAACATTGTCTGCATTGTCAGTATGGGGCAGAATTTTTCATTTTCCTGCTCTGAAAGCCTGTTCAGTTCTACTGCACATTGTTAAACAGATGTTGCATTTCACCCAAGAGCTGGTTGTGTTTCAATACTGCATAAAGTGGTTCCTGTAAATAAGGCTTGCAAAATGCTTTCTGCCTGAACAGAACTATGGGCCAGTTTTTATTACATGCTATTATTATAATTATAGGATCTTTTGCTTAATCAGGATGTGCTTAATTAGGATAGCCTTTTAATTGGGACATCTCCCAAGGAACCAATTTAGCTTAATGTTATTAGTACTATCTAATCAGGGCAGCTTAGGAAAAAATTTGCTTTTAAAAAATAAGACCCCAGCAAAAGAAAAGATAACCTGGTGTTTTGCTGGTCTAATGCATCCAGTCCATTTCTCAAGGAGCTGCAGGGATAATCTCCTCCAAGTAACACAAGACAAGCACGATCCTTTTGTTGTGAAAGTATCAGACGTGACCCTCACTCCTGCCGTTGGCTGGCATCTTATACCAGAACACCCTGGCAAATGAGACCCATGAACTTCATATTGTACCCAACGGGAAAAAAAGTCTGCCACATATAAATGGCAAAATGGAAAATGCTGCCACATGTTAAATCTTGAAGGTGTTTGCAAGGATATGAAATAAAGCAACAAGTAAAAGGTTTTGAAAGGAGAGGTACTCAAACAGAGATTGCTAATAAAACTGTTGGTCACTGAGGTGTTTTATTCATATTTTAGAAAAAAAAATCTATTTGTTCTATCTGAGGTTTTGGAGATAGTATCATTGTGGTTACACATTTGGCATCGCCCAATGAGATACCTCCACCAAACAAAATCTACTGTGTTAAGGAAACAGAATCTTTCAAGTTAGGTCTAAGTTTCAATAAGAAGTTCAAAGGCACTATATTTTGTAATGAAATTTAAGACTCCACAGTGGCCTGTGAGCAAGTGTGATCCTCAAGGGGCAGTATGAGCCAGAAGCTGAACTAGGGCTGAATATTCAGTATCAAATACAAGAGAGAAACATGGACTGAAAGAAAACAAAGTACTGGACAGACTTCCAGTAGAGAGAAACCAGTCACATCCTATTGCAAGTGCTGCAGACATTGCAACTGCTGCTGGTTTTCATGTGCTGAAGATTTTAGCTTAAGACAGTGAGATGAAGCAGCAATACACTTTGCTTGTGCACAATGGCAGCACTGGAACAAAGCTGGCCAGGGCAGTGGTGGAATTTCCATCCATGGAGGTATTAAAACTCCGCCTTAACATGGTCCTGAGTATCTTGCTTGTGGCGACCCTGCCTGAGCTCAGGAGTTGGACAAGGTAGCATCAAGAGGTCCCTTCCACCTTCAGCTGCTCTGTGTTTCTGTGAAGTTTCTGATCACAGTCCACTCAGTATAGGTAAAGTACAAATCCAGACAGTGTGGGTTTAGTTAGGCACAATGTTGACTTTGGTGGTAAAGCTCATCTAAGAAATCCCAGTTCTCAACATTCCCCTCTGCTTTTTTTTTCCATGTGTAAAGTCACTGTCTCTTTATTCTCGATGATAAAATTTTTATAGGGCCACTGTATTAACTGGATCAATGATAAGACAAAGTTTAAAATAACAAATCACAGTTTTTAAAAGAATGTTTATTTTTTTAAGTCTTATTTTTAAATGCATATCAGCTCAGGTATGCGATTCCCAGCTCTGCTGGGATGTACTGTCACAGCCCACAGGATGATGAACAAGTGGGTGGGGGGAAAGCTGAGAAGAGACCAGCACAATGCCTAGATCCATCATGTTGTAGAATTGCACACTGACTTATGCTGTCTCTTGCAGAAAGTGGGACTATCTGATATTAATTCACTGAAAAAATCAGGCCTCTGTCTTTAGCTCATGGTACATCTTGGGTACTTTTCCCATGGAGATGGAGCATACTTTGCTTTCTTTAGGTGCAGTTGTGGAGTTCTAATCGTTAACCAAAAAAGAATTAAAATTGCATGAAAGCATATCTATCAAGTTCTGCACAGGTAGGTGTTCCTCAGGGGCTGGGTGGTTCATTAGTACTACAGAGCCCGCAAGAAATAAACTCATTCAGACTAAGTTAATTATAAAATCAAGTGACTCCCCAAGAAGGAGAATAATTTTAATTGTTCCAGTTGTGTGACTGCCCATACTTATTCAGGTCACCTTGTACAGCCCCATCTCCTTTCCAGTGCTCTTACCTCTGAGTCTATTCTTGATTGAACACGTTGGAGCTGCAGTTTTCAGTGATTTAGGTATGGTTAAGGTGGAAGTGGATTATTGATTAGTTGCTCGTGTAGGACTGGATTCAACAGCTGCTCAGGTACAAGCTCCCTGTGTGACTTCAGCATGTCACCTTGGAGGTGAATTTAATATTAGATTTAGATGGGGCTTGGGTGTCTATACTCCAAAAAAGAATCCTCAAAGCTCTGCCTAACCTTAGACCTCTGCTTTGTGTTACTTCCTTGGTCCCTCTGAAATCTTGCTCTGACCATGTGGGAATACTCTTGGTTTTGTCACCACTGATGAGCCATTCACCTTCCCAGTCCCTGCCGCTGCCTGCAGAGTGGGAGCTGCCCAGCCTGTGCCTCCCCAAAACCCTGCTCCATCAGGTGTGCATCAGCAGCTTGGGCAAGGCCATGCCCTTCCCCAACGCTCTAGCTGGACTGCTGAGTAGCTGATGTATGGGCAGTGCGTGTAAGACCCCTCCTCGCTTCCCTGCATAGCTTCTGCAGAAAGCTGTATCTGTAGCACATGTAGGGAAGCAAAATTATCTGCCTGTGTCTTCAGGGCTCTCCAAAGAGAAGGGTAAGGTGTATGCCTATTTAATTTGTTAGTGTATTCTCTTCTCAAAAGTTAGTTATCTGCGCATCCCTTCTGTCTCATGTGGCAAAGAGCAGGTCTGGGGCTGTGTCTGCACTGTGAATGTGTGTGAATATCCATGCATGTCCTAGTGGCACGTAGGAAAACATCCAGTGGTGTCCAAGCTGATGTACTCCTGCAGGTGGAAATTAAGTGTAGCTGCCTACACTTAATTTCTGTGTATCATCAAGGCTCTGGGAGGCCTGGAGTTTATTGTAGGAGATGCTGTTGGCAGTTATTTACAACTGAAGTATATTAACAGAGGATGCAACACAGACATTCTTTCCTAACAGAGCAGTGATTTGTAAACCTCTATTAAAACAGTTGACAGTGTTTTCCTGAATAGATATTATAAATGCTATTTAAAAAAAAAAAGTTTGATAAAGAATGGATGTTCCTGGAAGCTGGTACCGCTTATTGACCGCATACCTCTTAGTAATTTGTATTTAGTTATTAAAGGATATATTAAACAGTGTTTGCTCTTAGTATAAAATAGGAGATTGCTGCTGATAAGTATGCTTAAAATAAGCACCAGAGTGGTTATTTTCATTCCCTACCTTTAATAACAGACTATACAGACAAAAGTGAATGCAGCCAGTCAAGCTGATGGCTGAATCATAGCAACAGCACCAATTGATTTGTTTCCAAGTCTGAAAAAAACTAATAAAGACTTTGCATGTTCTCCTAGATACAAGAGGATTATGGTTAACGCCTTAAACCTGTCCTTTATGCTCAAATACTCTCTCTGTGTGCTCAGATGCCACCTACTATATCTTTCAGGTGAATTCTATTTATAAAAATTGATACTGAGTTAAGCTGGTTGAAACAAAGGCACGCTCCTTCTTATCAAACTAAAGAGAAGCTATCAGCAGCTCTGAACTGCCACAAGCCATACCATTTGCCAGTCACAACAGTGCATTCATGTGTGCTTTGCAGTGTTTATCATTTCTGTTCCTTTTTCTTCTTTCTAGTGAAACTAATGTGTTGACCTAGGAAGTACTGTACAGTAGGAAATTTAACACCAAACTTCTCCTATTCCTGACATAATTTGAAGTAAACAATTTTTTTACTGCATTCAAACTGTTTGCAGAAGGAGGGACTATTTTTTTGTCCTTGTTAGCTGTTGCTTGGAATTTTTCAAAATAAAAAATCAATTTTCTTAAGGAATTATTTTTAATGCACTGTGTACATTCGTTCCAAGGTTCAGATCCTGAGAAAATTGTGTGGTTTTGATAAATCCTATGTATATTTTAATCCTGGAATGCTTTGCATATTGTAGCTCTAACCATTTGTGGTTTGTGGAAAACCGATCAGTGAAAATGTTATGAAGCACAAAACCTCTTATTGTCCTCACTTAAACCTTAACCTTTGCAAATCTGGAATGTAATATATTCATTTTGCAGTGCAAATAATTGAGCATGTGCTGGATCAGGGGTTTGTTTGCAAATACTTTGCCTGTTGCTCTGAATACAGGTAGAAGACTTTCTTTTGTTCCAGCCAAGTAATTCCTTGCTTCCTTCCCACAAACAATAATATACTCTTTATTTAGGAGTGTCTGTAAGCAACTCACCCAGATGCTGAATGCAACAGCAATGCCATGAAGCTTTTCCTTGCAGTGCATGGAAAATATATTAAACCTATTAAGAACCACCTTTCATGGACTATTTCTGAGGCAGAGGAACTGTGTTAGGAGTTTGTAGGTTTAACAGAAGACCTTTTTGTCTGCTCAAGGAGATGAGTTTGCCTGGAGTGAGGTTGTGCATGCCTGTGTGTTGTGTCATATGCCGTGTGGGGCTTCTGCGGTGGCTTGTGGAAATATTATGGGTTATTATGAAAGGACATTGTGCAATTTGGGACTGTATGGCTGTATTTCTCTGGTGGATTTCAGCACACACTGAATTTTAAATGGGACTGGTGGAGTTAGTTCATTTCACCAGCTTTAAAAACCTTTACCACAGTGCTAGCCAGCTTCTGCTATTTTTATAGCCTGGGAGCCTTCCCAAAACACAGTCCTGGGGGTACATGTACGCTATGCTCCTGGAGCAGTCTGTGTATTTGTAAGTTTAAACAAAAGTCTCTGCTCGACTGTGTAAATTCCTTCGAGTTTAACATACATGCTGAGAAGACCATAACTTTCCTGTGTTTTTCAGCTCTCTGCTGTGAATGCAGGGTCTTTCAGGAAGTAGTTACATTGGTCTTTAGGACATCAGGAACTTTTCTACAATCTATCTTTAATATAAAGAAATACATGGTGCATGTAATTAATTTTAGTCACTAATCCAGCCTATCAACCAGATGAATCAATGTTCATTACCTTACTAAAGGCATGGCATCGGACAAGTGCATTTTACAAGCAATCACCTTGTAGAAATGGAACCAAGACACATACTTACGAATGATGAAGTAGTATTTGCCCACTAGCTCCCAACAGAGAGGATTCATATTCCCATAGACTGGATAAGGGACACAGCAATTCATGAACTGAAGTTATTGTATTCAAAGGATAGAATTTTTTATCTGGGAATTTAAGAACAAAACCTAGTCCTATTTTAAAGAGTTACAGTACAAGTTCCATGTTCTGTTATCATACATTTTGACTGAAAATTCATCTTTCTACTGTCAGTTTGCATCTTGTGATATTCCACTAAAAGTACTTATTCATATTATTATGCCATCATTTTATGTGTATCATGGCTATTTTTTTAAGTATAATAGCTGGTAATCTCTGTTGCAATTTTTATTGAATAAAATACTTTCTGTCATACGTGATGAATACTATAGCACTATTTAACTGAGTATTGTTTTACAAAGGGGTAGTGGGTCTCATCAATTGAAGTTCTAAAAAGAAAAAACAAAAGGCAGACATCTCTGGAATTAACTTGCAACACAGATTTCCATCATATAATCTCTGTGCTACTACTGGGCTTCATATAAGCATCTATTGGAAGGACAACAAAACAATTCTGACTAAGGCCTAATGAGCATTGTCTGGCAGGAAAGGCATAGTACAGAACTATAAATCTCAGGCTTATTCTACTTTTGACTTCCTGAGTTCAAAGAAGTGACTTTACAGAGCAAACTGAGAAAGGAGGGAAGATCATAAAAGTTCTGTGCATTTTGATGCTCATAAAATGTAAACCCAGATTACACATTGTGCTAAGCATCAACAATTTACATTGAAATCAATACTGGTATGAAAATCAGGCCAGTAGCTTGATTGATAAGAAACTGGAAGAGAATGGCTTGTGAAATGAAATGCCAGGTGATCTTGTGAGAAGACACATGGATCAAACCAAAAGACTCTCTCAAATTGTCCTCAGGGTATGACAACTTATTTCACAATAATCTCTCACAGACTGTCAGGCCTCAGATGTGCATGCACCCTGTGTTTGCTCACAGCAAACCTACGCTGCAGATGTGACTGGTGGCTGTCACAACATTGCTGCCAACCACTGTAGCAGTTTATGCCACACACCACCAGTCCGGGCAGGCAGATACTGCTATTGCATTCTTCCCTTGTGTGTGCAAGCGTAATAAACCAAACCTGGCTGTAGCACATCTGCAGTCATTTCTAGTACCTTGATTTACTTTCTGTCAACCCAGGTAACCCAGGTCAGAGAAATTTACCAATACTTTTAACCCAGTCAAAGCATTTTATGAAATTCAGTAATTTTTTTTTTAATGTCCCACATTGGTTTTCATCCCAGCAGTGTCAGTTATCTGACTGTGGTTCTGGTCAGGGTTCAGGACAGTGTGCCACATAGGACCCAGCTTCCTGTGCAATCTGAAAAGTCTGTGAGGATGATTTGAGTTCTGACATCAGAATATCCCAGTGTTCCATGTTGAATTTTTGGTACTTGTCTGTCCTCCATTGGCTGCACTGCACCATTGTCCTTCGGAATAATGTGTCAAATCATTAATCCTTCACATGTCAGTGGCTCTTATCACACCATACACTTGTTTTCTCTTGATAAACACTAGTTGAGGAGTATTTTAGTATTTTAGTATTTTATACTATGAAGAGTATTACATCATTTTACAGAAGCAGGCACAGAGAAGTGACACGGACAATATTACTTTATTTGTTATTATAAGACTCCCTGTAGTGTGCTACTTATATCACAGAAATAAGTTGTTCTCTTGCTCTGAAAACCTTACTGTCTTCTTATAATCTGTCACAAGAGGCAAAATTATGAAAAACTTTTTTTAAAAAAGGCAGTGTAAGATCTTAAAACTGTATCAACTCATGATTTGCACAGCTCCTGCCTATTTCTCTAACATTGCTTTTGTGACTCAGTAGCAGAACTTTGAAGAGTATACCCAAAACCATCACTGTATACAATGAACACAAAAATGCTCAAAGCTTCTTACACATGAACAATATCTGTTATTTATAGACGGTTAAGACATATGTAAACTATTTCTTTTCTTTTACCTTCTGCTGGAAACAAAGAAACCTAGCCTCACTTGTCTGCATAAAGCCTCAAAGTGACAAATAAAATGGCTCTTTCAACCATGCAGGCATAATTGCACCCAGCCTTGTGACTTTTCCTTCAAAGGGAAAAGGGCACAGTTGCTACCGCAGTTCTTAAAAACCAACAGGGTAGTATCCTCTATTGCATTTGTGCACAGCAGCCTAAGCCTTGGTGTGTGCACAGCAGCATAAACCTTGGTGTATGCACAGAATGAAGAAGTGGTACAGACACCTTTCCTGGTACATATTCAGTCCTTTAGTACCTGGATATACTTATTTTTGTGGGTTTGCTTTAAAGTTTCTTTAGTTACTTAGGAAATTTTAGAGGTTGAAAAACACGTATCTCAGGATAGTAAGTAGATGGATAGACTGCAGCTGGTTGGGAGTTCTGAGGATCTGCATTTTTGCAGTTAGATGTTTGGGTGCAGTTTGGCGGCTTTTAGTGTTTAAATCCTGTAGTTTATCCAGTCCAAAGTCAGTTAGCAATAAACAATAGTTGACTCCAAACTTGACGCTTCCCTTAATCGAGAGAGGAAAATAACATCAGTTTGTGTTTGTCTGTGTTAGTGTAAAGTTGGATCTGCTTGCCTTATGTTTCTACTTGTGCTCATGGAAACAAATGGCCACATGAATTACAGTTAAACAGAGTGTCAGATCTCGCTCATATTTCTACCCTTTGCAGGAAGAACTCAGATCTGATGCACAATGCCAGTGCATAGCTCTAGTGGCACGTCTCTGACATACTGTAAGTTCTTTACCGAAAGTTTTCACTTAGAACTAGTGACAAAGATAGGTTCATGCAAGTACAAATGCTGAAGGTAATTGTGTTTCTGTTTAAGACACTGGTGCTTGAAAAGTTATATACTTAAGACCACATATCAGGTAATTTTCTGTGTTTGTGTTTAGCAGAGTATTCTTACAATAGCTTGACACACATCTTGGCTAGTTAAATGCTGAAATTCTAACAAGTGCAAAAAACAGGCACAATTACTCCATTACTTAAATTGATTCTAAATGCAAAACAATGACAAAGTTGAAACAGTATTTAAGCCCCGAAGTAATATAGCACAGTTTTGATATAACGCACACTGATTAGGGGGAGCTACTGTATTTTGTGCTACTCAGCATCCCATGGTGGTTTTGGCTACAGTAGCAAATTTCAAGATGCATCTAAGATAAAATGAGAGTCCTCTTGTTCTGTGTTCCTGGTAGACTCAATGTCCAGTCTAGAAATCACATTGCATGCAAACTAATCAAGAAAACAATTTCTCAGCATAGCGTAACAAGTAACAAAGAAAAAAAAAGAAAGTAGGAGTCCATTTGAAAAAAGCAAAAATGTCTTGCCACATAGTTGAGGAACATATAAAAGGTAATCACACAAGAAGTCTCTTACTAAGATGTACATGTTCTGGCCAGAATTACAGGGGTGGCTGCATCATAAAAGCTTCTGCCTTCAGATTCTGCACACAAGAATTCAAGGCCAAACTTCCAAGTTTTACCACTGAAATCTGTGCACCCAGCTCATGGCAAGGGGTTAACTCTTATTTCTGCCGGCTGGGGATATGATCCCATAATTACTGATAGCTCTTGCTGCCTTATAGCATAGGGTTTAGCTCTTGTCCTCAGATAGTCTGTTCAGCATCCATTCCCGTCAGTTCACAGCATGGGAAGAAGTCTTTTCCTCACCTAACTTTATATCAATTTGTCTAATCAGAGATCTGCCAGCTAAGGAATTTCTAGTTGTTTGCATAACTATATACTCGATATCTTCAACTCCATGCAAACCTATTGACTGCAACAAGTAACCAACGCATACCATTGTGCAATTCATGTTGGAAATTACCTCAGCTGACCACCTAGTCCAGTCTTCTGCTATGGTTAGTTTAACAAATCAGGACAGAATATGCTTCAATATTTCATTAGCATTGAACTGGTTGGTCTCCTTTTTGCACTTGTTACTGGTTTGGATTTTTTCTAAATCTGTTCCTCAGTATGGCCTTCTTGGGCATGCCTTAGTTTTCAGTAGTCACTGAGCAATTTCTCTGGCTCCAGAGGTTAAAATGAGTTTATAGTTCATAGGTTTCATGAACAAAGGCTACAAATAACACAGATGTGAAAAAATATCACCCTCATTTTAGTAGAGCAATTGACAGTACTACCTATTTACATGTGGCTTGGTTTCAGCCTGACCTGCATTCCACCTGTGTATTTTCATTGACCTTCTATCGTTTGTTGGACTTTCAGCTTCACCTGTGTTGCTGATGCCAGTGAGTGGGACTGATATCTGACATCTCTTTTTATTTTTTAAGAAAACTGAAATCCTCCATGCATATGCTTATTTCTTTGGAAGTGTATCCACTCTGGAAACACATGATTTCCACAAACAGGTTTTCATGCTCATTCTGACTTCTGAATTAGATACTTTACAATTAAAGTACCAAGAAGATCCTGAAGCAGAATGACATGTTGCTACCAAGTCCTGGAACAACTCCTGTAATCCAGCCATCTTGTACCATCATGGCGTGAAGTTTTAGCATTGCAGAGCTTTGTGATCAACAGCAGCGGAAACTACAAATTCAACCAGACTCATTTCCATGTAGATCACTGTTTTTCATGTGCTTAGAAATAGTTGTCAGTATCATCTCAATGTATTTTGAGTTTAATCCATCGACTAACATTTTCATTTGCTGCCATCCCTCAAAAGTGACTGTCTTCTTTACATACCAAGGTCATCATTCTTTGTCCCTACTTGCAGAGGCAATGACTATTCTCAAGCCTATAGCAGAGAGTGAAGTTACATAGAAACAGGCAGTTGTTTTAGGTGAAGATCTGCTGAAACATTACTCTTACTTAATGGGCTATGAGAGGTGGTAAAGCAAAAAATATTTAGATATTTACATATCTCTGTTCCACTGGTGTGTCAGCTGTGCTTAAAAATCTTACTAATACTGAAAAACTGAGAGAGTCTTCTCCAACAAAACTTTTGGCAGCCTGAAGTGCTGAAACTGGAAATCTGGTTTTCTACTGCAGCCATGGTAGAGATATGAGCTTAGCTGATGAACCCCATGTCAGCCTCTGCGCGGCCACAGCTTAGTTACTGATCTTAGAGCAGCTGCTTATACACCAGCCCAGTCTCCTCAGTGTCCGTACCACCTCATTGACATGAAAAACTTGCGCACCACAACAGCAACTGTAAACATTTACAACATTACTTTGCCTGTTCTTCCAAAAATCAGGTAGTGATGGGTTCCTGTTCACATCCCAGCTGTGGCATCACCAGTTGCTTTATATACCCACTGGTGTGTGGTGTCAGTGCACTCTTCTGAAATGTTTTCTGCTCATTAGATAGAATTGTGCCTGCAGTTCAACATCAGTGAGCCCTTGGAAATTTCAGTCTGCATGGTGGATAAAGGCAAATGATCATATTCTTCCATTGAGGCAGTTACTGCATTATGCTGGCAGCTCAGAATCAGTGACTTCACTTCTTTTTTGAAATTGCTGTTTAGAAAACCGTAGATAACAGGGTTGACACAGGTGGAAGCCATAGCTACCAGGTGGCACAATGAGAAGATCAGGTTGTGGTGGCAAGGCGAAATGATTTTGTAATTCCAGTCCACAATGGTGTTGAAAACATGCAGTGGCAGCCAGCAAACAGCAAAAGCAGCAACCATGGATGCTAACAAAATGTTTATCCTTCTCAGCTGGACTGCTCGGTTACTGTACTCACTCTTCTCAAACATGTCCTTTCTCTTCTGCAGGCGTAAGTAGATACGCAGGTAGCAAAGGATAATGAAAAAGAGAGGGATGCAATATTGCAAGAGCAATAACGTGGTAGTGTAGATAAGTTTGTGCTGCTCAGAAGGCCACGAGTTGATACATATTGCCTTATCAGTGGAAAAATTCATGAAGTGTGAGAGCTGCTCATACAACTCATTAGACAAGATGGATGTGGTCAAAAAGGGTAGGGACATAAGACATGCTAAAGTCCAAATTACTCCAATTCCTAGATAGGCTTGGGAGGTATTTGGCCTCCAGCCAGTTGGGTTTATGATGAGCTGGTGTCTTTCCAGAGCAATAAGGACAAGGGAAAGGATTGACACTGTCACAGTTGTGCACTGAGTGAAAGAGGTCATTTTGCACATGACTTCTCCAAATATCCAGTAGTCCATCATTGTATAAACAACAGTGAAAGGCAGGCAGACAAGACACATAAACAAATCTGAAATTATTAAGTTGGAAATTAGGATATTGGTGACATTGGCCTTTTCCTTCTGCCTGGCAATGACAGCAATCAGACAAATGTTTCCCACAATGCCCAGAACAGTCTCCAAGCTGTAAGAGGTGGCCAGAAAGACAGTAAGGTCGGTGATGTTCATACACTGATTAGAAATGTTCATAGGAAAGCTTCGGCTTGAGCTCCAATTCTTGCTGTTCAGGAAATGAAAAACATCATTAACAGCCCTTGTCTTATTCATCCTGAATCCCAAAATATTTATCCAAAAGGGTGGCAGTCAAACACAGCCTGAGTCTTCTGGAGCCAGCCTAAAAGCGTTATATCTGTTCTGTCTGGCTGTGGAAGGTCCAGGTATATCTGCAGAGGAAAGGAAAAAATATGTTCAGTTACACTGCAAGAAATTAGTCAAAAGGGTAAGGAGGGAGACAGGAAAGCAAATGCCAGGGATTCTGTGTATATTCTGCAGCTCCCTCTTATATAGTTTATTAGATCATAAAATGGAGCCCTTTGCTACACTCTGGTATGAAAGTCTGTGCAACTCTATTGAATTATAACCATGTTTATTCATTGTGAGGTTGTCCCATGGATTTAAGAACATTTTAATGTCATTATTTAACTCAGTTTGGTATCTCGAACATCACTAATGCAGTAGAGTGGTGATACAAGAAAACTGTATGAAAACCCACACAGGGTAAAAATTGTGTGCAATTCTGGTTTTGCAAGGTTCTGATCCAAAACTGGGCAGAGGACATTGTGAGGCTTCAGCTGAGCTAAACATTAATGTGCAAAGCAGGGCATATTAGGTGCATAAAGCCAACATTAAAATATCTTCTGTGAAATGCATTTGTGTTTGCAGCCAGAACTCACATTTGTGTGAGACAATCACCATGCAAAAATTCAGGCTCATTCTCTGGAGGGATATCATGGGACAATTTTTAAAAAGTCTAAAATAATTCAAAATAATATCAACATTCTCCAGCTTCTACACAGCTGTGATAGGTCATGGGAACTGCAGTCCAAATTTCTTGTTTCCTCATTCCAGACGAACTCCAGTGCACATGAAGCATCGATATCTCCCCTAAAGTGACCACAACAGGGTTTATCAGAAATACAGTCCAGTTCCCTGATTTTGGCTTTAAGAGTGATTTTGATAGTGTCTTTTAATTCCTTCTGGGAAGATTTTTATTGATTCTCCCTCACCATAATTTTTTTTTTACAAGTTTGTTGTAAAAGCATGCTCTATCTGCTAGGTAGTGTTCCTGCACAGACAGATAGGTCTGTTCCATAATCACTGCTGTAGGCCATGAGCTGGAACTTTCAGTGGGGTTTAGGGAACCGAACCCATGGAGTTAATTGCTGCTCTGCATACTTTTGGAAATCCCAGTCACAGGACTGCCTCGACTCTCCCAGATGACTCCTGTGAGCCGTAGCAAAGGCTACTTTATAACCCTGACCCTCGAGTCCAAACCCTCTGTGTCCAGGAATCAAAGAAAAAAATCTGACTCTGCTGGGTGTTCTCCTCAGGCCAGAGGCAGTTTCATGCTGTACAAAGGCTTGTAGTATGAAAAGTAAATAAATACTAAGGGAATGACACTATTTAACCACTTCATGACCCTTTCCTCAATGATAAAATATCACTCAAACAAGTTTGTGGGGCGGTGAAAAATGTCTGAGCTTCAGAAAACAATTGATCAAGGTATGAATACATAAATAACATGGTATAGTGAGCTTATCACTTCATTTGGGTAACATTTATTGCTGAACAACTGCATGCCTAAAGATAACCAGTACTGTATAAAAAAGCACCTACTATCCTACATCTTTTTCTTTGCCTTGTCTTTCCCATTATGAATTTTATTGTTTCTAGAGATGTTGCCTCTCAGGAACTAAAGAAAGCAATAGTGTGCAGTAAATAAAAAGATGCTTTGGGATCATTGTTCTGCTTGATCAGCAAAAATAAATGAGTACAGTAAATTCTTTTGTTACTTTGCTAGACCTGTTGATTTATTTAACTGTATCTCTCTATATCTTTCTGTCATCTATCCGTATCCATCTGAGGCAGTCAAGACAGTCATACGAGCAAAATATAGTAGCCCTTTCTTTCTCATAATCTTTCATTTCCTTCATAGTTTAAATCTTAATCAAAGAGGGGCAAAGAAAATTTTCCAAATTGAGGATACAGGTGTGACTCCTTCTGTCCACTCATTTTTGTGTTGCTGCCCAATCCACATAAACAGATTGATACATTTTCTGGAAGAAAAAGAAGAGGCAATGGTGATGTATGGATTCCATGTTCACATATGGGGAGGGTATGGTGGTCTGCTTCAGTGTGAAAATGGTTTCAACCATTCAACCAGCCCCATAGTTTTTAATGATTGCTGGCCAGTGGAGGTGCTGCAAGTGAAACAGAGCAAAGAGATCAGCAGCCTGCAATATTATTTTGTACCACTCAGAAGAGAGAAGTCCTGGCATTTGGACAGGACAAATAGATTTTGCTGTAAACAAAACACACGAGCTTTTTACTACGGTCCCAGCCTCATGTCCTTAGCTACAGTATCCTCGACAACAAACACATGGTTCTCTTTTGTTGCTTGAAAAATATGAAAATATGTGCAGTTATTACAAACATCTGTGTCCACAGAGTAAGCCCTCTCAAGGGTCCCAGACACCTTCGGACATGCTGAAGCATCAGTGAGAACTAATAATGCTGAAGGGAAAAAGAGAAAGTGGTGAAGCCACCTGAAAAGCAGAAGCCAGATCCCACAGGTTTATGGGGCACATTTCCAAGAGAAATACCAAAGACTGAGCGTGGCTGTGTGTTTGTCACTGATGGTAAGGGCAGTGAGGATAAAGAGCGTCTCTGAAGGCTCTGCAATGTGTATTGTTGGATTAGGAGCTCCTTCTCTTTTAACACCTTGCATTCTATGGTGTCCCCCACCAGGTGACTGGCCGGCACGTCCCAGGTATTCAGTCTTACAGTACTGCCCAGAGGTAAATAAGGAATTATCACCCTCTTATCACAGATAAGGGGACTGTGAGAGGGAGATGGGACATGAGTTGTCCAGTGTCTCAAGGGAACCTGTGATGCACTATGAGGTGCTTTAAACCACCTGCCAACCTGATGTCTTGTTGTGCTCTTTAACTCTTGTTCCAGCAACCATAATGTAAAAAGCAGTCCCAGAAAAACAGAAAAATAAATATTGCAGTGACCTTATACCCATGCATCCTATTATGGTATTCTTGGGTGGCAGATCCTCGAGGATAGTCACTGCCAAATGATGTGTTTGACTTTCAAGGTGTTTGATTGCCATTCAGTTTATTCTAAACCAAGAGCCAGTAATAAGCAATGTGTGCATATTCTGTTTAGACATTTGAATCAAAGGTCTGCTAATATACCAAATCACCAGTGCAGTGGGAACAAGGGTGTTAGTCCCCTCATTGTATTGAAGGTTTGTTGATTACCCCAGAAAACATAGCAATAAGATTATGGTCTAAGGAAAAAGAGCTTTTTTCTCCAGAAAGTGAAGCAATATTTACTTGGCTTGTAGGAGTAAGAAGTGTATCTCCTAAATCAGTTTGTTGAGGGAGAGAGGGGGAAAGTTGTTTTTGTTTTGTTTGTTACTTTTTTGTTTTTAAAGAAAGAGGAATCCTGTTCAGAACTCTTAATGAACATCGGGAAAGAGTTCAAACTAAGATGTTCATGAGAGTTTCTTCTCTAGTTAATACAGCATGAGACAGCTTCTCTAAAAAGTGTCACAAAAGTCTGCAGCAAATCAACAGGATACAGAAGGAAGAAGAGCATGAGCTTTCAGATTTAATCTTAGTGTAAGTTCAATTCCCCACATACATCTTTTATAGACATTCATCACTCTTCTGTATGTGCTGGAAGCAAGGAAGAAGAGCAGGCAAAGTTCAAAGGGTTTGTCTTCGTGAACAGCACAGCCTTCTAAACTAACAAATGTCACCCATCTTGCCTCAGAAAAAAAGAAACCAAATTGTCACTTGTCAGCTCAAAAGTCTTCCCCAGGGCATTATCCTGTATTTCCCAGAAAAATTCCTCAAAGGAAAGGGAATTCTGCAGAAATGAGTCACAGAAGAAAATAAAACCCTCAGTGGGTTTCAAGGAGACTGCTAGACCATAAGTGGCTTCAAGCAGCTAATGCATGACTGCTCTTTGGAGAGACCTCTGGAGTTGAAGACATCCTATGAAAACCCCTATAAAAACTTTTTTTCTGGAGGCAGGATAAAGCAGGGGACTGCTACAGATGCTGGGCTCTATGTGCCCACTGGAAAAGGGTGGGTCATTCTCGCAAAGCTGATCGTGATCATCCACTGCCTGTAATTGAATAAGAGTCTCCATAGTTGTGATGGGCAGTGGAAACCAATTTCCACATCAGACATTAGTCAAAGAAAAAAACATGTTTGCAGTGTCTGGCTTCATTATCTGATACTTAGAAGCACTTGTTTATCTACTTCAGAGTTTAACTAGTTGCTCAAACAACTGCTGCTTTCAGTCCATAAGACATTCTGAGAGAAACAATTCCTAAAGACATGTGGTGATTGTATCACTTATTTAAAGAGTTACAGCAATTACCAGGAGTAAAGCCGCTGTTGTCTGCTAGGAAAAAAAAGGAATAATGGAAAGGTTCAACAGAATGCCAGAATTCATATTACAGGTAATAATTGAGGTAATGGGGACTAAATGACAGTGGTATCTCTTTTGGCTGCTAATGACGTTATCTCAGTAAAGCAGATTTGCCCTGTTTAGCCTTACATACTAAAGAAAGGTTAAAAATCACTTGGCTATTATTACAGCTCCTCAGGAAAGCAGCATTTAACTAGAAGAGGAAACGTCACTAAGTTTGCAGAGACACCCCACAGCAGTGTTAAATCCATAATGGATTTGATACAGTGAAAGTTAATGATGGACTCTTCACCTTTTTAAAACTCTGTATTGCAAAAATATTGGGAGCAATTATCTTAGGTCATTGAAAAAGCTATATAGGATAAAAATTTCTAGAACCTGCATTATTAGGGTATAGAATAACTTGTGTATATTAACATGTTACAAGTCTATAATATAAGGGATGGCATAAATATCCAGGAAAGTGAATTCTTTTTCCCCCTCTCACATCTCCATATTTTCAGAGGGGAACCTTTTAGAGTTTATGAAATTCTGTTATGAGTTAATCTTCTCTGATCCTGTAGAAAGCAGGAAAGTTTTACAAAAGCATTTACTCCATTTTTTTATTTTCTGGTTAAATTCATAACAACCTTACCAAAGACATGGAGCCAGCTCACAAAGGTAAAATGTGAATAGCAAATCAGCAGACTGGAGAATGGTAGTTAGTCCCTGATTTCTTAAGAATAAAGGCCTTTGTGAAATGTTTGCTACCCAAGAAAAAAAGAAAATACATTTTTACAAAGGTGATCTTTACCAAAGGAAGTAGAGAATCTATAAAACATTGCAATGGGCACCTTAGCAGACAGTCAGTCAGGATGTCTGGAGAGTGAGGTGTTGTGTCCTGTCTGAAGCTGCACTGGTTGCATGAGGACCAAGAAATCTCAGGGGCTAGGAGATAAGAAGGGTTTTCCAGCAACCAGAGACACCCAGGAAGGTTCTTTCTGTCACACCACAGGGTGGCAGGGAGCACACTGAACTGCAAAGGCCTCCAGGAAGCTGCCATCTCCCTCTTGTACCCTAAAAGGTTGCACAGCTTTACTTGGGAGATACGAGAGTTGGGCCTTTCATGACAAGTCAGATGGTCTTCATTTACCAAACATAGTCATCTGCTTTTTTAACAATATCAGGTGATAACTTTAATAAAGAGATGTGAGCTCTTGACAGTCTGAAATAGATAATTTAGAAAATTCTTACCAGTTACTGATGGAGAGAATCACTGCTGTTGGTGCACATTTCAGTTCCGGAAGAAAGCAGGAATGTTGTAGGAGCGAAGTAAGATCTTCTGTGTCCTCGCAATCCAGGAGAGAAGCTCTGCTGGCTGTTTCTGTAGGTAATTTGGATGGCATCTCTCTCCCTCTCCCCCTCTCTCTCCCGCCCTCTTTCCTTCCCTCCCTTCAACTTAGCCAATGAATTCTGCTTAATGGTTATGATCTGACTTTGAAGTTCTGGCTCCCCCTGCTGTTGTATGAATATACAAATTCTAGGGATACTCGGGAGGAACAACAGCTTCAGGAAAGAGCTGTGAAGTATCTGAAGCACAGCACGCCCCCATGCTGCACATGAGTGTGATCTCAAGAGAAAGCAAAGAGACAAAATACAGACAGAGAGCCTAATCCTGTCCTCCTTGCTGAGGCAAGATTTCTGTAGGGCTCCAAAGAGAATTTTACCTCATACTTGTGAGGCCAGTACCAGTTTTCTCAGATTTTCCACTCCATCACAGACAGATGTTGAAATTTTCTTTTAGATGGGTGCACACTACAAGTCCTTAGGTTGTGAAAGGGGAAGAGGCACACTGTCACTCAGGAAAAGAACTCAGAAATGAAAGAGCACTGAGAAAGGTGGAAATAAAGGGGGGGAAAGGATTTGCAGAAGTGCCAGATTTCTGTTACTTTTTTTCCTAGGCTTTTCTCATCAAAAACCAAGGCAGAAATCAGAGTTGCAAATTTTTCTCTTGCATTGGGAAAATACACAAACAGCATATTTCCAACAGCTATACCAGAATAACCTAATTTTTGGCTTTATATAAAAATAGTTTTAAGCTATGGTCAGCTATGTAATTAGTCCAGTGGCTAATGCTATTCTGGAGCCTTTCTAAAGTTGTGATAAGCAGAGGTACTTACAATAGGTATTTTCATTTGTAGGCATGCAGTATGTTAACAGAAATCAAATGTTTCAATATGAAAATAAGTGCAAGCAGCTCTTATGAACTAAACTAACAGTGAAAACAATTTTTCATTTATTCTGTATTTTTTCTTTCATTTTTTCTGGTAACAGCTTTTACAGTTGTGGTCATCTACTTCAAGAGCTTAGCGGACAGCTTTCACCATTAGAGAAGTCATCAAAGCAGAAGTAGGGATATAGGGTATTTTGGCATTTCTCATGTCTGATGGAGCAGAGAAGCATAGAATTGGAATCTGTATGATGAACAGTGTAAGCTGGACCATTGTCCTCAGTTAATGATTTTTAAATCAGGGGTTGCTTGAGCTGCTTCTTATATTGTGTTACTTCTTTTTTTCCAGCCTCCTTTTCAGAGGCTTTATTTACCAACTAGTTTGAACCAGCACCCCATATCCCAATATTTCCCTTTCACCCAGACACCTCAGAAGGAGACGGGCTTTCTGATCTGGTGATGGAAAAGGACATGCAGGCTGTGCTCAGGATGAGAAAGCAGCAGCCCACACAGATCTTGAGATTCTGGCCAGCTTTGCAGGAAGTAGAAGATTCTTCCTATCTTACTGGAGACAGAGAAGGCGAAATTATTTATTTGGCTGGCCTGCACACTTCTGTTTCTTCCTTAATTTATTTATCGTATGTTTATTTGTATTGCTGTTCAAAGCATTAAAGAAAGGGGGAGGAAAACCATTAGGAAACAGACAGTCCTTTTCCTAAGGGATATTTGGATTTGTGAAGCTGTTCTTCTGTTCCCCTCAGCTGCAGCATTCCTTAGCCAGCCTTGCCTCCACACCTTCCAAACATTTAAAGATATATTGTGCCACTTCTATTCTCTCAATTCAGACATTTGGGCAGAACTTGCAAACTAGCAAATAAACATCTGCTCTCTTCTTAAAGTCAGGAGAGAACAGCTGTATCACTGTTCCTGAAACACTGCTCAGGGCTCTGCTGCCCAGGGATCAGGAAATGATCCACCAGTATCTTGCTGTGTCATCTGGGACTTTCTTCTTGACAGATTTTTAGGATGAACTTCTCTAGTAAGGTTCTGGCCATTTTGGTGAGGTGAATGGGGCTGCATTTGAGTCCTGTTACATACATGATCTTTCCACATCATATCCAAACTGCAGGGTGAAAATGCTCACTATTAATAAGCTGATGTGGGAGCAGCACTTGGGTCATTCCAACCCTGCAGACATTCGTGGAGCTCAGACTTACATGCATCAGCAGCCACTGAGTGTAAGCCAAGAGGTGCGATGGGGCTGGAGCTGCCAAGCAGCAGCTGTCCAGACTGTAGCACAGAGGGGACAATACTGGAGCTACCTTGGAGTGGGAACAGCAGCAGCAAAACAAAGATGCAGATGCAAATTTCCTTAGGTGGATCTGGGTTCAGCACCTTGCTAAAAGGGGTTCTGGTACTTGAGCTGGCTGGTTTGTATCTGGCCGTGGTTCACTTCCCAATGGGGACTACTGAACATGAGTCTGTAGAGTCTCTGTGAGGATCCCAGCCCATTAAGACTGGAGAAATGAACAAGAATATTTGTATGAGGGTGCATAAGAATGGAAATTCCACATTGGGAAGCAGTGTGGAAGTACTGTAGTCACAACTATTGCTAGTCAAGTGCTGTCAATGGACCAGTCCCATTTGCTGTTGATAGGGAATGGGGTAAAGAAACTGTAGCTGGCATGGCATGGGGCTGTCCTAGTTCCCTGAGAGCAATAAGAAGCCTTGTTCCCGTTCTCCACCCACAGCACATGCTCGTGTTATTAGAAGGCACTGGACAACTGTCCTGCTTGCTCTGCAGCTGGTTGCAAAAACAGTTGGACCCGATGAAGACAATGCATTTCAAGGGGGTACAGGTGCATGAAGAAATAGTCCTCTCTGAAATAACTCCTTCCTGCAAGTGGTTACGGTGACAGCAAGGCCTCTACCAACCCACATTCATTGGCTGCAATTAAGCATTTTCCTGCAGTGACAGGATTGTTGCAGCAGTGGGATTACAGCTGCACTCTGGATGCTTTGAGGGTCTCCTCCAGCGTTCTTGCATCAGATCTTCAGTCATATCAGCCTTACTTGATGGAGCCCTTATACTCTGTCTCCTTTCCTCTGAGCATGAAATTTGAGAGGCCAGTTTTGCTACAGTACATTTAGCAAATCTAATTGTGTTCCAGCATCTGGAGTCCTGCTCTCTCTGGCACTGTTAAACAGTGAGCAAACAATACCCAGGAAGAATAGTACTAGGCACTTGATGGCAAAAGCATGTGGAGAAAATGTACCATGGAACAGTACATAGTCCATGTGTATGCTAAGTTTATCAGGGCTACATTGCATCCTTGTAGATATTTCACAGAAATTTGTTTTGGCTTTATTTTGTCAGAATCTCTACCTCTTTCTGAAGCAGAACCATATTTTTACCATTATCAGCCATTTTCAATTTGTTCATAACATTCATTCCATGGGGGGAGCTATGAAACTGATGTATCTCCACAGGAATTTTTCTGAACTGCTTAAATGATGTTCAGAAAAGTAGGCCTGTTACTCAGGGGTCCCTAGACAGGCCCTTAAAAATGAATCTAGCATTCAGGAAGCTGATAGCATGACCCTTTGTATATATGTCTGTATCTACATCTACCTCCATAGATATATATACACACAAATACATATGTGTATATTTATATGTAACTGGATGAAATCCTCTGATCCACCCTCCTCAAGTAGAGAAGTGAGGGCCCCTCTGGTGTCTGTTCCTCCCAGACTGGACGGGTCATATCCAGATGCGGTGATATCCATGCCATTAGCCCCAAGAAGGCACAGGGGGATACCATCAAAGGGAGCTGTTACTAGTTCAAACTAAACCTGAGGCACAAAGATTTAAGAAGATAAATTGTATTTCTCATTTTACCTGCTTCCTGGAATCACCTTATTGACTGCCATAGATGGGGTTTTTTTCTGATAAATGGTAAGCTGTTTTCCTTATTATGTGCAGGTTTTCAGCTTGTATGTTCTCAGCACCACACTTGCAAATAGACCATGGGATTGTGGTTTTCCACAACAGATATTGAAAGAAGTTGTTGCTTGCATGAGATGAAATGTTTAATTGTAATACACTTCAGGAAGGTAGAGGAAAGGCAGATGAAGAAAAGAGCTATGACCTCAGTGTTAAATAAACTGAACACACTCAAATTATTTATCTGGGCCTTTTAAGCTGTACAGCACTCTTTTTATAATTGCTCTTAATATGGTATAAATAGATTTTATAGAATATTTCTCGTATTAACTACTTTTATGGACTTTGTACCAGGCATAGTGTAGTGCCTAAAGTCTACAGGCTAAACATGATTTATAGGCTAGGTTTCCTATAAAAACAGCTTTCATGGGGTTGTTTGTCAGTGGACTTTGATCCAAACAAGATTATTGCAGGAAATTCTACCCTGGTATGCAAGGCTACAGAGCTATTTATATGGCATTTCTTTGCAGTAAGTTGGACTCTCAGGCATGGGATTGCCTTTTTTGTAATGTACCAGTCATGTCCTGGAGAATATGTTCCCTTGTGCATCTGCATTAATGGATTGACCTACACAAGGCACCAAGGTGAGGGGAGGCTTTCAAGGGGCTGTTTTTCTGGTTTGTTTCATCCCATTCTTCTAGTACACGTGTCCTTGGGGAAATGTCAATAAGTGTAATAGCATAATGAATCCCCATGTCTGGCAACAATTTATATGATACCTGTTAGTTTAAAAGCTAGGTGATTTCCAAATCAGTAATTAGATCTACAAACATTTATTGACACCATGAATTCTTCTGTTTTCAAGGAGACCAATCAGTGACTACAGTGATTTCATGTATGTGAAAATTTAATTAACTCTGGATCCCAACAGGAAAAAAACCTGTGGTAAAGTTTGGTTACAAATGTGAGACAAACCACTTAGTGTCAGAAACAGGATAGATATGGCACAATTAGAGCTGTGAAAGGCATGAGGCAAACTTATTTCTCTTGAAGCCATGCTGCTTGCTGCTTTCCTCCAGAGGAGAGATCCAGAGCGTATTCAGCTTCTGGGGTAGGTGTGAAAGAGGAGAAATACATCATGTGGTCTTAACCAACTCCATTGTAGACTTTGCAGCTTATGTCAGGATTAGTCTTCTTCACCACTCGGATGGAACAGCTTTTCTTGTGGAACAGGCCAACACAATTCACCCTATCATACTTCTTGGGGATTACAACCCTGTCATTGAGAAAGGCAAAGAGAAAATCTGCAGCTGAGGCACGGTCTGAAAAGGATACTTACTGAGCTACAGCCATCCTGGAGCAGCCATGGATTGACTTGGCCTGTGGATATACATAACAGGTGCTATGGATTATCATAGGAGGAAACAGAGCCCTGATTGTGGCTGTTAACAGATGGAGTGACTTCCCAACATTTGTTCTTGGTTAAGTGCAGTTCTCAATGGCCATTCTGTTAGGGATTAGTATAAATAGAGGCAAAATACGGATTAATTCTGTCTTCCCCATTCAAACTAAAACTTTCTTGATAATAACAAATAATTTAAAGAGGGCTGAATCAGCTCAGCATGAATGACTCCCAGCTGGGCCTCTTCTCAGCACAGGCCAACTCCCTCCCTCTTATGGCTGAGAAAAGCTGGGAATATTTCCCTCCAAAAGTTCCTTGGGTTGTAGCCTTCCACACAGATCATTTATGGAACTCTTTCTCCCTCCCCTTAAAAGAGGGATTTTTCTAGTCTTCTGGGGAGATAATCAGCTCACATCACTATATTCAGGAAGACACAGCTCTCCTTGATGAGTCACTGCCATCCATGAGGCAGAAACACACAAAAAAACAAATTCTCAGCATGTATGTCCTGTTTTGATAAGGAGGAAGTGTGGGCTCTTGGCAGCATGGGAAGGATGTTAGAATATCTGAATAGATGCTTGCAGGCAGGCCAGTGGTTTGGTGCAGAGCTACAGAAACCCACAGGTTCATGTGTTGTGGGGTGTTTAGGTATCTGGAGACAAGTTGGTGACTAGGAGGAGCAAGAAAACAGAGGCTAAAGGGAACCACACACCCAGTTAGTGTCCAAATCAAAAGAAGGTCTAGGTGATGAGGAAGAGCTGTGTGCTGGCAACACCCTGAGTTTCATTATGTTTCTTCCCCAAAAAGTCTGTGTGATTGACAGATTATTCTGCTGGTCATGATTAGAGCTAACTGGGAAACAGGAGAAGGAGTTTTTGTCACATGAGTATGACATTTCAGTGCATGCTTTCAGTGAGGTTTTTAAGTCTGAATATTTCAACCAGTTTCTTAATAAATTACAATAATTTGCGTAAACTTACAAGCTGCAGCAAGTCATTGCACCCATCTTACACCTGCACTGGAAACAATCTTCATTCTTCCACACCGCACCAAAAACATAGAGGTTTCTGTCTGAAAGGCACCCTGCATGTACACACCAGAAAATAATAGTCAGTAAATCAACAGGCGCAGACCACGGTCTTACGTTTGTGGACTAGTAATCAAAGCACTGATTTCCATACCAGGGAAGAGCCTAACCCCATGCTTTGCAGAAAAGATGCCCTGTCTTTGCTCCTGCAGTGTGCATGAGTGTATGACACGGCATGATAAAATGTTGCAACCAAACACCAGATGCATATTATTTGGCTATTGCAACGAATCTGAAAAACACCTTAGCTTATGGCTGCAGAAGGATCTCTCTGGCCTTTCTTATATTCAACATACAGGTTTAGACTTTATTTTCTTACTCCTCCCCAATTCTTATTATACTTCAACTTGCACTACTAAACCAAATTTAAACAACAGCTGTGTTGTCTTTACTTTGATTTCAGTGTCAGAGGCCCCCTTCAGATTAATCAATGCTGGTCAAAAGTACGTGGTTTTTTGCCACACAGGCAGGTACCTCAGTCATACATCAGCCCAGAGCGTAATTATTGAATCTCTCAGTCCAGAGATGCCTCTGGGTGGGTTGATTTCTGAGTAAGCAGCTGTTTGGATCATTCCTCAGCAAAGAGCATATTATGCTATTCCAGCATTTCTAAGAAAAAAAGCCTTCGAGTCTCTGAATTAAAGTTTCAGAGATGTCTAATATATTTGCCATTCTTACCATATTTTCTGGCTGGTCTAAGGTAACAGCGAGCAGGAACACATAGAGTTCTTGAGAAAAGAAGGCTCAAGCAAAAAACAAGCAAGAATTTCTAGAAAGAAAACAAGAACCTTTTTTTAGAATTAAGTGTTTTTTTCCAAAGGTCTAGCACAGAGTTGTGGGCGAGTCCTACTATTCCAAATAAAATCAATTTAAAAATACTTCTAGTGTAAAAAATACTACACACACACACACACAAAGCTGATAACTTACCATACTTGCATGGGCCACTCACATATAATAATGAGCAGTAGTGTCTATTTATATACGGGGAGGAAACAATGGTCAGTGCAAAGGGAGCTGATGTAAATGTGTTCCCAATGGACGCTCTAATCTGTTCCAATCATCGATCAGAAGGTGGCACCTCAAAAAGCCTTGCAAAGGCTCATTTTGTGCACTGTCATCCATTGGCATCTTGAACTCCATTGTGCTGGTGTAAATCTGAATAAACTCCAGCAGATACACTGGTTGCTCCACGTCAGCACTGGTGTCAGTGGAGAAATCTGACCACCAGAAAGCAGTTCCTCCAGAACTGGCAGGCCATCAAGGACCAGCGGGGAAAGGACACTATTGTTCGACTGACCTGCTATGAAGAGGCACAGGACAGGTCATTCATACAGTGCAGTGGTGTGGAAAGTCCACTGTTCTCAGACTGATTTATTATCTTTTCAATTATTTTATATGAGACACATTAATTCCATATTTGGCCTGAAGGAACTAGTTGTAGTTATGTATCTCTCAGCTGTTGAAGCAAAGCCAGGCCCAGGGACAAGAGGCAGATCAGCATGACCAGGTAGCACCATTTTGGCAGTAAAAATGAGATAAGATGTGCATTGTCTCAGTCCAGAAGAAATGCTAAGGACTGAGGAAGGCAAAGAAAGAAGTAGTTCCAGTTTAATTTCACTGTATGCATGTCCTGCCTCAAACACAGCTGGAATTGGACACCAAAGACAGTGTTGTTTTTGCAACAGTAAAATGAGGACCTTTCCTTCAATACATATCTTACCATAGGTGTCCAGGTCTTTGTGACATTAGCCTGTTAAAACACACAGTATGTGAGGCTGCCTCTCAGAACCACCCAGAAAAATTAGCACAGATCCCTGGCTACATTAGGGCTGCAGGGATTCAATGCTTTACTGAATTGGTGCATAGGCATAACAAGTTTCAAAAGTTACCAGAGCATTCCCAGCCTAATGAGTTGCATTAATTCCATTAGCTTGGCTCTTTTAGCACACCTGGCTTTAATTAGGCACCCTGATTGGTATGCCTGAATTCGTTAGTGTCCACTGATTGACAAACAGCTGGAGGAAACAAAGCTGCACTGGAAGTAGTTTTGGGACAAAAGAGGCAATGGCAGAACAAGTGTGGTCTTCTGAGGGATGTGGAGTCAAGTGACAGTTGTGGAGGAGGTGGCTACTGTTTGTTGTGAAGATCTGAATTATGTAAGTTCCTTTTCTTTATTTGTTTGCATGAACTTAGCAAGAGATTGTAGGGCTTCTGTCATACTTTGCTTTTAGCTTTGCAGTACAGCTCTCAAGTTTTGTGTTAACCTTATGATTTTGGTAGATGATGCTCTCTGTGTGCAGTTCTGCTGAAGGAAACAGTTGTGGTGTGTAATGAAGTGCTTTGAGGAAATACTCTTTCTCTGGTAGTCTTTAAATAAATTAATTTCTCTTTGAAGGGAATTATTTGCTCAAAATAATTTGTTAGTAAAGGCAACAAGGTGAAAACATAACAAAGGTCTTATATTACCGTGAATTTGGTTTTATTTTAATTGAAACCAATTGATTAGGGTGTAGTGTAGCTAGAGGCCAGACCCACCTCTGCTCTGTCCCTGCTATAATTCTTGACAAAATCTTGCGCTGTGTCTTGAGGAGAAATAAGTGTTACAGTGGATAATATCTCCAAAAAGAGTATAGTTGCAAGGAAATGTAGTAAGCAATTCTGACTTGAAGGGCATGGTGGATTCTAAATTATTCTCTTACTTAAAATTATTATTTTAATTTTTAATTACCCTTTTCTTCTTGGAGAGAAATAACTGTATTAATAACTTTCATATAATTTTTGCTATTTCTGAGGTAGGCAAATATATTCATATGTATAAAATATTCACGTAAAACAGGAAACTGAAGTGTGACCAAGACTAATTCTTCCAGAGGTGCCTGTTAGCTCTACCTTCTGAAACTGAAGGGTATATTAAAGTATTCTGTGTGCACTGTTTCCTGAAAAGAAAAAAAAAAAAAAAAAAAAAAGGCAGCTTAAAGCATCTTGGATTGCAGAATTGAGAATAAAAACCCCAAATGTTTATGAAAGCCTGAAAGATTGAGTGAGTTGTCAGAGGGATCTGGAGCGGAGAAGAGGCTGAACCTGCCTCCGTTCATCTTCCTGCTGACCTGCTTGGACATTTCCTCTTGAGACAAACAAGCTTTTCCACGTCAAATTATTAAAAAAAAAGAAGGAGAGAGGATTGTCTGTTGTGCAGATGTAAATGAAGTTGTCTTCTGGGGCTGCAATGTTAAGCACATGTCCTCTTTTAAGGGGAGAATAAGTTCTCTCAGCCTAGCTGATGGCTGAGAAGGCTGAGTACCTCTGACACATGGTGACTATGTCAGTTTGCTGCTTTCCCTCTGTACCTTCTCCTTTGGGCTGTGTTGTGCTGGAAGTGCTTGAAGCCGAGCTCTAGGCACACTGACTTAGGTCAAACAGCTTCCTTCACTGGCCTGTGAGGGAACAGCAACAGTTAATATGTCTCCCCTGCTTGAGTTCCATGAAGCAGTAAGAGGAACATCCAGCACCTCCTTTCCCTGTTTGTCTCACTCCTGCATCTGTCAGGGAGGTTGCCAAAGTAAACTGGTCAAATCATGTAGTGGTTTGGCTAAAATAGGGACTTGGAGCCAAGCCAAGGAGGCAATTCTGCCCTGGGAAGATTTTGACAATTAGAAGGATCCGAAGTTGTCTGAGGAGAGGCTTGGAGTTGGAGGGACTGGGCTGTGACTCCTGCTCGAGTCAGAGGAGTGATGGGTGGTGGCTCCATATCATCAAGGCTCTGATTAGGGTATTGACTCTATAATTTTCTTACAACATGCCCACATTGAAAACATTTCTTCAAAAGACTTTAGTGGCTTTAGACATGATCTGCTGGATGTCTATTGCTTTACCCTGTGTTTCAAAGCTACATCAATGTATTGCTTAATTACTGAACACTATGGTGGGCCTCAAAATTGGGTTAAAGCACAAAAATAAATCTGACCTGACTTCAAAATGGTTCTTGTCAATCTGTTTTAGAGAAGTTAATAAAGGAAACTAATGTTCTTGCTGGCTCTGACAACTGACTGACTCCATTTTTAGCTGAACTCATGGGAGTGAGTCATTAGGTAGGACCCTATCTAATGCTCATTCAGCTCTTGGGAAATCAAATGAAATTTATTATTTTCCGCAAAACTACTACCTATATGACCTGGCCCTTTTCAGTGAGAATACAGTTTACTACTCATTAAGGGTGCTGCAGCACCAGTCTGGCAACCACTTGTGGTGGGCGATGATGTCTTCCCTCTGTACAAAGGATTCAAGATTGAATTCCTGATGCTTTTGGGTTATGCAAAAGCCCACTGCTCAAGCCCTCTCCCTAATGGCATTTTTTAAAAGACATTTTTCTACTAACTCTCACCTTCTTTCCCCATCAGTTCATACCTTTACTGGTCTGGGGCAGATGGGTCTTTTGTGTATGTGGGGAGGAGTTATATATCTTAAGTTCGAAGTATTTCAAGTTGTTTAGCCCACGTGCATGTTCCACTTTGTCCTGCTTGGCAGTGTCTCTGAACACTTTCCCTTTGAAGCAAAAATGGAGTTCTCTAACTGCTCCTCAGGCAAAATGCCTGATTTTTTTCTTTAAACTGGCCAGCAAAATGGCATAACACAAATGTAGTGCAACAACTACTTTACCTTAAAGAGAGGTAAACATTGCATTTTTCTTCTTTCTGTACTAGGACTACAGAGGGAGTAGTTTTGGTCTCAATCCACAAACTTATTTAGACCACAGATTCCCACTTGCCTTCAGCAGGAATTAGCCCTTGCTAATTATTTTTGGTCCAGAGCAGCTCCCTCTTGTTTTGCTGGCCTTGCTGCACCCATGAAATCTCTCTGCTCATTTCTCATCCTGTCATGGAGAACACATGGCAATGCACAGGGAACAGGCACACGTGTGTCAGAGCTGGCATGACATGAAGGGATAGTCAGTGGCAAAGGGGTAAGGTTAGCAAATGAAGCTTATTACCGTCAAAGTTAAAGGGTGCTGCACTAATACAATGCATATCACAGAATTGTTAAAGCTGATGTTAAGTATGGTCACTGGCATGGTCTGTTGAAAGCCTCTTTCAACTGGGCAGAAGTTTTCCTTCAAAGGATTAGGAATTTACTTTCTGGTACCTGCCTTCTCCATTCTTGAAAGGTAAAAAAAATGCAATGGAAAAGGGGCAGTATAGACAGAAACTGAAATAATAAAAGTGCAGTTTGAAGTTCTGTAAGAAAAAACATTGTTGACAGAAGCTTTAAAGCATGAGATTGGTCCTATCAATGCTTCTACTGTTAAGAAAACTTAAAAAGTCACTTTTCTTCCCAAAGCAAATAAATCCTCTTGCTATTTTTTTTCTGTGAAACAGAAATGCCTGTTTAGTAACTCATATTAAGCTTTCCCTTTTACTCCCAGTGATGTTTTCATAATCTATCATATCTGACTCAACTCACACTACTGTGCTCAAGGGGAAACTCCTGGTTTTGCTCTGTTAACAGTCAAAGGTGCTGGTGCATCTGTTCCCTGAATGAAATCCTGAAGTAGTGTTGTTGCTAAGCTTTTCTTCTCCTGTAGTAAGGATAATTCAGGCAAGCCAGTCTTTTTTCAGATTCAAAAAGCATTCTGAAAACTACTCAGTCCCATTCATGATGTCTCCTTGGATATAGACTAAAGACAAGTCTAAAATGCCACCTACGTTCTAAACCTCAGTGGAGCAAAATGAAAATGAGATCAAGTCTGCCAGCTGGATCAGGATCTAGGTTTTTGTGCTCTCTGTAGCTCCAACTTTTCCATCCACTCCCTCCAGCACAGGAGCACTGTGACAAAGCTATGTTGTAATGCAGTGACCAGTGAATTTATAGTCAAGAAAAAAGAACAAACAAATCCAAAACATTGGCGGCAACAACAGAAAAAGAAAGTTCCAGAGCTGTCATATCTGTACATAAATAAGCTGTACTAACGTAGCTGCGCTGTAGTTACAACAGTCTGTTCAATCAAGCTCCTGCTACCTTTCACTAGGCTTGAACTGAAAAACTGAGGTTCTCTGAAATACTTGGCTGGCATGCCACTTTCCATCCCTGATAAAAGTTAGAACAACCAAAATTGTGAACCCTTTCTTACTGTAGAGAGATTGAAGAGTCCCCAGTTTAAAACTGATAGAAGAAAGTGAAAGGACATGTAAATTACAGATATTGGCTGCACAACAGTAATTCTATCCTGAAAACGTAGGCCTGTGGCCAGTCTTGTAGCCAGACCAGACACTGAACTCCTGGGTGTTATGCTCACAAATGCCTGCCAGGATTTCTCGTAATATTACAGAGTTGACCTCTTATCTAACCCATTTGTATAATTTCCTGTTAATATTAGAGGACCATACTTTCTATGCTTTGAATTAAATTATTCAATAGCCTCCTTTGCACAGCCAAATACAGATAGGAACAAATAACTGAGCTGGGGGAAAAAAAGAGACTTGTGTTACATAATCCAGTTTATTACTTCAAGAACCTAAAGAATTTTGAATGAATGCTGCACCAAGTCAGACCCTTGTTCACCTCTCCTTGACCATCAACCTCAGTGTGCAGAACAGCATCCCTTTGTTCAGGAGCAGGGCAAGAGCAGGAGAGAACCCCAATAAAATAAGCTCTTGCAGCCCCTAGAAAGCTTCCTCTATAATGCAGAACATCAGGAGACTGAGGGATGCAGACCAAGTGCTGTTAGGAGAGATCAAGCAAATCCCAAACTAGGGGCTGAAAAGGGGAGGCAAAGTGCTTCAGGGAGACATTAATAAACATAATCATTATAGTTGTACTCTAATGAGACTGCAACTGGTCTCAGGGTAGCACTCTTGCTAGAGTCCCAAGCTGCTTTTCAGCCCAGTCCAGCTCCCCTGTCTTTCATACAGCAAACTGGAATGACTTCTGCATTTTACAGCTTAGGGAATGAACGCATTCAGTCTCTGTGCCAATATAATTAGCTGCTAAACACAATTACTTTTTCCTGTCCCTGTAGCTTCATCCCATCTTTAGCAGACCTGGGCAACCATGGGAGAAGCCTCTGGAATTACAGTGGAAAAAATACTGGGATATTTTGAAGGAGGTTATCATCTTGTGATGGCAAAGGACTGCAGTTTATCAGCAGTCCTTAATGGAGATCTACTGGAAGCATTGGCTGTGCAAAAGCACTGAAGCCCTGGAGAAGTGTAAAGAGCATGGGTCAGTGCTTGAGGCCTCCTGAAATAAATAAAACATGAAAACAGAATTTTGAGTGTGGGGAAGAAGGTTAAAGTAACCCAGTCTTGCTGAGTGTTTTAGATTGGTCATATGACTTGTGTGTTCTGCAGTTTCATGTAAATACCTGTAGTAAAGCAAATCAATTCTGATCAGTTTCACCCTTAAATAAACCACAGCTTGACCTGAGGAAACATGCACACAACATTGGATTTGAACAGAAACTTGCAGGCTTTGAAAAGACGCCAATGCAAACCTTCCTGTATGCCAACAGAAGAGTTAACTACGAGCAAAGTGAACAAGCAAAGTTATCGTCAATTGAATTTATCTGAGATTTTAAAATCAGCACAGAGCAGAATGTGAACTGCAAATCTATGGCCTCTTTGGTATGCATAATGTAAATGAGATATGCACTTTCCTTGTTTAAGTTGGATTTGCTTTTTAAGATTGGGGCAAAAATCTTATTTGACACAAAATATGAATGGGCACAAAGCTATTAAGCTTCAGGTGATAAACATTGTTTAATAGGAAAACTTGCATCAGATTTATATGTGTCTTCTGGTGTTTGATTTAAAAGCTTTGGCAGGCTAAGCACTAGATTTCATTTCCAGGACAAGAACACCTTTCCAATGTTTAAAAGACTCGCCTTAAAAATACTTACTGGAAGAGGAGGGCCAGCTATCCAAAACTGCCACTCTTTCTAGCAGGGAAGCTGTGCGTTTTCAGGAGATGAAAGGGAAATTTGGGGTAAGAGGGCACACAACCCGTTCTGCTCTGCCTGGGATGATTTGCCTCCCAAGGTTCTGCAGAGCCTCCTAAGCCTTTAACCTGACAGGATAGTGGAGGAAACTTTCCTGTGAATATTTTCTTTCCACAATGTGGAGCTAGTGGTGTTATGATCTGAAAGTTTTGAGGGTGAGGGATGTGTTCTTTGTATAGGACTGTAGCTGTGAATGCTGAAGTAGAGAAATACCAAAGCAAAACATAACTTGGCAAAACTGGGAAGATCAAAGCAGAGTTTTATATGCTCTGTCTCTGTTTTTCCAGTTTTGAGGGTTTTGTCATCTTCCCACAGCTAGACTCCTCACTACAGAAGGGAGCCAGGTCCCTGCTGTGCTTCTGGTGTTCCAAAACTAGATGCAATAGGTAAAATCATCTGTTTCCATGTTGGGACTTGGAGCAGAGAGGAGAGCAGAGTGCTCTAGGAGGTGTTTTGGATTAGGCAGGAAATGAACCTTTCCTACTTTATCATAGCAAACAGGGTAGATCCACATATGAGAAGACTTGGCAGATGGTGGAAAAAGGTGCTTGAGTGGACTTAAAATGTGATTAAATAGCCCTGGATCATGTAAGAGTGCTGCTTCAGGCTGGCTTTTCTGGAATTTGGGTGCATATGTCTAGTCAGCCTTAAAAAGGAAAGTAAATCTTTGGTCACAACTAACTTATGTCTTGGTGTTCTCTATGGACTCGCCTTACAACTGCACCTGGAAGTCTGTTGCAGATGGAAAGACATCTATAGAATGGTTTGGTCTGGAAGGGACCTTTAGAGGTCATCTAGTCCAACCCTCCTGCCACAAGCAGGGACACCTTCCACTAAACCAGATTGCTCAAAGCCTTGTCCAACCTGGCCTTAAATGCTTCCAAGGATGGCACATCCATAAATTCTCTGAGCAACCTGTTTCAGTGTCTCAGTGTCCTCATATCAAATAATTTCTCCCTTGTGTCTAATCTGAATGTAGCCTCTTTTATTTCAGAACCTTTACCCCTTGTCTTATCACTGCCTTCCCTGCTAAAACGTCTCTCTCTATCCACGCTGCTCCCCTTTCTGTGTCACCTCCTTTGGTGAAAACTAGAAAGAGCAACTCTACAATTTCAATGCATCAGGGTGCAGTAGTTTCTCAGAAATTATTTTCAAGTCCTCTATCCTCAACCCTGAAGTGTTAGAGTTTGTGCTAGGCATGGTGTCATTAGAAGATGCCTTCAACTGTACTTTATCTTAGCACAGGCTTGCAAAGGGCAGTAAACAGGCTCACTGCCCAGCTGCAGTGGGGACAGTGCCTCCCAGCAATGTCACTGAATGTGGATAGAATCACAGAACTGTTAGGATTCAAAGGGACCTCTGGAGATCATCTAGTGAATCATGCATTTAAAGCTGATACAAGCTGAGGTTTGCCTTTACCCTGCAGACAGCAGGTCTGGGCACTGCTCATGAGGTATATGCTCATTCCATAATTTGAAACAAGGAGCTGTGGAAGAAGCATTGACCCACTTTCTGTTGTGGAGAAATAGAACATGGATGTTCACAGTCACTTGTGAAAAGAGGCAATTGAATAAATGTGCTGTAAAGATTATGAAGCAGTGCCCCAAAGGAGAGCTCATTCTGGCAAGCGTATCGCTCTCAGTTACTGTTTGTGGATTTGCTGAGCTGCTTCCCTGTCTGAGCCCAGTACAGATCAGTCACTCCGTGCAGCCACAATGCTGCCCATAGCCCAATTTAAAATCTTTAATTTCTTAAGGGTTAATCTGAATAAAGGACCCTTTCTTTTACCCAAAGCCCAGGCTGAGGATTGGGTCTGCTATGCTGTCAGTGTAATGGAAGAATAGTACTGGGTTACACTGGGTAGCTGATAGATCTTGCAGTCCATAGGTTGGTCTCCAGGGAGCCATATAGGACAAACGTTAATCATGTAAGAGATTGTCATAGAAAACAGAGTGTTCAGAAAGATTTTTAAGTAGCTTTTAATTTTTTCCCATGTTTTTTGGAATTTTAATTCTTTCGGTTTTCACCCTTAAAGAAGAAAATAAGTGACATGAATTTCTGATGCTTTGTTTGATTTTATTTCAGCTTTAAGATACAGCTGTAGACGGATTACAGAACATGCTCCTTGGCACTGAAACATGACCAGAGAAGAATACAGATTAGCAGCTACCGAGGATGCTTTAAAATGTCACCTTTAATGCCTGATCTCAAGGAAGGAACAGGTCAGTTCTTTGTTCGTGGTGAAGCAGAAGGCAGAGAAACCAAGGGAGTTTTTTTGTGAAAACTCAGATTCATTATATGTTGGGTTTTATGGGTAGATTTCACTCAACAGCTGCATTTTAAGTGTTTTTGAATTTGTGAGGGAGAACCATTAAAACAATAAAAGGAAATATCCCCCCAATCCACCATTTTTCTGTTACCCCACCCATGAATGGACTGGGCATTCTTTTGAGTGATCATCTTTCTCCACTACTTTATAAGAGCAAGTCTCCTCGTTGAAAATGCTTTCACATTTCTCTTCATCGTAGTCGACTGGTCTCATATAGCTGTGGTTGGGAAAAGAAAAAGAGGTGATGAGACCAAGAAGTAAGCAGCTTCCACTGCAGGTGGTATCTGTGCCTTTGATATGAAGAGGCTATACTGAGGAGGCTTTTGGGAGCAGAAAAGGGAACTCACACAAATCTCCCAGCTCAAATGTTACTTAGCCTGCTGCATAAGAAGGATTAGGGGAGAGTTGTAGTTTTTCTGGTCTGGTTTACACCCAAGGGATGTTTGCTGTGTTTATTTGCTATTCCAATATCACTGCTTCTTCTCTTCACCCACGGTATGGAACTAACGTTGCATGAGTGGTTGGGTATCACTATAGGAAAAACTACAGACAGGCCAATGTATCTTGAGCTGCTTCTCAGAGGAAAGTGGGGCAATGTGCGACTTTGGGAAGATCTGGGCTAGGATCAATTGAAATTTCTTAGAGCAACTATGTGTTCTCTCTTGAATCGGTCACTTGCCCTACATTTTAGCCCTGAGAAAAATTAAATTCTCTTTTTATTTTAAATCAAGAATTATTTGTTAAACACAACCTCTATTTTTCAGAGGAATTTCATGCATATTCAGTTATGATGGTGTTGGATTAATGCATAACTTTTTGATAGGAAGTGAGTGAGAGAAGGGTTATGGTTATTTCTCAGGGACTCCTGTGTGAAGGGAAGTGGTTTGTGCTGTATCATGGCAGCAGAAGAAAAACCCCACTGCTGTTCTGAACTCACCTAGTGCAGCAGCTAATTCCAGTCCTGGAGCAGGAGCAATCATCACAGTTGTCAGTCTTCCATGTGGAACCAAATTCATGGACCTTTTCTTCCTGGTCAAGGCAGCCTGAAAATGTAGTGTATGAGCAGATTTCATGTCAGACCTATTGCACTAACAACACTGCTGCACGTACTAAATGGGTGGGATCTTTGCTGGCTTGTTGTGTTAATATTGCTATCTGCCAAACACGGAGGTTCCCCAACAGAGCAGGGTGTGCTATCCTTATGCATGGAGGAGAGACCTGTGCCCCTCTGCCTCCTGTGGTTCTTGGCAGCATGGGGCTTCCTGGAGTAGTTCATCTTCAAGCATGGAATTTGGAGCACCCAGCAGAAAGACAACTAGACATCGACCTGACCAGGATTAAAAAAGGCTTTGCCTTTTTTTAATAAGCCTGCTGCTTATTAGCACCATCACTTGTTGACTCTTCATTAAAAGTGAGACTATATCTGGCCAGAAAGCTTTGCCCAGTCCTCAGCTGCAGGAAGAAAGCAAATATTGGATGTAAAGTTCCTGTTCAACAGTCACAGAATAGACCTCCTAAATAACTGATCTGAAAAGCAGAATTTTATGAGAACAGAACAAGAGAGAGTGGTGGGGCTTCTAAATTGTGTCTTTGCCTATCAATGTTCTTTTCTTTGGCAATGTTAACTCATTTCTTCAAGTAGTAGCACCAGCTTTCTCAGGTAAAGCTGTATTTTAGACCACTTAGGGGTTTTTTGCATATTGGCATACATCAACTCTTGTTGTGTCCAAAAAACAGCATGCTTCTCTTTTGGGAACTTATTTCCCTGCAGCTCCACTCATCTGTAGACTGACAGACTAGCTGTGTTCAGGAAGGGTAGATCCAGACTCAAGGGAAGCAGCCTGTCTGCTCTTAAGAATTTGATTTGGGATGAAACAAGACATAAGTAAATTGTGTGGTGCTGAATACTTGTAAATGTTTCCTGTTTTATACTGGCTACACACACATACAGGTCTTTCTCCGTTTTCTGGATTTCTAGATGTGATTCCATGGTAAAAATACCATAGTTAGTTAGTTAGTTCATGCAGATGGGTAAACTAAAACTGTGCTACTTCCCTGGAAAAAGATCATTTGTAATTTGGTCTGTGTGGAGCTCCCCAAATAGCTTGTTCTTTTTATAACATATTATAATTTCCACTCTCTCCATACCCAATTTCCCTCCCAATTTCCCTCCCATTTCCCTTTGATTCCTCTGTATTGTTTCCACGTATTTCTAAATTGTGGTGGATTGCACAGAATCGACAAATCAAATCAAGCAGTGATTCTGATGATGTCTGTCAAGTTGAGGGCAGTTGACTTCTTACCTACAACCACACCATTAGACGTCCCTGGCCTGAATGGCATAAAGACACAAGAAGCATCAGACAGTGGCATGCTGATGGCAAGAGCGAGAAGGCAGGCCAAAATGGTGTTCTGAACAAGAAAACAGAATTCATATCAATCCTTAAGTAAACAATACGATGTCTTGATGATAAATAACAGGAAAATACATTGTGGTTTCAAATTAAAATCTAATTGTCTTTTGCAGTTTAGACACTTTAACACACTTATCAGGAATACAGAACCATTTTGAAGAAGCAGAAGCAGAGCATCACATGGGAGGGGAAAAAATGTCTGTCTTTCCAAGCTGTTAAAATCAAGCATTGACTGCTAGACCCAGATACTGTTTGTGAAAAATGTTTGTTCTATTCCTTTCCACTCCCCATTAATTTTTCTTGTCCTTTTTTTCTCTGTAGGGTTGGTCACCAACTGTTTTTTCCACTGACCTCACTTATAGTTGCAAAACCTTCTTTACTGCAGTCTGAAGAACTACAGAATGTTTCACCATAATATTGAAGGATTAGGAACAAGTGAAATAACTTTAGCTAAAGTCAAGTCTTGGCTCTGTACCTTACTTGCAGGTGTCACTTACAACCTAGATAATTCTATATTCTGTGACCTTTGTCAGTGGGTTTTTTCTGAAAGTTCAGCTGAAGTTTCTCAGCTAGTGGCTTATCCTTCAATATTGGTTTGAAATGTTTGAAGGGCTTCCTTTGGGGATATGAAGGAAATAAGTGCAAGAATTCTAGGATGGAATTAGCTGTGATTAACTGAAGATCTTGCTAAGAGAAGAAAGGTAGACCAGGAATAAACAATCTCATACATATACTGTATGTAAGTGTGTTGTTTTATGCAGAGTAGGACTGGTGGCTTATAAAAAGAAGCCATCCCTGAGAGATGAGAGGAGCATTTTATTTTGCAGAAGAGAGGTTAAAACCCACAAAACTGCAACAGAGTGACGGAGTAAAACTCAAGATACCTTTTTCTTTGAGTTCAACAAAGTGTTCAGATATTATCCAGACTTTTCACCCCAAGTTCTTACCTGCCTTTGCCTCTCTTTGACTCTAGTTCTCATAACACATAATTTATACATTATCCAAGTTGCTTAGATTGCCAAGTACTAAGATAAATCCAACAGAAACTCCTTTAAAATCTATAGCAACATACAATGGTCTTTTACAGTACAAGATGTAAGGACTCACCATTCTTGCAGAATTATGAGACTTCCAGTAAGGAGATGGCCTGTACAAAGCTTATCTTCTCAGAGAACTTATATAGAGAGGGAATTTGTGATATCAGCCCCTGAGCAAACTGACCGTGCATGTCTAGCACCAATGAAGTTTCTACAATATGACCTCATGGGGTGGACATTATTAAGATAAGACAATTATATAGAGGAAGAAAAGCTTGTTCTAACAGACACTGGAGAAATAGGTGTGGCTTTTGTGCCGCACCAGAGTTGGGAGGCAATTACAGGAAGCACTTTTCAAGCCTAGAAGGAATATTTTCTTGCCCTGAGAAAACAATTAGAGACATGATGGTTGCCACTCACAAAAAAATAGCATGCTTAGTTTGAACCATCTAGGGTTTAAAAAATGGGTCCTAGATAACCATTTTCTTCATTGTTCAGCTTTCCATCATGTAGAAGATCTATATGCCCAGGTCCTCCATGAAGAAATAGGCATTATATATTTTATTTCTTAATTCTTATAGTCAGTGAGAAACTGTTCCTTTTCTGCAGAGGCTGGATATGTCGGGGCAGACACACTTCCCAAGTGCTTAGGACAGTAATTTGATAGCAAAGAGGTCCTGTATGGTCCCCTTTTGCTTAGCTTTGTTTGAGTTTTTCAAACTACGTGGCCCTTCTTGGTGATGAAGTCTACCCCTTTTTACCAGAGCTGCACAGTTTGCAATACTTGAATTAATTACTCTGACTGCATAGTTGTGGTGACTTCTTGTGTGGTTTTGGGAGTAGAGGCTGAACTCCAAGTTGGATTGGCTACTCCATGTCTTCTACCCAAACTCCAGAGTTGAGAGGTAGCTCAGGATGTCCGTGTGAGAAGGCCAGAATTAATGCAATGCAAGTCACAGTGAGACCACTACTTCCAGGGACATCTTAGCTGGTTTTCAACTCAGTGGGTTGGGTAAATTGGTTTTTCTTCTGGTCTTTCTTCTAGACCATCACTCTTCAGGATGACAGAAGAGAGATGAAGTGCTTGCAGGTGTTCATAGACTTGATAAAGCTGCCACAATCAGCCTGTCACTAGTAAATTAGACTTGGTGATGCTGATGTATGCCCTGCCCTGAAATGGAGGATAACTACCATGCCCTTGATTCCTAATCAGTGGACATGTCAGCCCTGGGAATTTCTTTATTATCCTAGGCCAAAGCTGCCTTTTGTGCTGGTTGCAGTGAAGATGGAGAGAGTTCACAGTCTCCCTTCTCACGTCCTGCTCCTATACTGCCTGACCTAATTGATGTACATCTGTGGGATGCCCAAGGATGTGCCCTAGCTTTGCATGCTGGCTCTTGGTAACCTTTAGATACTGGGAAGCAGCAATTTCCTCTAGGCTGACGATACTGTGGGAAGTAGCACAGAATCTTGTTCAAGGTATTGGCTCCTCCATGTCCTCAAAGGCAATCTGAAACAAATGTTCCATGATATTTTGGGCTAAAAGGACCACCAAATTGCACTGCATTTATTCTGTTAAAATTACTGAGCTATTTAATTTTTTTTCTTCTTGTGTGTTGTGTATTTGGCATGCAATATTTTGCTAGTCAGGCACCCTGCAGCAGTTCTTGTATGTGAATAAAAATTACCAGTTGCATAGAAATTTGTGATTCAGGTGTAGTGGAGTGAAACTTATGGAATTTGTTACAGCCAAAATGAAAGAAAAGACAACTCTGGGTTGGTGTTGAGTGACAGAGGATACACTTTTTGCTCAGAGCTGAAAAAACTAAAAATCCAACCAATATGCTTGTGTATTTTCTTTCTCAACTTTTCAGACTGCCCAGCTGCTCCTAGTGCAGGACTTCCCCCTGATTTCTAGGTGCAAGCTATGCAGAGAGCAGTGCAAGCTATGGAGGGAACTTGCAAGCAGTTTTCTTTGGACCACAGCAGAGTGACCTGCCTAAGCCTGGGCAGTGTTAAGGGACAATGAAGAAGCCCTTTGCATGATCTGTGAATTGAGAGGAGCCCTAACAAAATGCTGTAATGCTGAGAGCACTCACAGCAGCAAACTCTGTGAAGATAGTCCATTCATGTATTGATTATTGAGGTCATTTGTGACCCACATAACATTACATTTCTCCATGTTGTTCATGTATAGGATGATAGGTGCCTTGCTTGGGTGGGGAACAGGTATCTCTAACAGACTTAGCTCTGTTGAAATCTTATGTTGGCTTCCCAACTGGTCAATTTCTTACAAAAATCCTTCTAAGAATATCATTGCTCTGCCCACTTCTGTGCCTCCTTTCCACTTGTGCTGATGGAGAGAGTATTCTCTTACTTCCTAAGGCAGAGAAAAGTCTTGGAGACTTTCTTGGAGTGCTATTGCTATTTTACTCTAGTCCTTCTTCAGCTGGAGTTTCTCGTAGAGAAACAGCAGAGAGAATCAGAGTAATGCAAGATGACAAACTTTGTTTTTTCTGTATGTTTTAGTGCAAGGCAATCAACAGAGAGAAATACAGCATGATTCCAGGGCAGTAATGTTATTAGAACAGCCCAATAAACCAGCTAATATCTATGGACAGCTCAAAGCTAGAAGACGTGCACTAAAATGATAGCAGTCCAAGAACCTTGTTTCTCAGGCCAGCATTTGAGTACTACTCTCACATTCTTGAGAGGGATCAGCTTTCTGTGTGGGGGAGTAAGTGCAGGGCACATGACAGCAGTTCGTGTCACTTAAACCAGTAGGTTGGTTATCACCACTATAGAGAGGGGGAAAACAAGAGGAAACATGAGGAATTTCAGCTCACAGATCATGAATAAACGTGATTTTACAAATAAAGTCTTTTTGACATTAAACTGGCAGTGCTATGTATAAGGTACTTTGGCATTACTTTATTAAAGTCTGTCACATTTGTGTTTGAGAAAGGACAACTGTGTTAAGGAAAGGCACACACAACACTAAAATATACAGTGTATTGTTTACACAAGAACATATTGTAAAGGTGGTAAAAGGAAGTTTTATCTTGGTGGGGACACTTTTCTTAAGTCTGAGGTTCATATACTCAGCAACCTCAAAGCCTAAGTCCTCAGGTCTCTCCTAGCACAGGAATTATCAAAGAATTGTATTAATTTTACTGCAAGGTACACAGGCAGTGCGAGTAATTTGTCCCAGGCAACAGGTGGCAGAGGAGAATTTTGAATTGAGGTCTCAATTCAAGACGGGAGGCCCAAGCTTGAGACAATAATATAATTTCTTCTCTGATCTGAACACACCTGTCTTCTTCCGTGTGTAGCCAAGTCCCCATCCATGAGTCCAATTTCAGTTTGAACTCAATGCAGTTTCAGTAAGATGAGAAACACTTAATTTTTTATCTTGGTGCAAATGCATTTTTAAAACATGTGATAATTTCTCAGCTAGCCTGGAAAATCCTGTCAGATTATGATCCCAGGATGAAGGATCAGTGCTAAGCAAGGGACATAGAGACTGACAAAAAGATCTAAAGAGCCAACCACAAATACCAGGCTGAGTTTGCAACGAGGAGACCTCAATCTCTGAAGTGTGGGTAGAACTGAGGGAGATGGCCACAGATACTGTACCAGCGAGAACAAAAGTCCAGAGGTAGTAAATAAAAATGGATAGGAGTGGCATATTCAGCCAAAAAGGTGTCTCCAGCTTATGGGAAATGCTAAACATCCTGCACTTCTAACTTCCATCTCAAGATGTGTAGTAACAAAAAGATCTTAGAAGTCTTCAGTGAACCAGAAAAATGAGAGAAAAGTTTATTCCACAAATTAAAAAAACACAATGATTCCAAACACAGCTTGTTATCTTGACCCTGCAGCTGATTAAGAAAATAAAGACCATATATCTACGAAAAAGACTTTTTGTGGAGACTTAAGGAATTAGCTATAGGAAGGGTGGCAGGTGGGAGCATTGCTGTAGTTCTGTCCACTCGTGCCTCTGGTTTTGTGGAACTTACATGATGCAACAGCAGACCCTGCTCTGGCCACACTGGCATTGGGAGCATGCCTCTGGTCCTCCAGGTGGTAGCAAATTTATCTGGTCTTTCATCTTGAACACAAGCTGCACACACATGCACAAAATGAAAGGAGGCTTAACTTCAATTTTATACCACCAGTTACCTCGTCCAGCATCCTTTGGACTTATTTCTGGGGAAATTCAGTTAATTTTGTGTATATCCCACCTACACTGTACTTCAGCTCTATTTAGAGAGCATGAGCTTTTTTCCATTTTTTAAACCTGTTAGTTACTGATTCCATGAAGACTAAATGCCATGGTTGGAAGTTGTTGCTGCAGGACTCAGAACAGACTGGGATGGGGGGGTGACCACAGAGTGCTTCAGCCAAATCCAAAGGATGTCTTGGCTTTTGGGACCTCTTCTCATTTTTCTTTGCTGTTTTCCTCTGTAATGTGTAAAATCCTGCTTCCTGCCATTTCTTGTCCTACACCCTTCCTGTCTGATTGAGATGGGCAGGAACTAGAACAGAACACCATGAGAGATTTTGTGACTTGCATCTCTGGCAGGTTTCACCAGAATTACACTTGGGCTGTTTAGTTTGTAATAACAGTATGCACTATGCAGTGGTGTGAAGGAGTAAGCCCAGGAAACCCTGCTGTAAAATCCCCACACTGTCTTGTAATACTTCTTGAAAGTAATTTATCACTTTCTGAGAGCAAACTTGAGCTAGGAGAATAGGTTTCCCCGTCTTTGAAAAAGCAAAAAGGAATGAAAGAAAAAAAAATTTCTACTCCTGAAAGGGTAGAAAATGCAACAAATTTCATGTGATTTTTTCACAAAATGACAGCTAGCATTTTATTTTTGAAATCCTTAAAATGTGAAGTATTCTGCAGATTAAATACATGTGTGGTATTGACATGGTTCTCTGATCGTATACGTGTCAACAGATTGAATTTGAGTGCTATAAAATCTTAAGGATCTGAAATTTGGACTTACTCTGACAAAAATGTTTTTTTTTTCTAAGGAGCTTTTGTATGGTATAAGCTGTGGATATAAAAATGGCAAAAACTTATTCTTCAGTGTCTTACCAACACAAAAATATTTCTTATTTGGAGAGGAAATTCTGTTGGGATTTCTGAGGAAGTTTCCAAAATTCAACAAGTTTTTCTTTAGTCTCATTGCTGTGAAGGATGGAAAACAGAACTGGTACCTCTCTGACCTACACATTTCATTAATTTACGGTGGTACGTAAATAACAAAAATAATTCGAAACAGAGGATGTGTGATGTATTAGCCTGCTTTCCTGCAGATGGATAATCTCATGAATAAAAGATCCCAAACCACTAAAAATTACCTGTGGCAAAGTTGTTGAGCATTTCCCCACTCAGAGCAAGAGAGATTAAAGACTCCTCAGCTTCATTGCTAAATTAGTTTTATTTAGAGGGGGAAAAAAAAGCAGCTTCAGTATTGCCAGCTACTCTGGTAATAGAAAAACCAATACAATTGCACACTGAGACTAAAAAATGTCTTTTTAAAAACATGTATATGCAATTTCTGGGTCTCAGTGAACAGTCTATTCTCTGGAGCCTCTGGGACAAGGCTATGCATTTCCTTGGCCTGGTAAACCCATCAGAATTAATTTTCTTTCTTCTCCAGTGTCAGCTCTTGTTAGTGCTGAGCTGTTCAGATTCTGCTTCAAGTACAAGTGGTGGAGGAGGTGCCCTTGCAGTGGAAGATGAGCTTCCCCACCCACAGATAACTTCTGGAAGGATGTGCTAATCACAACAGTGAAATATGTTGGTTCTTCCCAGTCCCAGAACCTTAAAGAATTTATTCACATGAGATTCAAAGCCTGTGTTAGATTTCTTTTTTTGGTCATTCATTCACGGTTTTACTGGTGCTGTCAGCAAATCAGAAATCTTCTTGCACAAAGAAAGTCAACCTCATCTGTAAGAAAACTGGCACCCAGATTCTACAGAAACTCTTGGGACTTTACAGGTAATAAGACTCTAATTTAAAAATAAATAAATACAGGTCCAAAAAAGGAAACTAGTAGAATGAAATCCTACATAATTTAAAAGTTAACTAAGCATCTGTGAATCACTTAAAACACGAAGTCTTAACAACTCATATTAAGGACATGAATATGACCTTTTGACAGAAATAAGACACTCTATCTGATTATGCATCTTGTAAGCTGAATTAGAACAATTACGAGGTTAGAAGCGAGCTACTGAAGCACCCTCTTTCACGAGATTTTCCCATGTCACCGTGCTTCTCAGCGATGGCAAAGCATCTGCAGGAAGGGGAGGAATTCCACAGTGCAGAGAGGTTTGGAGCAGGTGTTAGCCCACACGAGAATAGACTAAACACTCTTTCGAGGGGTCGTCCTTCTGCACCACATCATAGTCACAGCGCTTTTTGTTGAAAATGACTTTACATTTCTTTTCATCATAAGCAACGGGAGTATGAAAGCTGTCAGTGGCAAAGAGAAAGAAAATGTTAGCTTAAGAGCAATAAAAGTTTCAAAACTTCAGTGATTATAGCTTGAACTACTGCTGAGTGAGTTAGGTCTGAAACAATGGCTAAAGGCAGCTGAGCTAGCTTCAGTACCACACAGCTGCAGTTTCCAGAGCCTCAAATGATGCCCTGTGCACTGCACTGTGTGGATGTACCAGCATGCTCAGCACTAGCAAAGGGATTTCTAGCATAGCACTCTGCAGCATGGCATAAGCATGGGCTTGTCATCTTTTCTCTTTTTTCCTTTAATTTTTCATTATTCCCAGTTTGCATAGGATGTGGTGGCTGCTCCCTGATAGACTGTGCCACTTAAACATAGACAAAGATCATCATCAAGCTATTTTGGACATTTGAGAAAGCAGGAGAGGAGGAAAGAAGGATGCTGGAGAGATACTTCAGAGCAGAGCCTTGTCATTCTACATTTAGCATATTCACTGGACGAAAGTACCTCAGGAAAGGGAGTCAGATCACCATAAGCTCTTTAGAGAAACTTCACTTAAGTCACTCCTCCCTACCCCCACTTTCTCAGCTAATGAAAGACTTAATTGCAGTGGAAGAGAGGTTCACAAGTTCCTTAAAAATTAAAAGGCAAGCACCAACTGGATGTGCCTGGAAAGGCTTGTGTCCACCCCCAGCCAGGAGAAAATGAGCTAAGGCAAACACAGCTAAGGATCCAAACAATCAAGAGCTACATGTGGCTTTCACCAGATCTGTGACATGGGTGAGAAAAGGCTCTCTTGTGCTGTTACAAACTCAGTTATCTCCAAAGATGGAAAGCTGTGGTCATCCTGCAGGCAATGATGGTACCAAGAAGTTCAAACTTACAGGGAACAGCATTCCATTCCACCTCTGCTGCAGCTGCATGCGAAACAATTTTCTGTCCTCTCAATGCGTCCAAAGGGATACAGTTTTCCATTCAGCATACACCCTGCATAAGACAGCAGCAAAACAGAACATGTTCTTTAAGCCTCCACCTAAACGCTGAAAAGTTTAAAAATTATTTCAGCTTTTCTGAAAATGTTATTCTGGGCATCAGTAAAGCACAAAGATTTGAGTTTTACTCTCTCAACTCCGGAATGAGCTCCATGTACTGGAATAGCAATAGCAACCTACCAACAATTGCAATAATATTGCTGCAACCATATGCAGCCCAGGGGAAGAATTTGTTTTTCCCCTACTTTCAGCAACCTGCTGCTTGGACCCCCTATTTGCCTTTTTCCAATGTCTTCCCCCTCCATTGTATATGAGCCCTTCTTGACAGCTCCACATAGACCCAAGCTACCGCAGAGCCATCAGGTCAGAGGACCTTCCTTGCTCTTACCGTTTTTGGCCTCCCCTGGCTTGTGAATTTTACTCCAGCAGTATGCATCACCCAGGGTCACTATGACGCCCATTGCAACAAGGAAAGCCAGAAAGCTCTTCTGTAAAAGAAACGCAGAGTCCGTGCCATGGATTTTATTCCACATTGATTAGCTCTGTTTTCAAAAGCTGTCACTGAACCTGAATCAAAATTAGAAATAACCGTATGTGTACATGAAAATAGTGGAAAAGTACACTCCAAATATTTCCCTGCATTGATGACTTTTTCATTTAGGTGGGAAGATACAAAATGGCATGATATTTCCGTGTCAGCAGCATCACTCCCTGCCAAAGTCCAGTCTCTAGAAATCACACAAAACTTCAATAGTATTACAAACTTGAAAGCCCTGTCAAGCTCTTGTCAGTGCTTTATTTATTGCCTTTGGGTTAGCTTTAGCTATTTCTCCTGTAAATCATTGTAGAGCATCCCATTGCTTCACTTTTGGGTACAGCAATTACTTCACATTTGGCAATGGAGAGAAGATCTCAGATCTAAACCTATTCCAGTAGGTTTTTTGACATGGGTGGCTGGTTAGAGGAGAGAGTGATAAGTGTGTGTCTTTGGGCAAAATTCAAGTGCTGTACATTGTACTTAGCATCACCTGAGCCATCTTGTCAAACCATGCAGGCACAGGTTTGGACTTGACACAGGATGCACCTCCTTTTATCTAGAGGGGACAGCAGCTAAGCTTCTGTAAGAGGCCTTCAGATATGTCCCCTGGGACCTGCTGAACAATCAGAACTTTTTTTGAAAAAGCCTGTATAACTTTGTAATGATTGTTATACTGGGGTAGAGGGACTGGAGAAGTAGAAGAGAGCACAGGTTTACTTTGATGGGTTGCTCCAGCTGAATAACTTAAAGTAAAAGTTTGGGAATAGCTGGAGACTGAGAAGCAATGGAGGAAGTTACTTAAATTTTCTTGATAGCACTTGCAGACTAACATGAAAGGATTTTAAAATGAGTAGATCTTTCCAAGTTACTGTTCTGAACTTCAGAAGCTGTTGCTGAGGCTGTTGCTGCTTGAAACTGGGTTTAAAATAGCAGTGAGAGGCTTTGGGTTTAGGCAATGCTGCTGTCTGTCTTGGCTTACTTGAATCACAATGCCGTAAGACATTGAAAGGTCCTGAGACTTAGGTAGGAGGTAAGCCAAGGAGAAACTCCTCTGTCTGCTGTGGAAAAATCTTGATATTTTAATCCTTGATGTCCTGTTTTCTTATGGGACTGAGTGACATTTACGGTGTAGTGAAACCGAGGAGGAGGAAGGTTTATGGAGCGGTCTGGGAACGGTGTAATGCTTCATTTCCATTGTGGTTCTGTGATGTGGAGTTCCTGAGGCTATAGGCTAGAATAGAGACAATTGTCATGCTGAGCAACATAGCCAGAATAAAAGAAGTTAAAGGGAAAGACTGAAACTCCTAAAGTGTGCTATTCCATGGTGCCTGGGTCAGGTGTTTGCAACAACACAGATAGTCCATACTATGCCACTCACGTCTTTATAGAAAATACAAAAATCCCTCATTTGTTGTGCTGTCTTCTGTTAATGTTTTATCATTCTTTTCCTCCAACATTTTCTTTATCAGGCTATTCCTGGAAATGCCAGTCACATGAGCTTGGGCATGCTCCTCTCTCTAAAGATCGAAGTTTTAGACCTTCCACTGAAACTAAACAGAAACACGAGGGGAAGTCTGTGGTTTTCAATCAAGTATCTGAATGGGCTTTATACTGCAACAAGCAAATAATTTGTCAGCAAAGTAACAGAAACTTAGTAATAAAGCTAAAGCAGAGAAAGAAGCAGATGGTAATCTCTCCCGTTTATGAATCAACATATATTATAGAAACTACTGCCTCCTCTGTGGAGCCTATGCCACTCCTGAGAGGCCCACCAAAGGTAGTATTTGATGTCTGTACCTTTGGGATTATGTGAGCACACACTACAGGAAAACTAGGCCATAGGACTTTGTCAATCTGCTTATCATTACCTAACTGTTGATTCAGATTCTGCAAACACCTTTGGAGGCTTGAAGAGCTGGAACAGGACACAATTTGAGGGATCAAAAGTGAAGAGCAGAAAAAATACGTGGACAAAATACACACTTTTTTTCATTGTAAAATTACTATATTCTAAACTGTACTTCACATTTATAAGTTTAAAAGCATGGTCCTAAATGCTTTCAAAATTCTGAATGTTTTCACAAACATTTCTGAGGAGAGAATAACAACAAGTGAAGGACTAAGAGATATCTGTACAGTTTCTTACAAAGAATTACAATAAAAAGAACAAAATTCACAGTAATCTTCACAGAGGTGTCTTCCTGTCTTTGCAGCTTACAGCTTTGAAATACAATATAGCCACATTTAAAATGTGTAACCCGGTGATTCTCTTATATGCTCTCCTCTTGCAGTTTTAAAGCAAATACCTATCTGTATCTCCATTTAAAAAAAAAAAAACCAAACCAATCTAAACCTTTGACTTACCATTGTGGAATTCTTGGCTTCCAAAGAACTCTAAGTATCCAGAGAAAGCTGAAGCTCTTTATGTGGAATCAGAGAGCAAATATTTGACGGTCCCTTTACGTTGTGCAATTCAAGTCTAGGTGGAGGGGACAAAGCCTGCTCAATGCAAACGCAGTTATTTTGTAATATCCAAAGAAATCTCTGAAATTTTTCCAAATGGCAATGAGAAAATGTTTGGTTTTGTAGGGCACTGACCTGGGAAAATTGTTGAGTCCAGAACTTTGTACTTCTTGGAAGCATTATGATTAGAAAAAATGCCTTTCTGGTGGAATGCAAGTATTGATAGCTAAGCTATGGACAGTATTATCCAGCTAGGTGATTTTTAGGTGGGGCAGAAATGCATGCAAAATCCTTTCTGCTATCAGTGGGTGGAACATGCTGAGTAGTGCATCAAGTATTAATAGCAAATGGAGCTTTTGCCCGGTCTTTGCATACTCATGGTTAATGCTGTGGTGGGCGCTGAAAGATAACCAAAGGTACTTGGCCACTAACAGGATCAAAACATCTTATCATTGAGACCTTAGCTGAAGCTGGATCCCATTACAGCATTTCTCTTTCTCCTCCACAAAAATAAAAAATTCCTCCCAGATAAAAACCCTGCTTTTACTCCTGTGGAACTCTTCAGGCTTTGACCTGAATAATCATAGTAGAGTAAATGATCACTTTTATATGCGCACTTTCCCAACAAGTGATAAATTTCAGAGTGCTAATCAAGTACTCTGCTTTCTCTTGCTCCTACAACCTGTTTTCAGATAGCAATATCTGACTGTGGCCCTACCTACTTTTAAAATACTTTGTTACAGATGCTGCCAAGCTATTTGAAACTCATTCCTCTGGGAGACTTGCCATCAGCCACAGGAAATTTAGCCTGTGATTTTAAGGTTTAGAGACTTTGAAAAAATAAGCTAAATCATTTGGGACTTTTTATTTTTTAGAGTAAATTAAACACAGAGTTATATGTTTTGCAATGGTGGCAAGAAAAGTTGTCATTTTTTCCTATGCAGTATGTATTGCTGCATACTAATAATAATTAATTTAACCCAAAGAATTCAGCAGGAGCAAAAGAAATTAAAGTACATCACAACATAATTCTGTGACGTCCCTGGAGTAAATGCTAAAGCTGAAGTCTGTGCAGGTTTGATAATTCTTTAGTAAAAAAGACATAATTCGTGAAAACTTCCAAAGCATTCAATTTTCCGACTAATCACCTGACTTCTTTATTTTTTCTGATATAATCACTACATTTTACAAGTTCAATTTAACGATAGTCACGTTTTCATTGAGAAAATTCAGTAAATATCCTTTCTCATCCTTTGCTTCTGGCATGGTAGATAACAGTACTTTATCATCCAACTCTTCCTCTTGTCTGTGTTTACAAAGTGTTGAGTCAGCTTACGACCTTTCTCAGGTGAGTACAGGAGTTTTCATCTTCAGTTCTGTAGCACAAATTTATTTTCATTCATGCAATCCATTTCTGCACAGTCTCCAACCTGACAGTATCTTATTTCAAATCTGAATATAAAACAAGGTACAAAAGCATACAAGTGTTGTGGAAACAACCTCAGATACTATGACGGACATAATGGCTTTCCAGCATATGTACTCAGGCACCTCCTCAGCTGTCTTAAGCACTGTATTGCTCTAGATAGAAAACACTGGCTTTCCCTCCCTAAATTCTTCTCAGGGGCACTGTTGTTAATACAAAGTTTATGCTTTACATAGTTGTTAAAAAAATCCTATTTTTCCAATATGAAAAAACCCCAAAAACTATCTAAAGCATGAACTAATTAAGCACAGTTTATTTCACCATTAAGATGACCAGATTTAGTTATTATTTGGCACATTAAGTATTGTTTGCACACTCTATCAGTGATGATTTTATATCTTTTTCCAGATCTTTTGATATAAGTCTTCCATACAAATGTAGAGAAACTATGGGTGATGTGCACCATCCTACATCTTGTACCACTGTAAAAGCATTCCCTTCCTTTCACCTGCCATGTGCAGGCTCTGCTACCACCAGGTCACTCTGGGCTTAACAGGAAATTTTATGCCAGTCCTTTTGTGGCTTTTTGATAGATCCCTTAAAGCAAGACTGGTTTTGCTTTCAAAGTGCTTGTTAGGCAGGACACCTTATTCTTCTGCCAATGACTTCTTGACAAGGATTCCGGAGCCTGCCAGCTGTGCTGCAGGCTGTCTGCTGTAGGCTGGCACTTCCAGGTGCCTTTGAACCTCCTGCCTGAGGATACACAGATCTTGCTTTAAAAGAATTTAGTCCCTTCCTGAAGTCTTAGATCTGGCTACATCTCCAGTGAATTCCTCTTTTCAATACACTTTTTTCTCAAGGATAATTGCTTCCATAGCACTGCACTAATTTCACCAGAACATGCACAGGTCTTAACAGGGGATTATAGGAAAGATGAGGAGGACAGTAACAGGACAAGGGGCAATGATTCTAAAATGAAAGAGGGCATGTTTACAATTTTTTTTATGAAGAAATTCTTTACTGTGAGGATGGTGAGACACTGGAACAGGTTGCCCAGAGAAGTTGTGGATGCCCCATCCCTGGAAGTGTTTAAGGCCTGGCTGGATGGGGCTTTGAGCAACCTGGCCTAGTGGAAGGTGTCCCTGCCAATGGCAGGAGGTTGGAACTAGATGGTCTTTAAGGTCCCTTTCAACTCAAACCATTCTATGATTTGGTGTTCTTACTTTCCATCAAAAAAGCTGGTGTCCTCAAGGTGGATTAATACTCAATGAGAGAATAAGTTTTTTGCACAGTTCACTCCTGATTCCATAGACCCTAGATATATCATGCAGATAAGTATTTGCACATTAAGTCATGCAGATAACTAAACCTCCAATATGTTGGAAGCACACTCTTTAGCTTAAATAGGTTTGAACCTACTGAGGAAAGCTGGAAGACTCCCATTAACTTCTGCAGCCTTCAAATTAGATCTTAGGGCTTGGGTCAAGCAAAGCACTTATGCATATCCTTAGATTGGGCCCTCCGGATAGTTCCATTGTCTGCAGTGAAACCACTCTTTGTTCTCAAGCACACACTTGGTGAAAGGCTTTCCTGGGTCTAACCTGGAACATAAGTTCACAGTCATCCTGGCTCTATCTTGCTTTATCAACTATGATACATAAACTCATATGAGAAGTTTAATTTCTTGATCTGTTTACAAAAGTTGGAGGGCAGCACTACTTCATTAGTCATATGAGTTTCACATTTCAAAGTTTTGCTAAAGACTAGAGTAGAAAACCATGGGACGGTGATTCAGGAGGTTTTTTTATTTCTTCATTCTGATGCTGACTTGATGCAGGATTTTGGGCGACTCCCTTAAGCGTGTCAGAGATTTCAAGTTTCAGAGCTTATTAACTACAGGAATGCAGAAACCAGAGACAACACAGAAGTCAAGTTTCCCTATTTCTCACATAGTAGGTATTCCTACACCTCACTGAGGAACTCCAGGGACCTGTTCTCCAAGCCCATGATTTTACCACCAGAGGCGAACTTTTCAGATCAAAGAAGGATCAAACCACAAACCAATGAAGTCCTGTGTCCAAGTCCCAGTTCGTTTAGAGAGTTAGCTGTTTTGCTGTGGGTTTTGTTTTTCTCCCTTAATTTCTATTTACCGGAACTGAATTTATCAGAATGGTTATTTTTTTTACTGCTTGCACAACTTACTGCAGTAAATCATTTGACTCAGTATAGCAAGGTCTTTTTAGGTGACATGGGTAATCGTAGTCTACTTATTTCTTATTTCTTATTATTATGAGTTATAATTAATTATAGGAAAGCTGATTTTGAATTCCCTGAAATGAATAAATACGCTAACAGGCAAGCAGTGTGTTCTGTCACTGCATTAACCAGCAATGAACACCAAGCAGAAGGGGAAGTTCCCCTGGAGGCTTCAGCCTCCTGTGCTGGTCCAGTGACAGCACATGTACTTATTTCTAGCTATAGATACTCCTTTCTACACTGTGCACCAGAGTCTAGGCATCTTCAAGCCCTGACATCGCTTGTGATGTCAAGACTTTTTGCAGCCTGAAGATAATGCAGGTGCTGGGACTATCTCTTTGAGACGGTGGAATTCTGGTAATTGCAGGTCTTGAACAACCACATTTCTCTGCCTCTGTACCAAGACATACAGCACTGCCTGAGCATGAGAGCAAGGAGTGGCAAGGGAAATGAAGAACAATGCACAAATTGTGTTGGGGTTCTTTCCCATGGGATGCAGAAGCTTATCTTTTAATTGTAATTTGACCTTTTTTTATGTTTGCATCCTGTTCTAAGGTTATAAAAACATATTTACTTTCTGTTAGCTATTGGGAAAGCTGGCTGTGGTATTCTCTTTATCTATTCTCTTTATCAATGTTTGTGAGTTTAACCAAGTGCTAAGGCATGGCTTTAAGCATGGATATCAGAGACCTCAGCCCTGTACAGTCTTACATGTTCTGGTTCTTAATCTGCAGATTATTCCTTGATGACATATGTGATTTTTTATACCTTTATGTCACATAATCATTTAGAGAATTCTGAGGAGAACAGCAAGTGATTTTTCTTGCTGCCATCTTTTCTCTAACTTTAAATGGAACCTGTCTAAATTTCTCTTTAAAAGGAATTTTATGATGAAATGCTTTTTGTAAATGTGTGTCATGTTTAGGACAGGACTTCTAGAAAGCAGATTTTTGTAGTGCCATTCATAGTCCTTTCGGCTCAGAGACTGGTGTATCACAAATAAACAGCTTCCCTTAAGGAAGCGTTCAGGTTCTGTGTAGCTGTCATGCTGGTTTTTTTATGGAAACTGATCTGCAAGACCCCCAGACCTGAAGCTGTCCAATGCTAAGACCCTACGTTTTGCAGCATCAGTGCACAAAGAGCACATAGATCTCATGTTTCGTAATGCACAAATTTCTGTGAAAGTAGAGCTTTGCATTATCAACAAAGGGTTTAATTCCACATGTCAGTGAATCTGGAAAGTTACTAAAGGAAAGCTTTTCTGTTTGTTGGAATGTTGTGGAGGAAGAAACTACGGCAAAACACTAAAAGGCTTTGGGAATAATTTTATATTAATCCCATCTGTGGTTTTTAACAATCTTGCTCAAGATGTTGTGAAACTAGCCTAGGCTAATATTTTCCTGCTTGTCCTTTGTTAGTTCCTGCTTTATTGTCAGTATATTAAAATTCTTTAAATTCTACTAGGTTTGAAGGTTTGAGCCAGTTCAGTAATGGTGTCTTGTCACAGAATCACAGAAAAATAGAATTGAAAGGAATATTATGATACTTTCCTTTTAGAAGTTTCTATGACCCTTATCTAGCAATGTATTTCCAGTATCTGAATGTAGCCATTAGATCAATATATAAGAACTCGGAGATCTTGCATGTTTTTTCTTATTTGAGAACCCAGGTAAGATCAATCAGTGCCCTGGTTCCTCATGAGTGGTATCAATGGAGTCAAGTGCAATAAATAAATAAACTTCATGTGCTAATATAAAGGTCTGATTATTGCCAATGGTTTATTTAGTTACCACCTGGAAGAACAGGTTATATACGATGGGAGGGGACGGGATGGGATAGCATGGGACGGGAGGGGATGGGACGGGACGGGAGGGCATGGGACGGGACG
>VZTG01010512.1:248391-287396 GCA_013397845.1 Melanocharis versteri | reverse complement strand
GGGCCGTGTGCGGGGCGGTGCTGCCGCCCGCTGGCCGGGGAGCGGCCGGGGGCCTCGGGAAGGGCCTGCCGCGGGAAGGACGGGGCCCGCCGGCGGAACGCGGGGAGCGCAGCCCCGGCTGGGGTCCGGCGGCTCTCTCGTTGCTTTAACCCTCCGGTCCGGGCGGGAAAACTGAAATGAGGAGTTGGCCCGAACGGAGACGCAGAATGAAGTGGCTGAGACTTGATCCTGTGTGTGTGCGTGGGAGTGTTTTAGTCTGAAGTGTGTGTATTTTGGTCCCCAGCTGAAGTGTACGATCAGATCTGCCTATCTTACAAACGGTGCCAAAAGGAAAAAGAGTTGGATTCTGACTATTGCTTTCCTTTGTTGTTGTCAACAGCTTCTGCATTTTCTACAAGAGTTCTCACAGCAAACCATTTCCCGGACACACGAAATCAAAAAACAAGTGGATGGATTGATTAGTGAAACAAAAGCTACAGATTGTCGCCTTCATAATGTCTTCAATGACTTTCTTATGTTGTCCAACACGCAGTTCATAGAGAATGTGAGTGTGTTCTAGTACAGCATCAAACTTCTACATCAAACATTGTCATTGCCTCTTAATGTAGTGTGGAGAAGCGATTTAGCTTTTTGGCAAGTCTGATGCTGATTTAAGGATGAAGTGACTTTTAATTGTGTTCTCTTAAAGGATATCGTAATTCCCTTGTGAGTGATGCACTATCCAATACTGGCAGGTTCCCCTTGCCTTTTCAGTGATACCTTCCTTCCTTGCTAATACGTGACCTGGAGATCAGAGTTTTGGTTTTAGTACTATGAATTAGTTGGGAAGTCTGGGATGTCTTGGTTTATCATCACAAGTTGCATAAACGTAGCATTTGTCTGCACTTACTTGTCTAAATATGAGGAATGTTATACACTGCTGTAAATTTGCCTAATGGTGTCATTTTACTCTAAAAGCATTTGGTATTAAAGGTGTTGGCCTGCAGGCAGTTGTCTCCTATGTGTAGTCATGGTGAGCGTATTTTCTGGTTAATGTTGCCACTTGATAGATATCTCTATTTTGAAAGATAAAGCTAGACTTGAAAGCCTGTTGCAGCATTGTATCACTAGAAGTATGTATCTAATTAAGATGGAGAGTTTTAATAGTATTTCAGATTTTTGCAGGGTTTTTTAGCTGTGAGTTTTATCAGGTATTTTGTTTTGATGAGCTTTATTTCAGGCCATACGTGTCTCATCATGGCATTATTGTTGGAAAGATGATGGCAGAGGAAAAGATGGAAAACTGGATTTATATTGTGGGGTTTTTTGGTGGTAGTGGGTTTTTCCAGAGTTGCAGTGTCTTTTCTGACCTAGCTTGGCTGTTCAGCGTAATGATTCTGCTGAGAACAGTTTGTACCAAGTGTTTTAAATCTCATGTGCTTACAGCTGTTTGTTCCCAAATTTAAGTGCACAGAAGTAGGTCGTCATTTCTGATTATCAGTTTAGTTAGTGAGAGATCTGTCTCTTCCCAGGGGATAACTGCACCTGTGTTTGAGATTTGGATTTAGGTTTGCAGGTTCCAGGGACATCTTTTATTCCCCTTTGTCTCCTCGTAGCTGGTCCCACAAAAGAGTGCTAAAAGGGCTGGATGTGAGGGATCACCAGAACCAACTGAAGGTTGAGGGATGTTGTGAACCCTCTCTGTGAGTATGGAAGGAAAGCTACTAAATGACAGAAAACTAAAGGAAAGCAGACAGCCTTTAAGGAAAACTATAGGTTCCACTCTGAAGGTGTCTAGCGTAGCTTTATATTGGGAGGGTTAAAACAGTGCCTTTTTTAACATCTTCAAGTTAGTCTGTTAGCAGACTTGAATTACCTCAGTTGCATTGAGAGGTTGCCTATGGTACCTTCAGTGTGATGACTTCAATGCCTGCAGGTGCTTGACATCATCCATGGCTTCCTTTTTTAAATGTGTAACAAATTAATATGTAATTAATTATATATTAACAGTGTATTTTGTGGTGGTACCCGTGGTTTAGCCCCTGTAGTAGTACATTATTCTTACATGAATTAATTTTGCTTGACTTTTTAGAGAGTATATGATGAAGAAGTGGAAGAGCCTATTCCCAAAGCTGATGTTGGAGACAGAACAGAGCAGGTAGTTAACTTCAGCTGCCTTGAGTGCTGTCAGTATGTTTGCAGCCATTGTCTACCTTCTCATTTTCAAACTTGCTTTGCATACATTTACAGCTTACAAACCAAACTCCTTCCTTTCTCCTTGAAATCTCTCTGTTGGATAGTTTATGGCATTCAGACAAAGTTGACAGTAATATTGGAGGCTCCTACAGTGTGTGATCATCTGTTAGGGCCTCCCCAAGCTCAGTATTGTATCCAGCAGACAAGACTTATGCATTGATTTTTCAAGTGGTTATGCATGTTTTTTCAGCAAGAGGGCTAAAGCCTTGAGCCGCCTTACTGGATTCACAGGTGGTGAATTGGGGAAGCAGAATCTGACTGGAATAATTTCTAGGAATAAATACTCAGAGAGCTTTATATATATATATATATATATGTATTACAGTCTAGCTGTGTTAACCATAAATGTCCCCCAGTAGTTTGGGAGCACCAATGAAACAATACGGTGCTGGTGGGGATGTTTAGAACATCTTTGTTTCTGGAGTGATGAAAATTAATTAAGTCAAGCAAAAAAAAAATTCTGTATATAATATATATTAATGCATATAGTGAAAAAGCTTTCATTGTGCTAATTTGAAATTAACATTTTGTATGTGTGTTGTGGTAAGATTGAGTCTTGAGTAAAATGCAATGAGTATGTGTTTTTTCTGTTACTAAAGGAAAAGACGCGGGAACAGAAAGAAGCTGATCTAATCCCTAAAATTCAAGAAGCAGTGAATTATGGGTTACAGGTTCTGGACAGTGCATTTGAACAGCTAGACATCAAAGCAGGCAACTCTGACTCAGAAGAAGAAGAAAGTAACGAAAGAGTGGAACTGATACTTGAGCCAAAGGTAGAGAGATGTGTTCTTGCGGGGTTTGTTTTGCTTTCTTGGACTTGCTCTTTGCTTCTGTCAGCTGTATCACTGCCTTAGTGTAAAACTGATGTTACCTAAACCTGTTACCTAAAAAGAGGATTTGATGTCTGCATCTGAAGAAGTGCTCTTTGTTGAGCTACTCCTTGTGTAGCCTGCTTGTCTTGCAGTTAGGTTAGCATTAAGGTATGGCACCCTAAAGGAAGTTAATTTAATGGAGTGAACTTGGAAGGGGAAGTCTCAATTCTGTGTGGGAGTGGGACATACAAATTTCATGCTTTTTAGGTACAAACTGTATCTTTATGGGTGGTTTTTACTGTCCCAGTAATTAAGAATCCAAGGTCCAGGATTTGGGGTCAGACTCATACCTGTAAGTCTTTGCAAGGGTATTCTTCTGTTAGATGGCATGAAGAAAACAAGTTGGGACTACACAGATAGAAGTAGCCACTTTCTTTGACGGTGTTGAGAGGAGTAAACCTCAGCTGGCCCACCCAGTTGTATGTTGACTTGAAGCATATGTTTGGTGGGACTCTGAACAAGCTTGTATCTTCCTTGAGTTAAAACAAAGGGTGTAAGTCTTCTTTGTCAGCCATGTAGGGCTGTTCAGAGATGTCAGAAAGACCTGATGTTGTCTCTTTCCAGGATCTCTATATTGACAGACCTTTACCTTACTTGATTGGCTCTCAGCAGTTTATGGAACAAGATGATGTTGGCCTTGGAGATCTCTCTAGTGAAGGTATGTGCTGGCATGACCTTTTATTTCTGTGCAAGTAGTTAGTTCCTAATCCAAGATTTTTGTCTGTTTTAAATCACCACTTTGGTTCTCCTGTGTAGTGTTCTTGCATGTTTAGCTGCAAGCTGTAATTAGCTGGGGAAAAAAATGTTCATCGTGCTGTAACAACCACTTTTCCAGTATACAAAGCAGTAACTTCTCAGTTACTTGTGCTTTGGGTATTAGAAACGCAAAGTGTTAAAATTTCATCAGCTTTCAAAGCTCTTTCAAACCACTCTCTACCTGTCGCTGTGAGCGGCAGTAAGGAGAGCAGATTCACACCAAGCCGTAGAAAGCAGAAGTGTGACAGACTTTATTTTGATTCTAACTTTTATATAGAGATATATACATAATAGTGATTGGACAGTGTCATTCCACCCCTCAGGGGGATTGGCTGAAGCCTTACAGCTCCAGTTATCAAAACATAAGATTAGAAAGAGAGTAAAATGTCCCAGTTTATCTTGTTTTCCTACAGAGTTCGTAAGAAAGAGAAAATTCTTAGGACTGCACGTCCACACTACCCACCTGAATTTTAGTTTTCTTCACAGAGTCTTTAAGTTGCTTATATGGTGACTACATTGTTCTGTGTCTGTCTGATCTTAACTTTTTTGTTTCCATTTAAATTAGAAGGATCAGTAGATAGCGATCGTGGAAGTGTAATTGACAGTGAAGAGAAGGATGAAGAGGTAAGTGGCAAGCACCAGCTGCTTTGCACAAGCATTCCTTGCGTGTGAGGCCATTAAATACCTTGCTTTTTGATGTTGGCTCTCAAGATACTACTGTACAATGTTTGTTCCCTGTGTTGGTTGTGATAAATATACTTTCTGTTATTGTTCTTATGCAGTGGTTTCCTCTGCAGCTTTCCAGAGGAACATTAATGTGGTATTGAATCTAGCTGTTATTAAAGTAGAATACTTCAAACTGAAGTGTTTTATTCTACTCTAATTTGATTTTGTGAAGCAAATCAGATTCTTATAAAGAATTGCATTTATGGAGAACAAATCTGTTGTAAATTGCACTTACAAAGAATGGGATGGAGATTGACAGAAACAAGTTTAAAGCTTTAAGTAATGCACCTCCAGGCTTTGCCTCATAAATTTGCTGCATTGCAATATCAGTTTCTGGTATGTTTTGCCTGCTTTGGCTGGGATGCCTCTGCTTTGTAACTGTGCTATGGAAGCAATCCCTTTTTCCTGAGGTGTTTGCTTCTGGTGTCTTTGCTCACTTAAAGTGAAATCCCTTTTGAGTTCCTTGGATGCAGCCACAATGGAGCCTGCTGTCTTTGCTGAATTAATGACTTTCTAGTGAGCTGCATTCGTAAAGATGGTCAGCAATGGGGGAACAATTTCTTGGTCAGATCATGGTGAGGAGATCTGAATATCCAAACTTCAGCAAGTTCAGAGTTTCTGAGTCCTCTCCCTTAACCACTGGATGAAGTAATGTGTGGTACTTGCCTCTGGGTCTCTTGTGTTACAGGAATCAGATGATGAATTTGGAAACCCTAGTGAAGACGACCAAAAGACGGTACGGTTAAACACTGTGGTACATACCTGAAAGACTTTACACTTGTGGCACAGGGAAGATGCAAGAAAGAGGAGATGAGAGCTCTAGACATTTAACTATTAGCAACTTCATGAGGCCTGATTTTTATAACTTTTTATGGGAAGGTCCTGGCCAGATGGCACCATGTTCTGAAAATGAGCCTGGGTTGGGCTTAAAGACATGCTTGCAAGCTGCCATTAGATGCAGGGCCTATGTGGGATGGCATTGGCTGATATGTGTTTTCCTCAAAAATTACTTGGGAGACATGAGAGTTCGAAGAATCTACTCCAAGAAAACTAGGCTTCTGTGGGTTTATTTGGTTTATAATTAAAATTCTACTCTTGGCGTGCAGGAGGCAAGAAACAGTAAAGTTTGGGTATGACATGAAATCAAAGATGTGAACAGGATATCCAGATATTTGAACAGTATATCCATTTGGATAATGAATGAGAAGGGAAGAGAAATGTTGAGATGGAAAAATTCAAGCCTGCAAGATGATACAATTTTTTACTAGTTAATCACAGCGTTCCTATGTTAAGAGTAAATACCAGGTCTTTAGTTTGTGTATAGTAGTGGCACACTCCTTGTGAGGGGAGCCTTTATGTCCTCAGTTGCAGCATTCAGTAACACAGCACAGGGGTGGGATGTGCTAGAGAATGCAGCAACTTGCTTGGAGCTAGAGGCACTCCTTCCTTACCTTTCAAAAGCTGTGAAGTACGCCATATTGGCTGTTAGTGTCCATCCTTTCAGTAAGTTTGATTTGAATATTTTATCTAAGCAGATGTAGTTTTGTGCTTGTTTTGTATGCAAACAGGATATTAATTGCTTTTTAGAGGATAGCCCAGATGAGTGATGAAGATGATGATGATGGCTGTGATCTCTTTGACTCTGAAAAAGAGGACGACGAGGATGGAGACTTAGACGAAAGCACAAAGCCTGTGAGTAATTGTTGCTTTCCTGGAGTGGGGGATTTGACTTCCTGTATGAAAAATCTGCCCTTAGAGGTATTATAATGGTAGCTCTCAAGTACCTGGAATGGAATCCTGTAGAAAATGCCTCTAAAAATAATGAATGGTCTTTTAACATGATTGTTCAGGTGTTATCCCTTTAAACTTGGGGATTCTTGCACCTTAAGCAAGTATCAAAGCTGTCTTTCAAGAACATTAAGAAATGGATTGTTGCATTTTTGTGAGGTAAAGGCCTTTTTTTTCTCCTGCTTACAAAGCAAGGTGACATTAAAAATTATGTGCTCATCAGGAACTAGAAAGTGTGAGGCGTTTTTTTGTTCTTGATGCACTTCTAATCTCTGCTTTCTTAACAGAAAGCTGTATTGCTTCTTCTGAGGGTTTCAGGCAAAGTCTAGACAAGATAGTGTACAAATGAGGCTATAGAATACAGTATTTACAATTGCAATTGCATCAAGTTGCTAACTGGATCTTATATAAGAAATATGCTGTTATTTGTCTCTGCTGCTCAGAAAAAGAAGAGGCCAACATCATTTGCAGATGAGCTGGCAGCCCGAATCAAAGGAGAAGTGCCAGTCAGACAGGACGAAGAGCGTTCATGTAAGTTACCTCCTAAGTTTTGAAAAGTGCTTGTGCAGTAATGGAGGACTCATGAAAGTGTGACACAGGAGATTGTGGGTAACAATACATGAAGTTACACAGATCTGTTATTTGAACATAGATTAGTAAAAGCCTGACAAGAGGAATCGCAGACACTATTTTGTGCTCTGAGAAACTCTGACCATAACTCAGAGGATTGAATTGGAATTCACTGAGAGTTATAGTGGGAAACACATTGCTTTCAGATGAGACAGGTCACTCTCAAAACACACATTATTGGAAGGGTTTTCTCTCCAATCTGATTCTCCCTCTGCATGTTTGACCACATGTACTTTCCTCTTTTTCAAGTAAGTATGTTGGAAGCCACTGGTCACTGTGGTCTTTCTGTGAGCTCTACAGCGGAAAAACACCTCAAGCAGTAGATTGGTGTTTTCATGTGGTGTGAGTTGTTTGTTTTCTTTGTGGCTTAAATACACTGTTTTGAGGAACTTTTCCTTGCTACTGTTACTCATGATGTTTTGGACTAAATAATGCATTTACTTTTGTGTTGCTTTCAAAGGGAGAGACCTCTCAAGTATTTAGTCTTGCAGCAAAGCAGCAGTTGAAAATAGCTGGCTGAAGTTGAGTTGGCAAGTGCTTATGAGCCTGCTGTTGACCTGTAATATTGAGAAGAAGAACAGACAAGAACTATATGTGTGTGTTCTTGCACAGTTCAAACAATTAAACTAGGTCTGCTGGTATCAAGTGTATAAAACCCACCAGCTTACCCTGTTCAGTTACAGGGAAGTCTTCCAGTCATTGAAACAACCTTGTAATGGTAAGGCCAGAGGAGATAAAACTCTGGCTTTGCTTTTGCTAGCTGAATGAAGACAATAATAAATCTGGAGCCATTTAAAGGTTCTGCAGAGGTGTGGAGGCCGTACTGTCTGGAATGCTGCGTTGCTTTCTGACATCTCAAGTAACACTAGTCTGCATGTGGACAGCTATGTTGAGCCCCTAGTGCCTGACAGAATGATTCTATTACAATTTTAGGTACTAGTTTTAGAAACTGTATTTCATAGAATTGCTTCGTCAGGCTGATCCATATGAAAGCACACAGGTCAGCTTGGTTTGCTATTTATTTAGGTTCTTTTTGCCATAGATTGATCTCAGACTGTAAGTAAAGGTGGACTAGTTTTTCATTGAAACTTTCTTCTTAAAGCCCTGTCATCAGAGACCAAAACAAGGAAAACTCCAAAAGAGAAGAAGGAAGTTAGAGTTCCATCAGATGGTAGGATATCCTCCTCTCTTGTTTTTGAATTGTGGGCTGGATTGTAAGATACCACTTAAGAAATCATGGCCTCTGCTGTAGAAGCTGGGTGGGATATCAGTGAGCATCCTTCAGGGCGAGTGTGTAAACAGATCTATGTTGTGATGTGTATGTAAGCAAGGCTGGAAACAGGCTTAGTGAGAATTCTTCCTTTAATGTGGCCTTCTGGAGTAACTGCACAACCTGATCTGTCTTCAGCAGCTTCTCTGTACGTGTCATGTTTATAAGAGAGAGCAGATGGAACCAAGGCAATTTTTATTTTGGTTGTCTCTAATTCCCTTCCCTGAAACTTGATCAGTCTTACCAAACTTCACGGCTCTTGTACTTTCTAGGTGAAGATGATGACATCTTCAAGCCTCCTAAGCTGACTGACGAGGACTTCACACCGTTTGGTTCGAGGGGTGGCCTCTTCAGTGGTGGAACAGGCCTCTTTGATGATGAAGAGGTGAGAATGCTGGAGATCATAGAAATGGAGTGTTTCCCCCTTTTAAAAACAAAACAAAAGACCCCTGAAAATTCCCACCTCTGGAAGACAGAGACGGCAAACAGCATTTTGTTGCTTGATAATTTTCAAGTGTTGTGGAATTGTATAGCTTTCCAGTGAGGAAACAGAACTACACAAGTGACCTACTTATATTCCCCTTGGCACAATGTCCTCTCTTCTGCAGTACTGCTGCTGAGAGATGCAAGTGTGGTTCAAGCTCTATATTAGACAGGTTCTAATTCCAGGAGAGCTTGATCAGCCCCTTACTTTTAGCTCTGGTGGTAAACCAAATGCCATCCAGTTTGTTTATTTTAATTCAGCAGATTTCTATTAAAATGCCTGTGAAAATACTGAATTTTGTCGTTCTCTCTCTGATTGTGGGAGAAGTGTAAAGGAAAGAGAACCCTGAATGATGCCATTCGCACTTTATCTTTCACATACCATGTGTAGACAGTGCTGCTCCTGAGTTTCTCTCTTTCTGTGCTGTTAAAAGTTTCCTATTGCAATTGTGCTGTGTTGTTTCATCTAGTTATTGTACAGTTCCTGGGATGCCTATGTTGGCAAGAAGAGTTCACTTTAAGTTTACTCTTGTGCTACCTAGAGCTGACTTGAGGAAGAAATGGCATGAAGTGCATTTCTGACCTTACTTGACCACTGTGCATGTGAAAGGGTGTAGAGACCTGATGTCAGGGCTGGTTAAGATTTAAGAATACGATAGTACAGCTGCGTAAAACAAATGATTGCCTCTGATGCAGCTGATGCTGATGACAGTCAAGGTTAGACCAGAACAGTAGTCAAATTGTTGCCTTTGTAGGATGTTGTGTTCATTGTTGCAACTAGAACAAAAATCAGGTGTTCCTTGGAGCCAAGGAGGTATTAGACTGAAATTTGGAAGGAGGCCTCATGTTTCTCAAGCTTACCATGCCCAATCTACTAGAATATAGCCAACAAGCACCAAAAGGGCATTGTGTGTAGGGAAGGGGATAGTTCTGTGCAATGCCTTCCATTCAAACACAGCCTTTATTGAAAAAGTGTTCTTTCTTTTTTTTCAGTGGCAGACAATAGCTTTAAAAGAATATTAAGAAAAATAATCTGGTAGTGCAAGCCAGTTTTGTGTCAGTGCAAATTTGGATGAAGCCATCACTGGTTACCTCTTGTTGACTTATTACTTAGACTACTTTCCTCATCTATGTAGACACAGGGCAGCCAAGCAGATCTGTCTGTGACTGTTCCCTGCCTGCATACACCTGTTCTTGGTTTTCTGTTATCTCGAGTTAAACATCTCGGAAAGATGACTTAGCTTCACTTGCCTTGTGTATTGGAGGAGGCTGCACTGTACCAGCAGGCAGACACAGCAGGGCAACAGGCAAATAATAACTGACAAATGTGCAATTGATCACTGACACCTCTGCCACACCCCTGTACTCCCCTACTCTTTCTGAAGTGTTTTGCCTTCCTTCTACAAAGCTTTATACAAAGACCATGCATTTCGAGTCTCCAGGTAGGCAGCCTCTAAGACTCAGTTCCCATAAGAGGGAGGCTTTCAAGAAATTAAGTGGTCAGTACTCAAAAGATCTGGAAGTTTCCTGGAAATCCAGGCTGTGATTGTTGGGGGAGATTGGTACAGGGCACTGCAACCTGAACACAGGAACTTCTGTCGGAGTGTCCTGCAATGCTTTTGAGCTGTAATGTATTTCTCTGCACCATTATGGTATCTTAACATCTCCTTAGTAGCAGGGTAAATCATTCATTTTATCCACATGAAGTTCAGGAGTATTTTTATGCTTGTCCTGACCTGAATTTTTCCCTCAAACCTTACTGTATAAACTTCAGTAGGAAAGCTTAGAAGGGTATAATCAGGATCTAACCAGCTGTAGATTAATTAGTGTAAGTCCTTGAAGATGTGCAAATAAAAGGTCATTCCTTCTCTTCAGCAAACAGACTAGTGATCAGTAAATTAAATTTTAGAAGAGAGCTGCTTTTCTGAATGTATACACTCAAGTTAACACTTAAGTACCTAGGTTTAAGTCTGTATTTGCAGACATCCTTTTGAGAAAGGGGTGGTGATTACCTCCTCTGTCTTGGCTTAGAAGTGGACATTCAATATGGAAAAATCAGCATCTGTCATTTCCTACAGAAACAAATTCACCACTTCCCCCCCTTTGTATTTTCATCTATGATCAGAGTGATCTTTTTGCTGAAGCACCAAAAGGAGAAGAATCAAAAGAGAGAGAGGAGCGAGTCCCAGTAAGCGAAGGTAAGAACCAACAGTTGCCTCCTGTAGTCCTGTCTGTGCTGTGATTTTTTTACTGCTAGCAGCTAGACTGTTTTGTTCCCAAAGTAGAAAGCCTGGAGTAGCAATTGCAGAGCAAGTCTCTTCTCCTCACCAGTCTTAATAGAGAACAGCTGTGTTGAATTTTACATATGTTTGTTCACTATGATCTGTTACACACACCTGCTCTCCTAGAGCCGAAAGGATGTCCTTACTGCTGTTGGCAGAGCTTTCTATATGTGCTGGGTTCCTGGTTCTCAAGTGTACTTTGCAGGATCCAGTTGTGAGTTTGAGGGGAGCAGAGATTTCTTCTTGCAGATTAATTCACATGAGTTGCTCACTAGGTGCATATCAAGGCCCTTAAGGACTCTGAGCACACATGCTGTGTTGCAGAGCTTTTACTGAAGCACTGTATTTGATAAATTTTCAGCTATGTGTTGGGAGACTAAGCCATTTTGTTTTGAATGTATTGTATTGAAGTGGTTTTGAGTGTGTGAATGTGAACTGTTGTAAATAATGCTGTATGTAAACATGTAGCATGCTTATAAGCTTCAGTGTAGTAGAGCTGTTCTGTGGAGTTTAAATGGAAGAAAAATGGACTGTTACATATATTTGCAAAAGCCCAGAAGTTCAAGGAGAATGTGTAAAGAGTTCTGAGCTGTTAAGAAAGAAAAAGCAGCTCAGACATCTTCTTGGATTCCTGTTTCTGTGGTAGAGTTCTGTTCTTTTGACAGCATAAAACAAGTGCATCCATTTGTATTGTACTTCCTATGATTTCAGCATCTTCTACAAAGTCCTTAAAGAAAGTTCCTGCAGGTGCAGTATTTCTGTTTCCAGGTATGATTTATTCAGTAGCCAATTCCTTCATGCACAAAATGCTCTTTTCTTTAAAACCTACTGTGGAGGTTTTAAAGAAAAAACTATCCAAATACAGCAGCACTGCATTGCTTGATCATATGCTTAATGACAAATACAGATGCTTCTACCATGCTAAGCCTAAACTGCCTCATGTTTTATGGATAATCAAACATTCTGGAGGAGCTCTTAAGGTAGGCGTCACTGATGGCAGATATTAGCAACTGTCGGCTTCAAGTGTTGTGCTTTGAACTTTTAAGAATGTGTGTCACTTCAACTGGTATTATACAGCTTAATTCTGCTGTGCATGCAGTCACAGCTTCCATCTGTACTCTGAAAAAGAAGTGCATTTTGATCTTTCACATTTGATCATATTCCCTTGGGTTAGCAGAAGAACAGTCTAAACATCAAGTTCCTATGTTTAGACCTATCTTGCTTTTCTGGTTTTGATTAGGAGGCTCTGCATACATGAGGAAGGACCAGATCTATAACTTGGAGCTGAAAATAAAAAAGAATTGTACTAAGATCTCTGTTTTGTATCAGAATCCAAGCTGATCAATGAAAAGAAACACATCACCAGTCTTTTTGAATTTACTGACAAAGATTTCTGTCAGTGTGCAGGCTCTTTACTTGATTGAGGTACCTGAATTTTAAGTTTTGGCCTTTTTTAAGAAAGGCTTTTTTAAGACTGGCTTCAGAAAACTGAGCCTCAGTCAGCATGATTTTTAGAGTAGGAAGCACACAAATACAGTTTTTTTACTCCACGGTCAAAGATATATGTTAACGATGGGACTTCTACATAATTGCAAAACTCAGTAGCAGAGTTTAAAACAGCAGATTGATGTGTGGGATTTTTTCATCCTTTGTTCTTTCTTGGAGGTACTTTTGCATAAACAGTGAGTTTAGTCTTTAGTTGCTGCCTCAATAACTTGTAGACAGGCTTAATTCACCAGAGAAAAGCCAAGGTTGAGGCTGCTTTGCTATTCCAGTGAACAGTTTGTTTAGGAACTCAAGAATCTTTAATAATTAACCAAATTCTGTGGCTGTATTCCTGTCAATCCTGAGGCACTTTGTAATTGCATAATACACTTTTTTTTAATAATAACCTGCTGCTGATCAAAATTTATGCAGTCTGCTGACTTAACCAAATAGCAATTGTTCTACTTTCCGCCAAACTTTCATTTAAGTATCTCCCCACCTCTGTCTCATTTCCAAGCATCTACACGTGAGGAGCAAAAAGACAGGCTTAGACCATTAGAAGTGTTTGCAGATGGTCATGCACTTACCACTAAGGCTGGACATTTCCACAGCAGGTGCAGGAGGAGCAGTTGCTCTGCCTGGCTCTAATTAATCACTGCCATATCTGGCATGCACAGGGATCTCGGGCCAAACCCAGCCTCATACCACAGTACTGCTGGTGGGCTTGCATAGCAAGTGCGGCTCCTGGGAAGAACTCAGTCACCTGTCCTTCTCTCTCCCCAGGCACCTTACCACTTTTATTGGTCCACAGTGGTGTGGTGTACTAGTTAGTAGAATAGGATTCTGGTTTGGGAAGTCCATAGGGGCAACAATGTGGAACTACTGTGTCTTCTGGCTTCAACACAGAACCTGGCTGCTGTTCCTAGGGAAGATGAGCAGGTTTGAGGAAGAAGTGGCTGCAGTGAGAGTGAGGGGCTGTCTGTGACTTGGCTTTATCAGAATGTGTCTGGCTAATGCTTTTGATGTGGCATTGTTGCAAGAGCGCCTTAAAAGTTGCTGAGATGGAAACTATGCCTGATGCCACTTACTATGGCACAAGTTCAGCTTTTTGGTAACTCTGGCAATGTTACTTTGATTTTTTTGTCTGCCCCCATCTGACCTGCAGGAGGAAGTGATGTGTTTAGTTCCACTGTAATTGGGGAAAAAGACAAGAAATCTGCAGTGCAGAGCACAGAAAAAACTCCTAAGCAACCTGGGAAAGTTGTTCTATTTGATGATGATGATGACGATGACTTCTTTGTGGAAGCAACTAAAAAGCCTCCAGATCCAGGTATCTCTGAACATTTCTGGTGAAAGATTAAACACTGAAGGTCATCAAAATTCAAACTGGTAGGAACCAATGAGTTACAAAATTCAAACCTTCATCACTGCTACTTCACTTGGGTTTTGAGGGGTTGTGTTTTTGGTTGGTTTTTGGTGTTTTGTTGTGGAGGGGTTTTTTTTGTCATTGGTGTTTCTTTTCATCAGAGTGGTGTGGAGCTGGTTTGTTTGTACATGCTCTCCCTTGACTTTTCTCACTAAGGATGCTCCTTCTACCACTAGGGCAGTATCTAGACTTGAATCAGGGAATTGGTACAGACTTTATTCACACACCCTTGAATCTTTGTGCCAGACATTCCCTATTAGCAGGCCCTAGGCCTGTGCTGAGCCAATACAAAACACTGCCTTTAGAGGTGCCAGCTGACTCAGCTGCTTGACTGCATATTCTGTCACCAGTGCTTTCAGGTAAGTGATGTTTCACTTAGAGAGCTTGTCTGGCTTTTTCTCTCGAAAACTCCTGAGGTTGGTCATCGTTACACAGTATGGTATCTTTTGAGACTCTGGTATCTTCTCTTGTTCTTTATTCCTCATTCCCTGTTTGTTTTGTCTCTTTATGTAGTGAAGTCCACAGCTAACCTATTTGATGATGATGATGAAGGTGACTTATTCAAGGAGAAACCTGCCATTCCTTCTGTGGTTGCTGGCACAACTAAAGAAACAGAAAGCCATAGGGAGGCAAACATGGAAAAAAAGGTAATGGCATATAAATGGATTGTATGGCTGAGGTTTAAGGAAAAGTTACTAGTGCAGTTGAAGTAGTCTTTTCATGTACAACACTACGAAAGTGACATATTTATGAAACAGGACGAGGTTCATAGGATCTTCCATAATTTAGTGCTTCAGTGGTCCTTAAATGCCTTTTGCCTTTTAAACTTGAGGTTTATTTGAGGTTTTTATTTGTGTGGGCAGTGATTGAAAGAATCCTTAAGGCAGGATTGAAACAAGAGCAAAATGAGAAGCCTCTGATAATAAAAAATGTTTATGAATTTCATGGCTGAAATGAAACCAGCCTGATTTACAAACCTTTGGTGTCACAGTCCTGTGCTGCAGGGACTGTCTGCTCTTACACCAGCCACTGATAGCAACTTAACTGGTAACCCATTGCTTGTGGGTATTATGGGAGAGGAGAGTGGGTATCACAGTTCTACCTAAGCATATACAGAACTCGGAATGTTTAGAAAACTGTTTTTCAGCTGAAAACTCTTCTAAGTTGTAGGAAGCTCAGTGGTCCTGAGCACATATGTAGAGAATTATGCGAGCCTCCTAATATCCACTCCACTTTCAGAAGAACAGTGCCTTAAGGAAAGTAGTAATGCTCTTTGTTTCCATAGTAGATATTGTATATACTTATTTTATACTTCCTGTCCAATGAGTATTTGAACATAATTAGCTGCAGTGACTCTTCTCCCCTCTGGACTGAGAAGTGTACAGTGCTGGAGATGTCTAATGCAAATTGCTGTAGCACTTTCTCCATATTGTCCTATTAGAAGCACCTGAGCTCAGGGGCCAAAGCCAGCTTCTATTTCTGCAGCAGTGGAAGAGTATCCATGGTCAGTGAAGCAGGAGCAGTGATGGGAGGGATCTCATAGCACTTGGCTTTTCTGGAGAAGAGGATGAGAACTGGTTCAGCAGCACTCCTCCTGCTCAGGAAGAGAGGGCTGTTTTATACTCCAGGCTTTATGACAGTAGTGCTTGGGTCTGGGATTGTTCTGAGTTTAATGGCAATATAGCTGGTGGCAGGCTAGGGCTGTGCTGTGATAATGCAGGAAATGATGGCTGGCACAAACTGCCCTCTTCCTTTATGAAACACAGCTTATTAAAAGAAACATTTTGCTTTAGCTTACGAGGCCTGGCATGAGTTGCTGCATACATTCTTCTGCTGAGAAGGATGGTGTGGCAGAGGAGGCCTGTGGTAAGACCTGCAAGTCACTTGTTCATAGTTCTGGCTGTGTGTGAAGTACTTGCCCAGCACATGAGTTTTGGACTTCAGCCTGTGGGTGACAAGCTTGTGTTCTGTCCCTTCAGCTGCTGGGATTTTGCCATCAGCATGCCTCTTAGCAGGGGTCTGTCATGGTTTAGGAAAGGTACTTCCCAGGTTAGTGCCCCCAGTGAAACCACGATGCTGCTCACTCCTGCCACCCCTCTGTCCCTGTTGAGGTGAAACGTAGAGTTTTAATCATTTTAGCTAGAGGCTAGTTTTGCTGAAATTAGCTAAAATAGAACTAGCAAGCAAATACAGCTGGAGCTAATTAAAAAAGGTTAATAATTAGCTAAGAAGCCAGGCCTAGAATAAGATTAAAGACACAAAATAAATGATAGCTTGTCATGCTAGGTTTATTCAGCTGCTTTCATAATAAGGAACAAATTGCACTGGTTAAAGATCTAAAGAAACTTAAACAATTACCATTCAAAAGTAATGAGGAGAAGGACTGAAAGTTCCCCAAGAGGAATAGGTATTGTCAAAAACCAGAAAGGTAGAAAGGTCAGAACGAAGAAGACAAGTTTTACTTCATCCTTTCAGACCCCTCCCCAAATTCCAGGACCACCGACCCAAATCCAAGAACCAACTACGCATGCTTAATGATTTCTTTAGCTAATTACCATACGAAGCGGGGCATGGGTGGTGTTTATGTGATAAATGTGTATTTGTATTTTGAATATTCAAGACTTTTGTAGATAAAAAGACTTTGTATTAGATTGTGCTTCGCTTCTGCGGGTCGGGAACTATCCCACGCGAAGCCCGGCGCTGGAATAAACATACACTTTCTAACTTACTGAGTTAGAGAGTCTTTGTCCGTCTCAGTTGGATATCGATATTAGATCCTTATCCATATTTTAGTAAATCAGAGGGCTGGAGAGGGGAATTGGAGGCACAAAAGGTAAAGATCAGGGGTTGAGATAAAACCAATTTCCTTGAAGCAACAATGAGATAAGAAAGCAAACAGTAACAGCAGCAATGTTACTGTAACTAATGACAGAAGGTACAAGAAAGAGGCAAACGATTCCTCTGCTTCTGCCAAGGTGAGCTGACTCAGAAGAGAGCCCTTCTCCCTGGGAGACACTCCCTTCCCCCTGTCCCCAGAAATGACATGAGGTGGTATAGAATAACTTCTGGGTCCCGGCCATGCCCTGCCCCTGGCTACTGCAAAAAAACATGTCATATGATGTGCCAGCCCTTACTGAATCTAAATGGGTGCTGATGCAGTGTCTTTTTTTGTCCTAAAGAGTCAACCATCTTCAGGTGAGGACTTCAAGCCTTTATCTGAAACACCTCCAAGAAAACAGAGGGGTCTTTTCTCTGATGAGGAGGATTCTGAAGTGAGTACTTCTTTAAGAAATCCCTACAGAAAACCCCTACAGAAATCCTTGGGATCTGAGTCATCCTGACTTCAGTCCACTCGTATCGGTGGAACTCTTTATGCATTTTGTAGGATTGGGAAATCTGACATCCATGCACCTGCTCCCAGCCATTTTGAAAGTTCTTTCTTGCTCCAAGAGTGAAAGCTCTGCGATTGTTTTCCCTGTCTTCAGGGAGTTGAACATTTGTAGTACACACAGGCATAAATTAAAAGCCTGAAGACAGGAAGGAGCAGCAAATGAAGAGTAAGAATCATTAAAGACTGCATATGTTTCATTTTGTGTTTTTGGCTTTCAGCTAGCAATTAACCTGCAAAGCTGAGGAAAATTCCTGTGCAGTTGCAAGTGATTGGTATATCAGATAAGGCATTCACCACTTCATAGGCATTCTAAACATTTTTTTTTCACAAGGAAAAACATGAATGTCCCCTTTAGAGTTCTTAGACATATAGCCTTGCTTTGCAAAGTGACATTTCTTTGATTTGCACAGGATTTGTTTTCATCAAGTAAACCTGTGAAGTCCAAAGCTACATCTCTTCCCACCAGCAAGTCCATGACAAAAGCTCCACTTTCCTTGTTTGATGATGATGAAGAGGTAAGTACCACTTCCTGATACTGCCTGTGTGTGGGAACCCACTTGCACAGGCTGTTGCAAATGCAGCAGGAAATATTCAGAAGTTTACAAAACTGGGCCTGCAAATGGGGCACTAAATTGATCTTGCATTGTGCAGCAGTTCTGAGCATGTGGACAGCACTGTGGAGGAGAGTGGGAGTGGGGAGTCTTGCAAGTTATTGGGGTCTTTTTAGTAGGTTGCAGTCAGTGCATTTCACCTCTGGACCTAAATATGAAGGATGTTATCCCTCTGATTGATAGGACTAGAGAACACTGAGCAGTAGAACAAATATGAGCTTCAAGAAGCTGTTTTATCCTAAACCTGTGGTACCTGTCACATGGATGACTTCTTGCTTTTCTTGTCATGGCTGTTGAATTCCTTTTTTCTCACTCTTCAGTGTGTAAGAATTGACTGCTAGTATGGAAACTGAGGTCAGCACAAGTTTGTGCAAGAAACCTTAAAAAATTTGAATTAGTGTGTGCTTTTTTAATCTTTTTACCCAATGATAGTTGTTCAGCTCGCTTAATGCCTGCCCCCAGAATGGGATTCATTCTCCATTTCATTACATGGGTTAGAAACAGTGCCCCATTGTGTTGGCTGCTCTGCTGCAGAATTGCTGAGTGGTGGTTTTTGGCTGCTGGTCAAGTGTTGTGGTGGAGAATCTGTGGGCCAGAACCAGGCTATGTGCTTACAGGCTTCTGGTCTATCAAATGCTGCATGTGTAGAATTCCTTGTACCAGAATATGGTGTTAAACTTGAAATTGCCTTCAAAAACCACAATTTCTGTATCGTACTTATATGAGAAGTGGATGGCAACAGTATCTTACGTGCTGATGATTTCTCAATGAGCTTTTCATTGTGGCTTTGGCTTTTGATTTTTTTATAATACTATATTTTATTTTGTTTTAAGGATCTCTTTGGTGTGGGACCTGCCAAGAAGCAACAGGAAAAACCCCCAGAAGAGAGAGCAAAACCATCAGGGCCTCTCAAGAAGGCCTCCAGCTTATTGTTCAGCAGTGATGAGGAGGTACTGAGGAGTGAGATTTGGTTGAAAGTGGTTACTGGTCTTTATGCTGAGCAAAGCATAAAACTTTTGAGAAGGGAACCACAGACCAACTCTGCTGCGTCCACGTGCCATGCCTGCCCCAATCCTTTGACTTGTTTGCAGCTAAGGAGGCTGATCCTTGATCCAAATTTTCATAGGATGTAGGTAATAGAAGTCATGTGGAAGAGAAAATCAGTATATTCAATGTAATTTATAGAAAGTTTGATAGCAAATGGAGACTGCCAACAAATCTGATTTATAAACACTAAAAGCAAAAAATAAGTTTGTTCTTACTGCTTTAAATTCTGTAAGGAAAGTTTAGCAGTTCTAGATAGACATGCGTTGAGGTTTTCTTGGTTTTGGGGTGGGTTTCTTTTGTAAGTGGTTTTGTTTATTCGAATTTTTATTTGCTTAAGTTTTGGTGGTTTTTTTTCTTTGTTTGGTTGTTTCGGTTTTTTAAATCTAGGGATGGGAAAATGATACATAAATAATAAGGCTTCCCTTAGAGCAGCCGTCTTCTAGGGATGGGCTAGGTATTGTTCTTCATCTTAAATGAAAGCCAGAGACACTTAAGTAAATTAAAAACTTGTCTGGAAAATCTCTGAATTAGCTCATATGAATAGAATCCAGACTCTTCTTAGTCCTACCCCTCAAAATTATTCTGTTGGATAGTCTTTATTACTTGTCCTGTAATTGCTTTTTTAGTAGACAACAGTAATATGTTTAGATGCATTTTTATCTTAATGTAGAATAAACCAAGTTCAGACTTCATCATGCCTGTAGTCCCTTTCAGAAAGAGGATAAACAAAGTTGGCAAACTGGGGAAGACCACTTGAAATGCTGGGAATAGCAAAACAAACAAGACAGAAGTATCTTGTTTAGTGTGTAGGCTTGAATAAATGGTAGCTGTGGGAGGAGGTGGGTGCCTGGGGGAGAAGTACTGTGAAGGAAGTAAGTGCAGCATCGAGCACTCTAGTAATGAGGTGTCTTGGGTGTATGTGTGGTGGGGTTTTTTTTTCTTGGTTTTTTTTCCTATACATCAAACTTTGTAACTATTAAAGTAGCTCCAATCAGTTTCTACTGAGTGACCCTACTCTTGTTACTGCAGTTGACACTGACCTCAGTTGTCAAGAGCAGCTGTAACAAAGTGTGTGTACCCCATTTTGCTGGGTTAATACTGTGTGCCAAAAGGTGACCAGGCCCTCTGCAAAGCCTGAGCAACGTCAGATTACAGTGGCTAAAATGCAGGCAGTAAAGTAAACTAGTAGAGACATGAAAAGACTGCCAAGATGATGAAGTGTTCCTTATAGAGACGATTGCAAAGTGGCTTTGACCAAGACAAAAGAAAACTTGTTCCTTCTTTTTAAGGAACATTGGAACGTCTCCGAGCCAGCTAAACTTCCTTCTGAAGATGGCCGAAAAGAAGACCCTGCAAAACCAGCTAGCACTGTCAGTCAGGCTAAAGACGTGAAGATGACAAGCCTCTTTGAGGAAGAGGATGAGGAGGATTTATTTGCAATCACTAAAGAGAGGTGACAGTGCTGGGAGGGGTGTGAGGAGGCATTTATTCAGAACAGCCCAGCAGCCCTTTCAAAACCAGATGGACCCAGGCATATTGCAAGGGTTGGTTCCTAGTACTGTTGCTGAGGAGGAAGTAGGGGTATGTGAGTAGGAAGGGGCAGTGCTGGGCTCTTCTGTGTCTGTGGTGGGTCATTCTCCTTGCCACCACTGAACTGGCCTTTCCATTTCTATGCCTGTGATATAAAATCCTCTTGACCTTTTTTTATCTCCACTTCTGCAGAAAGCTTTGCAGACAAGAAAGAGGGTGGTAGAATTTTTGGGACAGTGAGGAAGCCAAGTGCTGTATCTGGGAATGCTTGCTGCAAATTATGGTCCTAAATGATGCTTTTAAACAGATGCAGTGCATGGCCACTGAATCTTCCACTTTCTTTCTCTCACTGCAGCCAAAGAAAGCCACAGAAGCCATCATTGTTATTTGAAGATGATACTATTAATGGAGAATCATTCTTCAGCTCCCAATCAACGATACTTCCTTCAGCTGCTAAGGCTGCAGTGGTAAATCCCCATTCTTTTAAAACTAACATGGAACACTTAGTCTTTTTTACACTCTATCTTTGTTGTTAGGTACTGAATATAAGTCTAACACAATGGAAACTAGCAAATTGGGAATGGGAACAGGGAAGATTGAACTCTTACATGTACACTCTTACTACTATAAGCCTAATAGAGATTTCAACATTTTCTTGACCACTTACCCTAAATTTTTTTGGTTTATGCTAAAAGCCCTTCCTAAGGATGTTTGGAAAGCTCTCAACCATTAAACAACACTAAAAGAACAAACAGCTTACTGCTGACTCAGTAGCCAGGGTTCACCTTTTGTGTTACCCTACACAAGCTGATTCAGCCTGTAAACAGGCTTCTTACTGGCCCTCCCTTTTGTGTGCTTATGCCATCCTCTGTCTTACAAGCTTAGCCCATGATGTACTGCCTGTCTGGTTGTTCTTTGGAATTGAGAGTAGGAGATGTAAGGGTTTAATAGAGCTGTATCTGCAGTGGGGATTCCTGTACGTGTGCGTCCTGGCACTCTTCAAACAGATTCAAAACTCCATAATACTGGAAATTAAAAGTCACGAACCAGAATGTCCCATGGGAGGAAAACAGGACAACTCAAGTATCTTGCCAGTGTCCTAGACTTCTGCAGTAGGCAAACTGAGACTCTGCTATCCCACAGCAGCATATGCTTTTTTTATATAACCACCAATTCTGTGTCAACATTCTCCTAATTTTGCAGGAGAAAGTAAAACCAGCACAAGCACCACCTACCTTTAATGAAGAAGAAAAGGAAGAAAAGGAAGATCTGCCAGATAGAACACTGAAGTCTAACCAGGTAGAAGATACATTGTGGTGTTCAGAAGAGCCTGGAGCAGCTCGTGTGCCTCGAGGAACAGATGTTGCAGGGCAGCAAACAGAGGAAAAAGTGAGGGATTTTCTTACATTAATCTGAAGTTTGATAAAGATTCAGTTAAAAAAACCCCACAATCTAACAGTGCTGCTCTGGCACAGAAATATTTTTCTGGATTGTAGGAAAGAGTAACTCTGTCGCCATTTAGCAAAATCACTTATCAGTCAAACAGCAAATTGATTAAATGGCATTTAAAAGTTGTTTCCTAACTGATGTCCTTGAGAAGGATTGGAGTTTTTCTGGGGGAAGGAGGTAGGCAGAATCTGTTTCACTTTTCCCTCCAGTGTGGGTTGGGTAATCTTGATTTACATGAACAGAGCTTTCCCTTAAAAAATAACCTGTATTAATGTATAGACTTTTCTTCAAGCTCAGTGACTTTGTTTCACCATAATGTCTGATGATTTATAAAGTGATAAGTGTTATTCTGGTAGCTGTGGCCTTCAGGATTGTGAATTTCTGCTGGGCAATACTGTTACAGAACAGTATTGATGTGTATTGTTGAGTGTATTGTTGCAGAAGCTTCAGCAGAACTGGTCTTGGGCATCGTCTTACTGAGTGATTGTTGAGGAATTACCAGCTGCTGAATTTCCATTGTAGTTCTTACTCTTCACACTTTTCCTGAGCACATTTAAGGTTCAGGTAGTGCTGTTCACTCTAAAGTATCCCAAGTGGTATGAGCTAGGTAACTCAGAGATAGTGGCAAAGCTGCCTAGTGCAGCTTTGTGGTGTATGTGCAACCTGACATAGAGATGAGGAGAAAACCTTACGCAGGAAGCTGCTTATCAATAGTGCCACAGGGTAGGGTGCATGAGGAAATTTTTCTTCCTTTCAGAGCTGAAATGTGTATTCTTTTCTTTATCAACTGTCTCTTGCTAACCTGCAGATTGCTATTCTGTCTGCTTGGGAAAAAAGAGTCTAATACAGTTGCCAGCTTGGTAATGGATTGCAGAACTCTTGACCGCTGCTGGTATTTAACCAAGAAAGCTTAGCAGGGTTTTTGGGCAAACCTGAAATTAATAACAGGCTGATGTGTTACTTTTTTCTTCTTCTTTGGTGGAGCCTTTTGCAGTAATATCTTCAGAGCCAGCTGGCAGTTCAGATCTGTTTGCAACATCACCACCAGCTCTGGAGAAAGATGTGAAGAGCCAAGCTAAGAAAGTGTTAAGCTTGTTTGAGGAGGAAGAAGAGGAGAGACTGGAAGATGATGATGGCATAAAAAATGCACAGAAAGAAATTGGTGTGGTGAGTGTAAGGAAGTTCTTGAATACTGGGAAATGCTATTTCTATCTCTGCTACTCTAGGCAAGGTTTTGTTTTTACCTGTTTGTCTCTTCATGTCATGCAGGCTGATGTTTCTCAATTTCTAACCTTCCAGATTCTTGGGTGAGAAATTATTCCTGCTCTTCCTTGTGATCCTGAATCCCTTTGTAAATTTTCCTGTCCCACTAACTTGAAAGCATTTTGCTGCATGCTAATATGAAAAGAAATTTTGTACAGATGTTTTGGTGCAGCTACTTCATTTTTGCTTACATAACTGACTCTTCAGTTACTCCTCAAGGTCAAAGATACTAGGAAGTAGAAGGATGTGGAGTGTTAAGCCTTGTGGTTTATCCCTTTTTTTTTTTTATATTGTTACAGTTTGCTTGCTGGATATACGCCTTCAGACTTAGATTCAGCAATAATTATCTTAATCCTCTGTTTACTTCTGTTTTTCAAGTATGTGTGTTCATTTTTTTAAAAAGCTTCCAGCTACCGTATTATTACTGTCTGGCTTTTCTGATACCGTGTATACCATCAAGAGGTGGACTTGGAATTTTCAGCAGCAGTATCCTTGAATCTGTGGCAATGTTCTTGTTTGTACTTGATGCAAATGTACCAAATTTTTTTCTGTAAGTTTGAAGTAGTGTCAAAAGGTACATACTATATACTAGTGTACCACAAGGTTTTATCATCTTAATGTGACCGTGTAAAGTAAGCTGCCAATCCTAACGGCTGTGTACACTTTATTCAGAAGCCCTTGGAACTGAATGAAATAGATGACTGTTGGAGAAAAATCACTGTTTAGAGCAGCTTCTGAGTTAAAATGGATTGCTAGCTTGGGCCTTTGTTTACTGCTTGTGACTGAATACTGCGTTTGGTTTTTTGTGGGGAGCACACTGGGAGATAATTGAAAGAAGCCACATCTGTCCTATTAATTTGGAAAGATAGAAATCTTTCATTCAAAGCTCTCATCTGTCAGCATATAGTAGTCACAAAGTGATTAAGGTGCTGAAATGCAAAAATCAAAATGGTAATTTATGAACTTAACATTTTTGATAGGCAAATCTGAAAGGTGCTACTACTTTTCTTGCTTATTTCAACTTAATATGTGTTTTGTGTGTAGATAATTCTAGATGTGGATTAGGTTTTCATGTATCTGAGCATAAACAGCAGTTCTAGTGCTCTAAAAATGTGACCTGGCTTTTGATACGGAATTAAAGCTGGTGCACAGAGAGGCTGAGAATGTAATAAAAAAATTACAGTAATAAAAATTATAGGAGAGGGTGTATGGATGAAAAATGGTATACTGGAAATTAAATTTAGGCAGCCCTTCGGGGTTCCTGGAGACTTGGATAGGAATGGGGAGAATCAGGCTTTATTCTTATGATTACCACTCTTGCTGGCTGGACTTCGTGTCTGGTGTCATAGTACTGGACATCCAGTCGTGCTCTGAAGAGGCATCCTCTCATTTGAGTTGTTTCAGAAGAGACAGATGGGTGGTGAAACATAGATATGGGCCTTTACTTGGACATTTGAGTGAGGCCTTTGCCTTTGGAAGCCAGACCTGGGTGCCTACAATGACCACGATCATAAAAAGGCATTGTTTTTGGTGTTCGAGGAGCTGATACTCATTACTTTGCCAGGTAATGGAGGGCTTATAGGGGAATACGTGTAACTGCAATCTTCCCCACACCAGCAAATTTGAAAGTACAAGTTCTTGCCAAAAGCAGTATGTTCTGTTCTTCCTTGTGGGTGTTTGCTTTCACAGGAGAAGAACAGGGAGTCCAGCAACAATAATAACTTTACATGCCTCTTGTTAAAAAAAATTATTCTATTTTTTTATTTTTCTTTGAAAAGGTAGTTTAGAAAGATAACTAAAGAGATTTTCTTCCTTTCACCACTATGTCCTGCATCCTCAGCTGAAATTTTTGAGGCATAAAAGTCTTACTGGAATATAAACCTTACTGTACAGTCATGATAACATATTGAAAACTTTTTTTTTTCCTTTGAAGGAAGCTTCACAGGTAGATAGTAGCAGCATGATCTTAGATCAGCAGACACAGATATATTGTGGTGAATGTCTTCTCATTAAATTGAACTGTAAATACAAATATTTACATAGTAAGTTTTGCAAATTTGGTCAAAATAAAACATAACCAACAGTTAAAGTTGTATATTTGTTACCACTACAGAGCTGTACTGTAGCCTCAGGGGAATTGTAACCTGCCTTATCATGAGGCAAATAACCTCCTCACAGAGGGAGTTTCTCACTGTGTGGACCTTTCTCCTCTCCTTCAGGCTTCTGAGAAAAGTACTCGGCCAAAAAGCACTGGGGTCTTTCAAGATGAAGAGCTCCTCTTCAGTCACAAACTTCAGAAGGACAATGACCCAGACGTTGACCTCTTTGCCAGCCCCAAGAAGTCAGTGGTGAGTTCAAAGCCCACCTCTGAACCTCCTCTTTTAAAACAGTCTTTGAAGTGTTCAGCCTACTGGTATTCCTTGTTTGGACACAGCTTAGAAGTCACTGATTTCCAGGGAGGGCCAAATGCTAATGTCAGTTATATTCTGGCATCATGGGCTGAAGGAGATGTGCTTTGGATCTGTGACACATCTTTTCTTTGTCTTTTGTTTCTTTAGTCTGCAAACCGTATCCTGAAGCCATCACCTGGAGGAGGGCTTTTTGGGGATGATGATGAGGATGATCTCTTCAGTACTGCTAAAACAAACATTCCGGTACCTGTTTCTCTACTCTAAATGGCTTACATAAAAGAGATTGCAAAGAAGTGTATGGAAGGGATTTTCTCCATTTGTATACCCACAAGAAATAAAGTGACTTTTCAAATCTTTTTGAGAGAACAGAAATGGTCATTGTGACCCTGAAGACATAGGGAGCAAACAGATGCATTTGGTCTCCCAATGCTGGGATGAGAGGATTGGATTCTATTTATTTTTATGTACCACTGGGACTGGCTTAGGTGTAAGAGAACACACCTGAGCAGAAATCAGAGTAGTAGAGTTTGTTTTGTTTAATTGCTTAACTTGCTAATATTACTTCTCTGTGCTTTATGCATGACTGATAAGCCTTGCTCTGTGAGTTGTGTAATTCAAGTTTCTGCAGGTTGGTTTGATTGGAGGTAATGATGCAGTATTAAAATCCTCATGGTCACGCGATTGCTTTTAAAGGGCTTCACCACAGGCTACAGGGGAATCTCAGGTCTGGTGCCTGGAGCATCTCCTCTTCCTCCTCCACTGACCTTGGTGTCTGCAGGGCTGTTCCTCGCACCCCACTCTTTTGGTGGTGTTCTCACCCCACTCTTTTCTGGCCACAATTACATCTGTGCAATAACTTTTTTTCTTTTCTTAAATATGTTGTAAAAGAGGAGTTACCACCGTTCCTGATTGGCTCAGCCTTGGCCAGTGGCACATCCATCTTTGGAGCCACCAGGGACTAGCACTGCTAGACATGGAGAAAGCTTCTACCAGTTTCTCACAAAAGCCACCCCTGTAGCCCCCCCCACCCCACCACTACCAAAACCTGGCCATGCAAACCACATACAACTATGCACAGCAGGATCAAAAGATGTGGCTAGTTTTCTGTTCAGGTAAAAGCAAGATTTAAAAAAATTTTGCTTGTGTTCTTTTGAGAGTTTGGGTTTGTTTTTTTTTTTGATCTGCACACCATGCTTTTTACCGCATTCATGTTGACGTGCGCCCATAATGCTTTCAGAAAATGGCCCAGAAGAAAACTCTTCAGACCAGTGTTGGCCCTTCCTCAGTGAGCAGTAACCTAGAAAATGCTTTAAGTGCCAAGCAGGATGAGACTCTGAAGGCAGCAACTACAGAGGCAAGTACTTAAATCTTGTGCCTTGAGCAGCATGCAAAGAAAAAGGAGATGTATCATCCTGTTTTAAGTAAGTGTCTTGGAAAGACGAAAACTAATGCCAGGATTCACTGGCTGCCAGGTGGCAACCTGTGGCCAAACCTCTCTGCTTATCAGCAGGTGCACTGTTACTAGCAAGAAGCTTAATGATATTGATGCAGTGTTTTATTCACTGTACACACACTTAAAAAAGTGAAATGGCAGTGAAGCGCTACACCCTAGGTCCAGTTGGACTGAAAGTGAGTTGTTTCTTCTTCTCTGAAGTGCCAGTGTCTGTTGGGGTGAATGTGATCTTAAAAGGTAGCCTTTCTCAGAAAGGAGATCAGGGCATGCAGCAAAATTTGTGTCAGTTGAGACTCTTATCTTGGAGACTTTATGGTGAGCAAACAAGACTCCTGTCCTTAATCTTGCAGAATCACGGGTCTCTGGGAGAGGTGATCTGGATCTGAGTTCCAGCCTGTGCCTCACCAGAACTGTTTGATGGATTTTCACGTGTAGGAGATTAGCTTTTTGTTGTAGGAGTGGGAGTTGTTATTTCTCCCCTGGGCTGAAGAACACAGTGCACATCTGTAGGGCTAGTAATTAGCATGTCTTCCCTTATTGTGAAGTGTTCCTTGAAGATAGAACCAGGTTCATCTTCCTGTTTTTTGTAGCTACTGACAGCCTGGTGTAGGAATGGTTTCAGCCTGTCTGAGGTTCAGCTGAACACCACATGCAATTAACGTAGAGAACAATCCCCTCAGATACTAGGATTCCTCTGTCATGCTATCAAGCCCTTCAAACTAGTGTCCTAACCCTTGCAAACCCTCTGTTACTTCAACCTAGCTGAAGGAGCTCTGACTGCCAGTCATAGCAACAGTAGTATTACTCAGCTCACAGGACTATGCAGACTACAAACTTCTGGAGAGCAAGTCCTGGGAAGAACACCTTAGTTTATTTGATTCGTCCTTTGAGTCCTAGAATTGACCCAAGTCTTCAGACCAAACAGCTGCTCTTGCTCTTTTAGCCTAGTCTTCTTTCTAGCACTACTGGCCTGCTTTTTTTAGAGGAACACTCACTTCTCTGAAGGTGTTTTCCTTGAAGTCTGAGTGGAACAATTCTGCAGCCCTCTTGGCTTCCACGTCGGCTTCATTGAAGTCTGTAGCCCTGTTACAGCCAGTCACAAAGAGAAAAGTTAGTTAGATCATTGCCTGGCAATATGGCTTCAGAGGATTTTAGGGGACAGAATAAGGAAGGAGAGAGAAGGTAGCTGTCCTGGTTTGATTTGACTAGTGGTGGCAGTGACCTGAAGAAGATGGATGTTTTTCAGTTACTGTGGCAAAGTACAGTACTGGGTAGAAGGAAGGGTGAATGAAATGTGATAATGAAGATGGGGCCACGGCATGTGGGAAACTGAAACGGAAAACTTAGTGACTATAGATCTAGTGGTAGAATGTGATGATAACAAGGTATCTTCAAAAGAAATTGGTAAGTGATTAGCTGCTTTCTATACACATATTAAAATGAAAACTATGGTCTGGTTTATAACAATTGTCAACTTGTTTAATCCAATGTAATTTTGTGCAGAAATCTACAGGTCCTGTTCCCATTAAAACCAAAGAGCCTTCATCTCGGATTGGAAAGCTACAAGTAATTATCTTTACTAGCACTTTAACTTTCAAAAAAAGAAAAAATCTTCCTTGCCTCACTGATGGCTTTTCCTGAAACAAAATCTTATTGCTTCCTTACCTTATTCTTGCAACGTTATTATTTTTTTCAGATGGCGTATTTTTGATTGCTTTTTCTGTACTGCATGTTTAATATTATTTCCTCCTTCTGTTTCAGTCCTGACTCTAAGCGGCACTATTTACTCATATTGGGGGGGGCAGAGGGTGGGCTTCTTTTTGAACTGCTATTGTTCTTAGCACTATTAAGTATGTTTAGAGACTCTTAGGAGGGACTATGGTTATGTCCCTCTTCCGACACAAGACGACTAATAACTGTCTATATTGCAGTACCATTCAAAGTCAGAACCATTGTCTCCTCAGACAGAATACTGAGCTACATAGGTGTTTGGTCTGGCATAATTTGACCCTGCTGTTCCTGAAGCTCTTGTACAGAATAATAGTGTTGACCACTCCATAGTTTTAGTGAGACAGAGCATGTGGGAGACACAGAAGTTCTTAGGTCTGAGAAGAGCCAGGCACTTTAGAAGTAGAACTTGAATACCCAGGTACACTAGTTCTTGCTGCTTCTCTGGAGCCATGCTTGCTCTGGAGCAGTAGTAACGTGATCTCTTTTTGTGTGTATGTTTTTGTTGTCTCTGTTTTGTAGGCTAACTTAGCTATTAACCCTTCAGCCTTACTACCTGGTGCAATGCCTAAGGTCTCCAATGTCAAGTCCCCCTTACCAGTGCTGGACACTCCATTACATGAGCCCAAGGAGGTACAGAACAGCGAAGCCTTCTCTGCTGCAGGAAGCAATGAAGAACTTGGTGTAAGCTTTGATCAGCCCATGCAAGCAGACACCTTGCACAGCGCCAATAAGGTAACCTTGGTATTTAAGACAAGAGGAAGGGGGATTAAAAACAGTCTGTCCTCATGCAGGAGTTTGTTTTGGTATGCAAGTTCTGCTAACAGTGTGGTTTATCTGAATCTAAATGGGAGTGTGAAAATCTAATCCTCTCTCACTGCCGTGGATCACTGAAGAGAAAGTCTAGCTTAGCACCTATACTTAGCTCTGTAAGGGGCTTATGCATATACTGGGTGCCTTTTAAAGTACATGTGTACCTTTTCCAAATACTGGGTTTCCTTATTGGTTGAAGGTATGTTAGCATAACATCTTGTCCTATCCTGGAGACACCAACCTAAAAAAATATTAAAAAGATGTCTTGCTAGGCTAACTATAAAATAGGTTACAGGCAGCTGCTTTGACAAGCTATCCAGAACGCACCACTGCTGTAGGCTGACCTTTACCTCTTCCATGGATAAAAATGTCATGCTGTCCTGAACTGTAACTCTCAATTATTTTTCAAAGAAAACTTTTGTTTTCACATAAAGCAAAACAAAAAGAAGTGTTACAGCTTTTGATGTGGCAAATCTCTGCTTCCTGACTCACTTGTTTTTCACTCATACTTTTCACTTTATGCACTGCAAAAGGCATATTCTAATTAAAGACTTAGTGGTTCTTTAAATAAATGGAAGTGTCAACCATGTAGTTAGGATTTCATCTAGGTACTTATGATTTTATAAGTCCATGGGGTTTCCTGAGAGCAGCAATTTGGGTAAGATAACTTAAAATTTTAACTTTGATTGTTTTTTCCTTTAATGGTGATGAGGCTATTCATTACTAGATGAGCAGCAGAGCTGACTTGGGAAGATGCAGCAGCCGTCACCACAACGGCTGACATGACCCCTTAGTGACAAATGGGTTTGAAGCTTGTACATCGGCCTGGTGCATTACCATGTAGAGCAGCGTGTTCCAACAGACAAAGCTCTCAATTGTGATACTTTTAAATATATATGCTTGCAAAGAATAGAGTGCCTGTAGCTGCATATTATCAACCTTGAATGTTCATTTTAGTGTAGTGATGATGCATGCTTTTTTACAGAAGTAATCTGAGAAGAAGCATCTTGGTAACTGTACAGTAAATGCTTTTTGTGGCTCAGGTTATATGTTGTAATTTTGGCATATCATTGCTTCTTCAACCTTTCAAGTTTGAGTGCAAATATATCCAGTCAAATGCACTTTTTTCCAACGGCTGGAACAAAGCACCCTGCCCAGCATTGTCCCTGCCCTTTCAAAGAACAGTGCATGAAGCAATTAACAAAAGGGAAGAAGAGGTTGTAGTGATCCATTTCCTACCCATGTAAATACTCCTGTCCATGTGGGGTAGGGGAGAGGCTATAATGGAAACTTGCAGGGGGCTTCCTTAAAAGCAGCAATTAACTGCAATAGGCTATGCATAAAATGAAATTGCATGGAAAATATAATTAGTCATGGCTTGAACTGCACTGTAAAGCCCCTAGATGAGCAAGATAACAGGCTGACTGAGGTATTACCTAAAGCCAAGGGGGTAGAGTGGCTTGCTGACCTGTTGTGACTCTACTTGCGAGTGCTGTTGCTTTTGTACACCAGTTCTACTGCTGAGGAATGACTAAGGGCAGCAAATCAGAAATCCTGGGTTCTATTTCTGAATCTTTTTCCAAACTATTCCAAGCTTGAATGTCTTTTGGGGCTTTTTCTGTATATATGATCCTGCTTTGCTTTTCCTCTTTCCTTGCAGACCAGGATCAGGGTTCCAGGGAAGCGCAGGCCCCCTAGCAGAATGGCGCGCCGTCTGGCTGCCCAAGAGGCTGAAGTGAGTGAGGACGTGGACACTACTAAAGAGTCACAGTTCTCTTTACCAAAACAGACGTCAGCAGTAGTGAACATAAAGGAGCCTCTTGCTGCTGAAGCAGAGTCCAAGGAAAATGGCTTTCTCTCTAGCTTGTCACTACCAGCTCACGGCAGTGATTTGTCTGCTGGGACAAACAAACTCCTTCCTCCAGAATCCACAGAAAATGGGGATGATTTGTTTGAATCTGAAGACCTTTTTGCAAGCAGCTCAACATCCAGACCAGCTGCACAATCAAAGGTGAAGGAGGGAATGCCAGACAGCGTGGCTAACAAACCCATCAAGGGCAGGGAGAGAACGCCTGATCTGGATGATCAGGACAGCAATGATCTCTTCCAGCCTATACAACAAAAATCTTCAACAAAAAGCAGCCCTATACCTTTTCTGGAGGAAGAAGAAGATTCTCTGTTCACTTCTCAGAAAACTGGAAAAAAGGAGTTAAAATCTGCTGTCCACCAGGCAGTTGACCCTACTGCCCAAGATATCTTCGAGGTAATGGCTGAACCTGCCATGTTGTTTTTTTGTTCCCCAGGACCATATGCAGACCCCTCTAATTTAGGCTTAATGGAGGCTGCTGAATAGGGTACAGTGTGCAAGATAAGGGAGTGAAGTAAACGCTCAATCCTGCTCCACTGCTGGGAAATAGAAACTCTCTCTTTGGTTGTTCAGCCCCTAATTAGCAGCAGTGGTTTAAAAGGTGGAGCCTTAACACAGAGCAGGCATGCACTGAATGTGCTGTGACAACATACCTTTTTCAGAATAATAAGGTGTTTGGTTCTTATTTGTTAACTGTCTATTCAATGCCCAGCAGCTAAATAACACTTTAAAAAAGGAATAAAATTGGTGGGCTGGGCACTTGATACAAGCCTGTGTGTGCTGTACTTGACCTGCGTACAGTCCACTACTAAGGCACTTCTGCCAAGTCCCCCATGAGGAAAAGGGTCTCAAACTTCTTGCCAGTTAGGTTGGCAAAGAGCTCGCAGATCATTGAGTTCAACCTTTGACTGATAAGCCCAAGAAGCCCAAGTCTTCTAAACATTTCAGCTGCTGTCTACAGATAATCTGACTATTCTCTTGAAGTGTGTTGTGGATTGATGAGATCTTTCTATGTTTTTCTCCAAGGATGATATATTTGCAACTGAGGCAATTAAGCCAATGACCAAAATGAAAGAGAAAATACCAGAGACTAACCTGTTTGATGATAACATTGATATTTTTGCGGATCTAACTGCAAAACCAAAAGAAAAGAAGACCAAGAAGAAGGTGGAACAAAAATCCATATTTGACGATGATATGGGTATGTGTATGTATAAGTAAAAATCTTGATGCTAGTCTTGTAACATTGTCCAGAGTTGCATTCGTCTAAGATGTTTTAGAACCCTCTGCTTTCTTTTACTTTTCAACTGCTCTGAAATCTCTGGTCATCTTTGGATTTTAACCTTGGATGAGAACTTTCTAGATTTGTAGAACTAGCATGGCATTTAAATAGTTTAGGAGAGAGTATTAAATTGTTCTGAGAAAAAGTTTAATTCCTGTAGGGAATTACTCCAGACAAGTTTCTAAGAGACTAATCTCATGTTGTTACGGCTCTGAGACAGATTCTGTATTTCAATTTGCACAGCTTTTTGTATTGTACTTTCAGATGAGTCACTGATATGAACAAATTAGCATCTCTGCCCATCCCACCTTCACTATTGTGTTAACTACCTTGGGGACCATAAGCTTTTGTTTACATTCATGTACCCAGGAAAGCAAAGGTTTGCCATATATAATTTGTGGAAAAAACAGCAACTAGTAATGTGAAATGACGCAAAGTGTGCTTCTTTCTTCTCCATCAGCGGAGATACTGAAAGTAATTTGATTCTCAACTGTGTCTGTTCTCAGGCTCTTCATGTTCATAGCTCTTCTTTGAGATTGCATGTATTTCTTTTCCAAGACAAAAAATTCCAAAAAATTTGGTTCTTGTCAAGTCTTCATTCCCTCTAACTTACTCAAATTGAACCTGACTTACCATTATTTTACTTGGACTGCTGCTAAGCATTCTAGCCTGATGGTTGAAGTCTGTAAATGTGCTAGAAAACTTGCTGGAGAATGAGCATATTGAATTTTCAAGATCTTCTTGACTGATATAAAAAAGAAGACTTAAACATTTGTTAGGGAGGTATTTGAAATACATACTGAATTTTTTAAAAAAAATCTTATTTTAATAATTTACTTTTTTTTGTGTAGTCTATAGTAAGTGAAAGAATTTGCCAAGCAAGTTACCCCTTCCAAATATTCAGCACAAAAATCTGAACTGAATGTGGAAAAAACAGTTGTAGAGTGCCACTTGAAAATTAGCCACAACAGAACCTGTTGTTTGTACTTCCACTTTTGACATTGACTCTGGTGCTAAAGCTTTGTGTTTGATGTCACAGCTGATCTTGATGCCTATTGCATCTAAAGCACCTGCAATCTGGTGGACTTCATCTTCCTCTAGAGTAGTGGCTGTTCAATGGTACAGCCATAGGTATGCAGCTTCTTAGTGCCCATGGAGCTCCAGAACACCAACAGGAGTGCAGGGAGATGCCTGAAGATGAGGATGTCCCACTGGCAGTAGAGTTGTGGAACTGGCACTTGCCTACGTTTCACAGTAAGGGCTGGCTTAAGTGATCGTGGTAGCACTTTTACAGAGCTGTATATTGTCTTAGGAGAACCTTTCTGCTGCAAATGAAACAGTAAATTTCAGCTGCAGTTTGAGGGGTGTGGAGGCTGCAGGCTGTTTTCTTCTGTCCTACCACACCTTCCAGTCACTAGAGTCCTCAGTCACTTTACAGCTGATCACCTCTGCCTATCTTCAAAACGGTGACTGAGCTTTCTTGTACTCTGACAAATACTGTTATCCCTGGGCAAAATTTTTCTATTCTTTAGGCCGTTTTATAAAAGATGGAAGTGATACCTCTACTGCTTATGGCACTCACTGTACTTCCCTTCTGCTGTAAAGCTAATCCATGTGATAGCTTCTTGCTTTGGAGTGATGCCAGTAGGGGATTACTCTGTTTTGCTGCCTTTCTAAACTGCTCTTGTGCTGAAATGTGGTCCTGGATTATTCCTGCATAATCCCTGTGATCAGCACAGTAGCAGACATGCTGAATTGGAAGTAGTGAGAAGAGACAGGGAAGCACACTGTGATAGACCACATTGTGCTTGGCCTCTGCTCAAGGTTAGGCTACGTGCTAAAGACTGAAATAGTAGTTTTCCTACTCTGGACTCATAATTCACAGAATATTCTGAGTTGGAAGGGACCCACAAGGATCACCAAATCACTCTTGGGTGAATGGCGCACACAGGGACCAAACCCACAACCTTGGTTATTAGCACCATGTTGTGACCAGCTAGTCTCAGTGGCTATATTAACCTCTATATAACACCCATGTTTTCCTAATAGGGATTCAAGACCAGTTACATGCTTCTTACACTGACCCTGTGAATCATTAGGGATCCTCATATCTAAGTCTTGTAATTTTTTGGTTTTATACTCCAACTGCATAATCTGAGTATCCTAAATTTCTTAGTTTACAGTACGATATATGCTGTTGTGTACACTCAGGAAACCTCGTGGCAACCCCTCAGTATGTATGGTAGCAGCTTCATCTCTTTCCATGAGCACAGTCCTAAACACAAGCAGTTCTAGCCACAGCAGGAACTGCAGGACTGTGAGCTCTGCAGCTGACACAGGCTACCTGTGCTGGATGATTTAATTTCTACGTATTGTTGTCCTCTGCCTTAACAGCAGTGTGATATTTTTCCACTTGTGGTCCTAATTATTCACATCAGAAATGCTTGTATTGAGGAAGGTGGTGGGAGACCTTGATTCAAGACTGTATACAGACTTCTTGAATATTCATCAGGATGGTGGTTATAGCTGTCTGCCTCCTTGCATCTTAGCAATGGTCTGTTCTCAGGGGATTTATATTATGTTCTTATTGTACTGTAGATGAGACTGATGGGTAGTGGATATCACCACTGGTTGCTAGCAACTACCATCTTTTCCTCTTCTGATTTTCTTTAGCAACAACCTCAGAGCTCTTGGATCTCTCAGGTTCCTCAGACACTAATGTTCTAGATAAGAGGGATGTTATCTGGCACTTGCATGATAGAATTTATTGTGGGGCTTTAATTTATTAGTACTTTTCAAATGCTTATGAGACCCTGAACATGCTATAAAATACAAGTATTATGCTGTCTACTGAGAAGAAAAAAAATCTTACAGCTAACAGCTCCCACGCCTGTCCTTACAAATGCATCCAGAATTGCAAGTAGCAGGAAAGCATTTGTTTATCACAGAATGTCCTTGGCAGTCACTGCTGTGTGATGGAGTCTCTTGTGTACAGTGTTGCTTCTGTTTAGTAGTCACTTCTCATTAAAATCTTTCTTTTGTTCCCCTCTTTAGATGATATCTTCTCTAGCAGCCAAGTCAAGATACCTACTCCTAAAACCAGATCTTCCCCAGCAGCCTCAGAAGCAAAATCTGAAAGCAAGATACTGAGCACGTTTGATGACCCGCTGAATGCCTTTGGAGGCCAGTAGTCAAAGGGATGTGTTGCAGAGAAGTGGCCTTCCTTAGCCCTGTCCAATACTAACACTCTGGGTTCTCTAATTCAGTAGAGCTGGAATGAGATGGACATAGCTATTTAAATGAGATTACCCATTTAAAATGGTTAGTATTCTCTTGTGCTAGTCTAATTCTGCTAAATTATATATTTTTTAAAAAATACAGTAACCTCCTGCTATCATGTTTCCATGGTGCCGAGATGAATATAGCCTGTGCAATACCTGCAATGAAGTAATCTATTATATAAAGTATAGTTTGTTCTGTTGAACAGATCTATAGATAAAATAATTGATAAATAGTAAATGGAGTCTGTTAAACTTGATCTGTCTGCATGTCTTACTTTCCTCTTTACCTCTTGCTTAGAACATCTGCATCATGACTTGAAAGCAACCAAAACCACTACCATGCTTTGTCTGGGTCAGCTGCTACCTACTGAGCTAATGGGAGGTTGAGGCTGGGTTTGCTGGGTTTCCATAAGCTTCTCTTATGGAATGAAGCAGTTAGGAAATCTCAGAGCAGGACTTGACACCAGCTGGAGTATTTCATACAGGCAGCTAATGTGGGCTCTAAAAATAACAAAGGTTAATACTTCTCTGCCAGGAAGAGTGTGTTACAAATGAGCACCGAGTGCTCCATGAAGACAACAGAAACCTAACAGTGTCTTCTGTTCAAGTTGTAGGCCATTAAATGAAATTTTTCACCTGCATGCAGCACCAGAGTTTTGCAAATAACACTTTTCACAAAGTCCATCTGTACAGAGCACACTTGGTCACTTCCAGGCTAGCAAGCCTATGTACATACTTTATGCAGATACTCTTTTGTGCCTAAAGGGTTGCTGTCTGCTTTCCCTTCCCATCCATAACACAGTGTAAGCTGTATATAGGAGGTTGCTACTCTGGAATCCCTCTGTCAGATGTACTTGGTATAACTTTGCTTCCTGTATTTTCTAGATTCTCTTCTGGAACAGATGCCATTAACCATACTTGATACCAGTGGTAGATGCTTGCTCTCCTGCATGCATAAAGCAGAGCAAGTGCATAAATGCAAGAGGATCAAATGCTTATTTTATTGTACGAGTGACTGCCTGCAATTCTGACTAGATTCACTGCCTTTATGATAGTGATGTACTACTTTATCTCAGACTCTTAAGACTGTTCTGCTGTGAATTTAAAGCATGTGCTTAGAGGACTTCTTTGAGATCAATTCCCACTTGCACTGAAGTCCTCATTCTGAGACATCTGCTTCAGTCTCTTGTTTCTCAAGTTGGCTTTCCTTTATCAGGCACAGTAAATACTACAGCTGAAACATGTAGCACTAATGAGGGTACAGCAGAAGGAAAAGTTGGTAGGAATAAAGGAGAAACATGATGTATTGATTTGCGCCATAGGTGGGCCTGGCAACGATTCGTGTTAAGTGGGGGGTTAGCTGGGAGTAGCAGCTTGAAAAAGAGTGTGGGGACTATTTGCAAATGGGTGTCTACAGTGAAAGCACTTGAACTTTATTTATAGGCATTACATCTGCTGCATATGCCTCACACATGATTTGGACTGCTTCTTTACTCCTTTCTTCTGTGCTTAGAAGGGCTTCAAAGAGATGATGGAGAAAAGAAGAAAAAGACGGTGAATTCTTCTGTTTCTTTTCTGCATCTTTCTTCTCAGCCCTTCACATTAATAACTTCTGTTAGCATTGCAAAGATGGCTGTTCACAAGCTGAGAACCCTGAGGGCCAAAAGGTCTTAGAGTAGGAAAAAAAAAAAGCTCCTGCCTTAGTGTTTCTTAAACTTGCATGTGAAAGCTCAGCAGAGAAAAGCTCTCCATAGAAGCTTGCTTTATGATGTAGATCAGAACCTGTCTTCCCACCTAAGTCTTTCTAAACTGGCACAGGGAGAGTCTTTGTGCCTTTCCCTGTGTCTCTTCACATATTAAAATGCGTGGTCCTCATTTTCAACAGAACCAGGTCTAGGCACTTCACTTTTGGGAGGGCTTGGTCTAAGTGGTGACTTTCTAAACTGAGTTTTGGCTAGAGGGTTTGGTTTTGGGTTGTGTTGGTTTTTTTGTATGTTGGTTTATTTTTTGTGTTTGGTTTTTTTGGTTTTTTGCCAATTCGATAAACCATGGCTGCATATTTCTGGGAAGGGCAGAGCTGAAGCGTTCAGAAGCTCTGACAGGTTCCCATACTTGCTACATGCTTCTGAAAAGCCAGAGCTTTAACTGGGCCTGAAACCTAACAGCGAGTCAGGGTAGGTCTTGCGTATTTTAAAACCTACATGGAAAGTAAAGTGGTTAATGTAATTAGCACCTGCTAATAGGATAAGCTTGTTTTCTCTAGCCTGTGATCATCCAAGGGACCCGCTGCTTCTGGAGCCTGCCCGGGCCACCTCGCGCTGAAACGGGAGGACAGTCGAGCGCTGACCTTCAGTGAAGGTGCCCGGGAGCAGTGCCTGGCCCCTGCCAGGGCCGGGAACGCTCGTGTCCTGGTTGGGAACAGCGGGGCGGCTGCACGCGCTGGGAGTCGGCCCGCCCCTGCCTCCCGGCCCCGGCGCTGCGCTCCGAACACCGGCAGTGCCTGGGAGCTACCGGGCTTAGCGCAAGGTCTCCCTGCTGACTCTGCGGGTTGGCCCTGAGCAAAGGCCGGCGGTGCTCCAGCTGGGGCGAGCCGCCGGAGCCACCTTAACCTTAATCTGCCCGGGCCGCCTCCCCGGCCCCGCCGCACTCCGTGTCCCAGGCGGCGGCGCGGCCGCCGCCGCTGTCACGTGTCCACCGGTAGCGCGGGGGGCGTTGCACAGACTCGCAGAGCGGTTTGGGGCGGAAGGGACCTGAAAGCCCAGCCCGTTCCCCCCCGGCCCCGAGCAGGGACACCTCCCACGGGAGCGGGCTGCCCGAATGCCCATCCAGCCTGGCCTTTGACACTCCCAGGAATGGGGAAGTGTATCCGGGTCCTTCCCTGCGCACGCGCTGCCGCCCCGCGTCCTAACGACCACAACATGCGGCC
>VZTG01010512.1:218799-248350 GCA_013397845.1 Melanocharis versteri | reverse complement strand
GGGCAGCCCGGGTGCGAGGCCGCCCCGAGGCGCGGGGACGGGGCAGCCGCTCGCCGTCCTTTGTTCGCCGGGGCTCCGCTCGGCTGCCGGGGTCCGGCCCCGCTCCGGTGCGGCGCTGGGCCCCGCTGGCGGGAGCACGGCTGAGCTGCCGCCTCCAACTGCCTTTCCTGAGCCCCGCACAGTCCCTGTTCTTACGCCTTTCTGGAGTTTTTCTCTAGCTCTGACACTGCGGTGGGCTCAGCTCTTGTCAGGAGGCGGCGGGCGTCTGGTTGTCATGTCGCTTGTGGAAACAAAAATAACAAAGGTAGTAGGTTGCGTCTGGAATGCTGACTGACACTAGAGCCCTAAAACTACAATGTTGCTAATATAATTTGTGGTTATCTTGCCCTACTTAGGTAATAACTTAATGTTTCTTAACAACCATTTTACATAAAATAAATTAAAAATCTCTTTAACAGTTACATTTAGATGTTGTCAGAACTATATTTGTTTGCTTTATAGGTGAAAAATCCTAAAGATGAAAAGCAATGCACTACACGTGTCTTCAAAGCTGCCTTGGCTAGAAGTGGAATGTAGTTTCCTGACAGATCTTCTTACAAGGAAGTTGTAAATCATTTCTAATGGCCAACAAGAAAGAGCCTCCTTTTTTCAATAAAGATAATATGGGACCATTTCACTACAAACTTCCTTTCTATGAAACTATGGAGCTCTTCATTGAAACGCTTACAGGAACCTGCTTTGAACTGCGAGTTTCCCCCTTTGAAACAGTTATTTCTGTGAAAGCTAAAATTCAAAGACTGGAAGGTACTATTCTCTCTTATTTCAGTGTAAACTTTATCACTTTAGAAGAACTCCTGTTTTAAAAATCATAATTGCTAAAATCAAACCAGAAAACTTAAATGTCATGTTTAGCAATATGTATGAAAACTAGGTGCTTAGTTTATGGATTAGGTTAAATTGGAGTTGTTTTTCTGTTCTTTCTGTTTTCTATATGTTCATGGCTTAGGCGTCACTGGAATTGGTATGTTTGCTCTTCTGGTGGGTTGGTTGGGGTTTTTTTTATACACAATTATTAAGGTTAATCTTAAAAAGTCTGTGGATTCTCTGACCCAAGTTGTTTGCTAACTAGCAAGGTTATAAACTCAAGCCATGCAATATGTGTATATTGTAACTGAGCATACTTTAAATTTGCTGCTATGTTTGTTGCTGATTAGGTTAGTCAGTTTATGGTTTTTTTATGATACTGCAGTCACAAGAGCAGCTGCAGTGCAGACAAATCCCAAAGGCAGCTTTAAGTTACTGATTTGAATTTTGTTTAGGTGAGTGATATTTTGCTGGTAGACATCTGGCTGAGCAATGCTTTGTCTTAAAGTGATAAACTTGACACATTTTGCAGAGTGAAAATCTCCTTTAAGTTATGAGGCCAGTCCTGCTGCTTATGCAAGAAGAATAGGTGTAGGTTAGTCCCCTCTTACGTCTTTTCTTCTGTGGTGAGGATGACCTTGCATTAAAGAATGTGATTTGAAGTATTTATATATTCATAGTTTAAGCATTGCATCCTCTATCTTTTTTTTCACTTTGGAGGGGTTAAAGAACTGTATAGCTGTAGAAGCTGAGAGTATCAGAGTTGCTAATTTTAAGAAGAGGGATCCTCTCCTTCCATAGTGTTTTTCATCCTTCTGTCTGTGTAGAACCCATCCTCTGGGAGATGTAATATGATGCTGTAGAGTGGAATCTAAGATACTCTCCTCCTCTTATGGAAATCTGCTCTAGTGGATGGAAAAAACCCCAGACAGCTGGCACAAGTCTTAAAACACAGAAGCATTGCAACAACAGAGGGGACTATTTACTAGTAAGATCCACGCAGCAGGAGCTCCACCGTGCAGATGACTGGAGCTTACATCCGTGTAGGTAAAATAGTGCAGCTGTGTGGATGGACTTTTGTTTGCTGTGGACAAAAATGTGATTAATCGCGAGTCAGAGAATGTGTCAAGATGTTCCTGGAGGCTAGAGGTGAAACAAGAAAAGGAAAGGGGTTTTCCTACCTATAATTGAATAGAGGTGGAGAGATGCATAGAACACTAACAGTGAATTAAAAGGTAGCATAGGCAGTAGAGAGCAGAAGGCGGCAGGCTATCTGGGCAGTGTCAGTGATGGAGTGAGCTTTAAAGGATGCATGAAGAGATCAGTGGGAGATGTGAGGAAGAGGGATTTGAATTCCTTGTAGTCCAAAATGTGAGACTGTGAATAGCCATACTCAGTTATACCAACAGCTTACAAGAGTATCCTCATTTCTTATTAGAAGAACAGCTCAGTAATGAAGCTATAATATTGCTTATCTGGAATTTTGTTTGCATGTTGTAGTTCATAGGATGGTAAGGTAATTATGGCTTGGCTGCCTGCTGTATAGAATTAATAATAAGTAAATTTCATTAAACATGGAAGATGAGTTCACTGGTGCTTATCATTGAATTGTAAGAAGTCAGTTGAAATACTTTGATACTCCAAAACAGAGTTAAAATATTTGTACTGTTCTGATTAATGATTTTTGGGAGGCAGAGTGAAAACCAATTGCTCAGTTACATGTGGAGGAAACAGATACACAATGACAATTAATTTTATGTTGCATTTGGGGCTGCTATTGCATGTAAAATAATAATTAACAATTTTTCTGTGACAAAGTTCCTATTATAGTGCACAAGTTTGAGAAATAAATCACCCAGATGGAGCGAAAATTCAGAAGTAATTTTGTTGTGATTTAGCATGGGAAGGAGAAAGCTTACATCTGTTCCTGTTTCTGCTGCTGGTTTTCACTTTTTATTATTGTATTGTGTCAGCTTTCATGGGGTGTGTATCTCTTACTTAAGCTGCACTTCAGGCTGGAGAATGCCTCCTGCAATGCTGGAAGACTGCATGAGGTCGCTAGTATGTGTATTGTCTTCATTTGGATGTTGGGGATGATAGTATGTAAGCAAAGAAAAAGAGACATTTTGAAAAAATGACTTGAGACTTGAAAGCTCCAAAAAAAAAAAAATCTAGAGTTGTATCAGAAGTTTACAAATTGTTCAAATATAACCAATGCCTCTAATTGTAAGAGGCTAATAATAAAATTAATACAAGACAAATTGATCTTCGTCAACAACTGGAAAATCAATAGCTGTAGACTGTCTTCATCATAATAAAAAAGCATAATATGGAGGGCATGTTAGGAATTTTGTCTACTTCGGATACTGTTTGTCATTCTTGATTCCTGCTAGCGATCTGATATGGAAAGGCTTTGTTTAGACAGTTGTACTAGACATTGGTACCTTACTAAGAAAGAGCTCAATGTTTCCAGCTATGTGTTTTCAGTGGTTTTAGTCAGTAAAGAATATACGTAAAAACTTACGGGTTCTAATGCATCTGAAATTTCAGTGCAGGTCTTTTACTCATAAATTGAAGTTATAGCATATCTGATGTGTGTTTTGATCAGATCCAGGCATTTGTCCTCAAATATGTTCTATGTGAAGTAAGCAGGAGATTTGTTTCGGTGTTAACTTTGGAGCCCTGGGGGTAAATTGCTCCTAGTCTCAGATTCACTGACTGAGCCTTTTAAAATGGTTCACCTGGGAAGAAATAGCTCCCTTTGTCTCTACTGGTGGCATAAAAGCTGGAATACATACACAGTGCTGCCAGCAGTGCTGCCTACTCCATTGGTTTTACTTGTTCATCGGTGTTGATGGCCACGGATAGGATGGTATCTGAATTTCAAGGTGGCACAAAAGACACGAGTAGTACTTAAAAAATCAGGATTTTATTGAAAGAGGAAGTAATGGGGTTTTTTAAACTGAGATCTCTCTTTGCTTTCTCCATTGCACAAGTCCTTGTAGCTGCTGGGCTTGGCAGAGTTTAGTATTCATTCAGAAACACCATTTATTACACTGTTTTATAGGCAGAGCATTTAGGTAGCGTATTCATAGTAGTGGTTAATTAATCTGTTAAAGAACCATAGATAATACCTGTAAGCATGTTTATTGGGAAAGATAGGATTGAGTCTCAAGGGAGGAGGTGGGCTTTGGGATTAGGTGGTGGTAGTGGTGGTATTATTGTTCTTAGCTTGTGGGGTTAATCTGAATTCTTCAGTGCGGAGTGTTAGGGCATTCATTTACATAGTTAGCTTTAAAATAAGAAACCAACTTGGTCATGGTTTGTTCGGTGAGTACTTGGAACTGAATCTTATGATCTGTGTACGTGGAAACATCAACCTATTTAGATGATCTCTTGTTCTTGTATTGTAAAGGGGAAAAAGAACTAGCTTTCAGAGTACATCTTGATTTTGGTGTTCAGTAGGTGTTCTCTTGTGTTCAGCAGGGAATGACAGATGGGGCAATAATTTTGTTGTATATGTATGTACTCAGTTCATCATGTGAGTTGCTATTTTTCTTTGGTCTTTTTGCTGTCATTATATTGCTGCCTGTGTACAGCAGCTTCACCTTAATTAAAGGGAACTAGAAGAATGTCAAGCAGACTTCATATAGATGTTGTAATTTCTTTCAATATTCTGTGAATTCAGAGTATGTCATAATGATATTTATTACTATTTGCATTAGAGAAAATAGCTGTGCTTCTGCCAGGACTGGAGTAAGTGGCTTGCACAAGTGTCATGAATTTTTAACAGAACCAATCCTGCTTTTTTTCTGTTTACTACTTTTCCCCTACATCTTCTATTTGCTTTATGATTTGCCTGTTTGCTGTGCTGACACAGACTAGAAGTTTATGAAGCATTTTTTACCTTGTGCCTTGTCTTAGCTGGGAGGGCATTCCTGTGAGCGCAAGACTGCTTAGAGCGGATGGCTGCCCAGAGCAGCATCTGGAAGGTGTAAAGTAAGGTCACCTTTGTCAGGAAATTTTGTTGGCCTGTATTCAGTTACTGGTGATTTGCTGTCTTTAGTCTGTTCTTTGTCAGTCCCTTGGACAAAGAGTAGGTCAGTACTGACTCCATTTACCCTGCCATAGTTACTGTCATTCATGTGAAAGCTGAGGGATTTAACAATTAGGAAAACTGTCCTCCCGCTGTAAGTTGTGGACTTTTGCACCTCTTACTAATGTAGCCAGTTTGTGGGTGAAAATAAGACTGCCAGCCCAGCCTCTCTGTAAATAGAGGCTCCAGCAATTTCGACATTGAATGAAAGATAAGTGGACTGTCTGAATTTTGACAGTGAAATGCATGTGGTGTTTTTAAACATAGGAACTTTATACCCACAACATAAAATCAAGGTTTTTTCTGAAATCTACAGGGATTTTTATTTTTTTGCATGTGTCAGACTTGACCAAATCAGTTTCTCTGGTGAACCTACTTAGCATGCCAAAAAGAAGAGTAAGGGAGGGAAGCTTAAGGCTGTATGTGATATGCTAATTCAGAGACAGGGTAGGGTAGTTGCTTCTCTCCTCTCCTTCCCCCATTTTAGTAGGTCAGATTGTCTGTGCACCTGCAGCCATTTCAGTCGGTAGTCTGCAGACTCTTCTGTCCTTCTGGCCAGCATCACCTGGCCAGCTCATTTCCATTTGAGCATTGAGATGTAGCTTATTGCCCTGCTTACCTCTCAGTACTGATTTGGGGCAGGCCAGTGATGCCATCATGTGCTGCTTAGGGAGAGGGTATAGTGGATGGGTATCTCACAGTTCTCATTATTGTTGGCAGTTGATGCTGATCTCATGTGCAAATGTCTCCTTAAGAAAGCCTTACTGTAATCCTGAAAAGGGACAGCTGATGCATATTTTGCTGCCTCTGAATCTATAAAGCACATACTATTTCCTCAGTGTATAAATTCTGAATTCTAAGAAAGCAGTATAAAATGGAATAAGTAATAAAGACGTGTCTGTTTCCAATTACAGCAGAGTATCCTCTTTCCATCTGCTCATTTCATCAAAAATACATTGTAATTGTTGAATGAGCAAGACCATGTTTCACTCCAGTACTGCCAGCTGCAAGCCAGCCTTTTTAACAAATACTGTCTCCGTTTATCAAAGTAATTGGAAATTGCTCCTTGGAGGCTGCTGAAACCATAACAAATGCAGACAGTAATCAGATTGTTTGTAATCAGAAGAGTGCAAAACAACACAAAAAACTTTACTGTAGACTTGCTGGCTATTGCCAGCTTGTTCTTTTGCTTACATTGCTGACTTGAAACATAACCAATAACCAGCTATTAAATAGCTAGCAGTGTAGTAGCAATTATGTTAGTCTACTATATGAACATACTCTTCTTATAAATGTCCTGTGGACCTCGGAGGATATAAGATTCCTGTTAAATGCAGTAAAGTAGAGTAAAATTGTGTTGGTCATTCAGAACAGGGAAGATCTGGATATGAGCCATGGTGAGAAAAAGGAAATTGTCATCTTCTGTAAAGCCTAAAGAAAAACAAGGACAGTTCCTCCAAAGTGCACTCCCCCTTCTGCACAGGAATGTCCCCTGCTTGCCTGTTTAATGTGCTTGGACTTCAACCATGATCTTGTCCCCTTTTCTTCCTTGCCAATGATGGGTGTTGGTAGCTTTGTGCCCTTACTCTATCTAGGAAGATGCCACTTGGCTTATCTCCTGCCACAGCTTGCTAAGCATTCTCACAAGCCTTCGAGAGCTGAGATGTTTTTGGGAACTATCTGAAAGACTCTGATCTTTGTGTTCCCCTCCTGCCAGATGTATTTAGGGAAGTCTTACTGTGTAGCGCTGCCACTTGCATTTTCTTTTAAGTATGTGAATATGCAATGAATAAAAATATAGGATAAGATTATTTTAATGTAACCTTTAGGAAGATACATTTATAGGTTTTGTTTCTTAGTATGAGAAGTAGTGTTTAGAACTTCTTGAAAAAGTAGTTAGTCTCTATAGATACAAATTTTAATTAATATTTGCTGTGAATGCACAGTGAGATCTTAATTACCTGGGTTTCACTAGACAAGTTGAACAACTTCTTTTTGATGCTGGAGGGAAGATTTTTTGCTTTTAGTGGTCTGAGATGTCTCATCCTTTCATAACTGTCGTCATTTGTATTCTATCCAAAATTTGGAACGTGGTAGCATTCCAGTGAAAATGTGTGAAGACTTCAAGTTGTACCAGCTTTTGCTTATTATCTTTCATGTGTATTTCATCTGCATCTAACTGAGTTGACTATGCAGGCAAAAATTGTGTAGAATTTGGATTCTGTTTGTGTAGAACATGGATTTTCAGTAAGGAACAAATATTCAGTATGCTTACTTTCTTTTAACTTATTTTTCTTAAAAAAAAATAGCCAAATCATCCCAGAACTTGAGTTGAAAGTGACTGTTACTGGATATTAGTAATAACATTCCGATGGCTGAAAAAAAAAACCCAGAATGAAACAGAAGTGTTTGTAGGATGAAGTTTAATTAACTGCTGAGGTACTAAACTGTACATGCCAACTTAGAGGTCCCAAACCAAGCAGGGATAAAAACACATTTGCAGCTCTCACCACTGTAATAGAGCTGCCACCAGTCACCTTAATGTGGCTATGTCTGTACTGTGAGTAATAAAAAATAGCAGTCTTGTGATTAAATTATTCAGCAGTTTTGTAGGTAGAAGTTTTATCCTGTTTTTCCTGTCAGTAGACATAAAGTTCTGAAGTTCAGATAACAGGGAAGAAACCTCCCTTATCTGATGACTGGAAAAAGAGCAAGTATTCAATAAGCCTGAAGCAGTTGAACACTTCTGCACACTCTCTGCTGAGCCAAAAGATTGAACTTTGTGTGTGAGCTAAAGCCTTCTGAAAATCTTTGGTTTTAAAAACTATTTGGAGGATGGATGTCATAGCTGAAGACTGCTCAAGTGCCTGTCCTTGTCCTGCTGCTTCTCTTCTTTCTCCTGTGATCCAGTTTCAGTCCATCAGCCCCACACTCTTCAAAAATCAAAACTCCCCAGAAGCCTTCTTGCCAAGCTCCAATTTTAAGTAATTTGTTTGTTTCTTTTGTTTAGGTATTCCTGTCTCTCAGCAGCACTTAATTTGGAATAATATGGAACTGAAGGATGACTATTGTTTGAATGATTATAAGTAAGTATAGAATAAAATTATGTTTATAATTAATGTTTCTAAATAATTGTTAGCATAAGCAACAGAAAATTCTATAAAAATTTATTTATTCTTATTTACAGCATTTCAGAAGGCTGCACTCTGAAGTTGGTTCTGGCTATGCGAGGTGGACCTGTTAACACCAGAAGAGGTAGGTGTTAAGTAAGTTAAAGATAGTGGTTTTCATTCAATGTCTTATAACTGTAAAGAGCTTCTCTTAGGTAAGCATTTTAGACAATCAGACTTGAGTTCCAAATTAATTGGAAATATACTTAACAAAAATCAGGGGATTTTTTTCCCCATCTTCTCTTACTTAGCATATCAAGTGCACTTTGTTTACTCTTAAATTAAGTATATTCATATGTACAGAATCATCAAGTCATAAAATCAGCAATTCTTCACTTGAAGAAAAAATGATACTGGAATGTCATTATACTAATAATTTTTAAAATATGGTTGATAAGAATCAGGCATTGCTACAGTCAGACGATAAACTTGGTTATGTGGATCATCTGTATAGGAGTGAAAATGAAGAAATTCCCTTGATAATTTTCACTTGGGAAAAAAACTCAGCATATCTTCTACGTTGGGAATTCCTGTTATAAACTGAGCTGAGCTCTCAGAGGTGATCAAAACAACAATAATAATATTTTGGTTTTATTTTGGTTTTTTTGTCTTTCTAGTTCCTGTGAAAGATCCTATCAGGGAAATGGCTGAATACATGGATCCTGCTAGAGACAAGATCTGGGAGAAAGGGCCATCCAACAAACAAGTTACCTTCTTAGTGTATCGAGAAGGAGATCGGTTGAATTTCTTCCGTGTGGTTGACCGGGGCGATGGCACTTTAACGCCATTATCTGAGTCTTTGAGGTAAAGTTGGTTTTAATCTCTATTATTATTCTTCAAAAGTGGGTTGCTGTGTAATTTTCAGCTATATTTGTTGACTTTATCAAAAGAATATCTGGCATATTGCAAGAATTATTCCCTAAGGGCTATTAAGTTGTTGTAACTGTCTAACAGCACAGTAGGGCTTTGTGGGCAGTGATTGTGCTGCTCGTTCTCTTACCACTGTGTGCATTAATAGTGAGATAAAACTGACTTCATACTTCAGGCAATTCTAGGGGTTCCAGCCCTTTCTGGAAAGGAACATGTTGCAGGAGAGTCAAATCAATATTTCATTCAATATTAAAAACTTCTGTTAAGCACTTACTCTAACACCTTAAGGCATTTTTTTAGTTTTGTAAACATTTCTCTGTTCACGGAATAATTTTTTTTCCTATGGAGATGACTTGACTAAATGATTAGTCAAGAAGATAGTAGATTGCCAGTGCAAAATCCTGTTGGCTTTTTTTGTTTTGTTGTTGGGGAGGGGGTGGTTTGGTTTGAAGGGAGGGGTGGTTTTGTTGTACTATTTGTGGGATGGGGTTTTTTTGGTTTTGTATAGATTTTGTTTGGGATTTTGTTGTTGGGGTTTTTTTTGTTGTTTTGTTTGTTTGTTGTGGGGTTTTTTGTTGTTGTTGTTTTGTTTTTTGGTGGTGGCAGTAGTTTTTGTCTTATTTTTTTAATGTACTGAAGTAATTACCAATACAGCCAGCCTTTGGATGTAATGAGGCCTCGGGTTAGCTACTGTTGAGGTACCAAGCTTGTATCAATTGCTGTCAGAATCCAGTGCTGTCATCATCAGAAGGACAGGTGTGTCACTTTACCTACTACGTTGTAGTAAACACTTTGGTAGTCTTTTTCCTAAAACTATCAAAATCCATATCTATTAAAAATTACTGCATTCTATTTTAATACTGCAGGTTTTGGGTAGGTACTTTTATCCCCTCAAGAACTTAATATTTGTACAGCTGTGAGGACAGGAGTCTCTTTTCTGGGAGCTAGCTGTGTTTTCTTCAAGGCCGAGGCTCAAGCTGCTTTTAGTGACTATTGTTGTTTCTGTTTGCAAAGGGAAAGCAAGAGCTTTGTACTGGGTTTATATTCAATTTGTATTCAGAGTGATACTACCCTTAAAAATTTTTATTAGACATTCATACTTAAAAACCACTGACTGAAAGAACTATCAAAGTTGAATTCCCACATTGTTATACCGAGTAGAAAGACCTAGTGTTTGATATACAAGGAAGACAAAAGATACAAATATTTTGGATCTGTGATTTTATTTTTCAGCCCCTGTACTGTTTCAGTAAATAGCCACATATGTTATTGTTTGAAATAGGTTAAAACAAGCATAATTGGTAAGAACTGAGAACCTGGCTGCTGCACTGGGCTAGATACACTTCTGGAAAGATGAGCAGACTGGTTTAATTCTTGCTGCTACCCTGCCTCTGACCATTTTGTTCCTATTTAACCTTCTGACTCCATTGAACATTCAAACCCATTCAAAAAGCTGGGACTGAGGATGCTATACTGTGAGTTAGTGCAAGGAGTTGTTATAAGGAGCTTGAAATTTCATTTTTCAGTAGAATGGGCGCCCTGGTGTCTGCCGACATCTTCAGATTTTTGTGCGTGTGTTGATTTTCTTTTCCCCATTTAAAACTAGGATGGATGGTGGTCTGAAAGTCTTTGTAGTTTTCCATTGGGTAATCCTAATGTATAGATTTAATAGTAATTTAATTGAGATTGGCTAAACATTGCAAATGGGAGAAATAAACCACACTCTTTTGGCTCTTGCAAGGTACCTGGGTAAGCGTTTCGAAGCACAGTAGCACGTAGGAAAGTCAAATACATTGGGCTTAAGAAATACACTGTCAATGGTCAAGTGAACCAGTTGGGTTGGAAGCCACCTGAGTTGGAAACATCCAGCTTGAGTTGTTTCTACTTTTCTGTGCTGCGTATGGGAGTTCATTTATTAGCTTTTCTACTAAGGCAGATAGTAATTTGGAGGGGAAGGAAGTCCCAATTTTTGAGTTTGTTATCTTGGCTGGGTGAGACTATGGGAAATGGAAAAAGTAGCAAAGAGAGGAGAGAATGGAAACAAATCAGACCTTTTTGTTTGATCTTTATAGAGTAAAGCTGTGGGTCACTCTGAATGCTACTGTTTTCCATACTGACAGACGTGTTCATATGTGTGGGTATGTTGGTGACTAAGCATTTTGAAGCACTTGTTTATCAGCTTTTTTCACATTGCTGATATGTGGAGCAGAATTCATTGACTGAAATTTAGAAATGAGACATTGGTTTTAGTTTTGTTTTATAGTTCTCCAGATAATTTTATTTTATCTGTGGTTGAGTTACTGGTTAAAACTTGACAAAAGTATAAATGCATACAGTGATCATTGTCTCTGGATTAGAAGAGGAGTATTGAAGTTTTGGTGGAGGACTGGCAGACACTGGTGCCGAAAGGGTTTCAGCAAGCTAATAATTTTTAAGACATGCATTTTACAAGCAAGAGCTCAGGAATGTTGACGCCTACGGACAAAGTAAATTTAAAATTTACTCATTGTAAAATGGGCTGAAAATATAATTAATATCGAAACTCCCTGTCCAGCTTCTATAATCTTACAATCACGTTAAAGCAAACAATCCTTTTGTCACTCCTTTTTTTTTTGGTGTGTGTTTTTGGCCCTTATTTGTCAGAAAATGGAACAAAAATATAACAATTATTTTTGCATTCAAAAAAAATCAAAAACCAATCAAACATGAGACATACCACTTTTCTTTCTATCCTTACCTAGCAAGAAGGGAGTTCAACAAATTCTTTTGGCTTGGTGATGTAAACCTTTGTAGAGATAAAATTTTGAAATTATTTTTTTTTAGTGTTGGGTTTTTACCAGGAGAAGTATGTATGTGTAATGCTGTCTGTCCCCATGTGGAATTACTCAGGTTTTGGTAAGAAATGACTGATCTGTATTGCTGGCTCTTGGTTTGAATTTGCTGCTATCTTGCTCTTCACGCTGTCTCTCAGCTGTGCTGCCTTTGGAATTTTGCTACATTTTAGGAACTGGATTTGGAGGGTCAGTGCAAAAAATGCTGGCTCTAAGTGCAGGAGGATATTTCCAAGAATCAGGTAAGATGCCAGCTCTAATTAGTGGTATTTTCTTTCTTGTACTGACTTCCACGTGACTTCTAGTTCTTCCTTGATCTCTTTTGGAGAGTAGAAACTTGAGCTAAATCTACTAAGACATTTGTATGGACACAGGAATTAGGGGAATTGCCTGATTGTCATGATTTCTAGATGCTGAAAACCTAATGGAAGAACTAAAATACTCTTTAAAACGTACTACATACAATTGAAAATGCATCAATTTGTAATGAATTGGACACTGCTAATGGTTCTTTCATTTCACTGTCAAATGTTGAATGTGTTACTGATTAATGCTTCATTGCTTCATAGGAAAAACAAGTTAGATGCTGAGTTTTAAAACCTTGAGGTTTTGCATTCTGTTAGAATGCAGAATGGAAGAAGATGTCATGCTGTAAACCTCCAGTGACTACTGACTTAAAATACTTTGTCTTAGGACTAGCAATTCTAATCTATTTATTTTTTTTTCCAAATGTGAGACTCTGGAATCTTTAGAAACCTAAACTGATCTTTTTTTTTTCTTTTTTTTCTTTTTTTTTTCTTTTTCTTTTATTTTGAAAAGGAGAAATAGAATATCACATCCACATGGGTGACCCCTCCATTTCCATTTATGGTGAGAACACCCCTCAGGATGGATAGAAATTTGGACTTTTCCTTCCATGCCAGTGTCTGGTTAATTGGAAAACTGATCAGCTTGTTGTCTGAGTCACACACTTAACAGCTTTGGCCATATCTTCAGGAGACATTTGTGGAACTGGATATCCCCTCTGTGGGGAAAATATATAGTGAGTGTGAACCAACTGTATATGATATAACAACTTCCCAGAAGTGTGGCTATGTTCAGATTTCAGCAACATCACTTTGCCCTAATAAGGGATGCTTGTGTGGATAAATGGATTTGAAATATCTTTGCATACAGTTTTACATAATGTTTTGTCAACAGATCAACTACGGATATGACTTCCTAGTTGTGAGAATACTCTACATTGAAAACATAATAAAATTACTTGATGAGAGGATGAATATAAACTTTCTTTTATTTTCAGTGGTGGTTCAGTTTATAATTTATATGCTGATGATGAAGATGAGACAGAGGCATCACCTTCTGGCCAACAGATTATTGAGAATTCAATTACTATGAATAAAATGAAACTGCTCAAGGCAAAGATGGAGAACATGAATCTGAGTAAAAAGGTGAAATTGTGATTTTAATTCTTCTGTCATAAAATGGCTTGGGCTTTCCTTGTGCTGACTTTTTAGAAAAGTAGATCAGATACTCTGCTGTTTTGAGAAGTGAAGTTATCATGGGTAGATGATCTCTCAACTATTGTTCATGTAAATACTGTTGTATAAACGGTCTGCTGAGGGGCATTGATGTTCCTTGGACCTACTTGCCCTCATTCAAAGAAATCATTACTGGTCCTGGATTTATTTGCAAGGGTAGATTTTTTGGGTAGGTGGGTTTTGTGGTTTTGTTTGTTTGGGTTTTTTTCTTCCAGTACTTTAAGTGGCATTGTTTTGCAGTACTGCTCTGGTAAAAGTCAATGTTTCTCTTAAAACGAAATTTCATTAGATATACAGTAACTGAAAAGCCTAAAAAGTGAAATATGGGAATGATATTATCTTGAAGATAAAACATTAAACTGGTGTTCATGTATGACTAGGTTACCTAGATGTAAAATGAAGATATTATACCTTCTTAAATGTTCTGTTGTGTTTGAGACCTGAAGCTCCTCTGGATAACTTTGATGGCATTCTGGCTTCCTTTTTTTATTTCTCTGACATGTCACCTATTTATTGAAAATATTTCCTGATTATAATCTTTGATTTATTAGTCAGATGTTGGGGAGAAGTCTTGATGGCTAGTAACTTATGAGGGAGTAGAAAGAACGATTTGGTCTTTCCAGGCCTTACACTGTCTGAATTCCTCAGAATATATTTTCAGTCAGGTCTTTTGAGTGCAACTGGAATTCAGATACTAATTGTTGTTGTGTCTGTGGTTTTTGATTTTGGTTGGGCTTTTTTTTTTTTTTTTTACTAGCCTAAGAAAACTGTCAAGGTGAAGCCTCGCCCTCCAATGACTCCTCGACCATCTAGTGGCTCGGTGGCTGCTGCTCGTCACCGCTTTTTAAGGGTGCTCCCCCATATCGGACAGTCGTGTCTACCTCCTCCTGGGAATTTGCATCAGTCGGAATCTCCCCAAAATGCACTTTCAGCGTTGGCTACTTTGGCCACTGCTGGTAGAACAATGCCATCCACAGCTAATCATTTCCTTAAGGAAGATGACACTTGGCAGAGCAACTCTTGGTCTCAGCCAGTCAATAGCATCAGGTTGCCACCAAAAATATCTCGCGTTGAACTAGAAAATGCAAAACTACCTACAAATAGTATTCTGACTCCTGTTTCATCCCTTCCTGCAAATTCAGAGAAAGCATCTGAAAATGTGACCTCAGCAAGTGAGGAGGATGCTGTTTTGTTTCCAAATCTAACAAACGTGGAACTATATGGAACAGAAGAACATCTGCCTGAACCAGATGCTTTTGCTTTTTTAACAGAAGCAAGCACTGCTGAACAATGTAGTGAGATATATGACATAGGAAAGGTGGACCCAGAGCTTGAACTGCCTGATGGAGACAATGATTCTAAGGTTGTAGAGCAGCATAGAAAACCTGTTGGCAAAGTGCTGAGCACTGCAGCAATGGAGACTGGTCTTCTCAGTACTCGTGAATTAAGTCCTCAGAAAAATCTGCTTTTGTCTCCCCTCCGGTATTCAGCACAAGTGGCACATCACAGTTCTCTGAAACCACAAGCACAGCCCAGATACTTTGAGGCTGGTAACTTGAGATCCACGGCCTCCCCAAATGTGCTTCGATCATTGGAAGTACGTAGTATAGCAGACTCCTCTTTTTCTAGGACCACTAGATTTTGTAGTGTGAAAGTAGAGTCACTTGGCAAAAGACCTGATGTAATTTCTAAAGCAGAGGCTAGGGACATCACAGATGTGGCTAGCAAGGCATCCAAAGAACCTGCAAGTTCTGTAAGTAACTTAGGATTTCTGGCTTCGCTGGCCCGAAGCACTAACAGGGAAAGTTTACAGAGTTCCTGTGGGACTGACAGGTTTCGGACTTCTGGTATTGCACTACCTACAAACCTGCAGCATTTTCAGGAAGAAAGCTTTAGGAAAACTGCTCCTCCAAATGAAGCTGCTGAATATATTCTAGTGAGTATGAATGCGTCCAAAGAAATCAAAGTTTTCTTGTTTTTGTGATACTGATGTTACAAAACTACTCTGTGTGTGTGTATGTGTATTGTCAGGAGAGGCAGATGGGGTGCGGGAGGTATGTTTGAATCCCTGATTGTCTTAAACTGTTTTCTGAATGGCTGATGGCATCTAAACTGCCTGTTTATCTAAACAAGTCCTAGAAGTAATTTTTCATTAGGATTAAAGCGGTTGTTCAGTTCACAACTGAAATTATGAGTTACTGTAACAGTAGAGTTACGAGTGTGTGTGTTCAAGTGTCATCTGACTTCTGCTACTCACTAATTGTCATTTATTCCAAAGTGTGCCCAGTGAGTGGCGCCATATGTGCCAAACTTCTGCTCTCTAATGTACTTTGTTGTTTTGGTGTATTTTGAAGTGTGGGGAGATTTGTTAAATAACCATTGAGGGCAAAGCTTTATATTGTGGAATTTCAACTTTGCATGCAGAAGTTGTCTTGGACTCTTCGTGGGTGGATTGGTGAAACATTAATATCAAATAAGCTGATACCAGACTACCTACGTTTTCATTTAATTTCCATCTGCTAGTAATTTCCTTGTGGAAATGTTTTTTTTTTTTAGTCTGCGCATGGGCTTGGAATGAATGGAAGTATGGCAGCTGTAGGGAAAAGAGTAGGTAAGTAACTTACATCATAATTGAAGATTACTCTTAAATCTTTCCTGATATATCACACATAGAGAGGACAAAAAGTAATTTATCTTTGTATGGCATTTGGCTTCTAGAATCCTTGCTGTATTGCACTTCTATAGCATGGTTAATCTTCTAATATTTTAAGCAATTTTTCAACATGCAGATGGCATCCAGATCTTAGGTGGACCATAACTGCAACTCTTTCTTAGCTTTTTTAATACTTAGTGAATCCTGCATGTCATCCGTAGATCTAAATGTGAGTTTCTGTGCTGAAGTTTCCAAATTATCAGTTCTATGAATACTTCTGAGTCTACTAAAATCAGAGCCAAATAAGTAGCATTGTCTTCAGTACAAAACAAAGTGGGGAGGAAGCAATAAGGGCATGGATGCTGCAGAACACTGATATAGTGCAGATTTTTCACTATTTTTTGTGCTGGTCATCATTCTTTCTGCCCTCGTCTTGGTAATTGTGGAGTGCTTAATGCTTGACATCTCCTGCAAATGGATGTATTATGCATAGATATTAATTGCTTATGTGATTAATTCTATTGGGAGGAAAAGAATTGTCTAAGTTAATGCTTTTAAGGCTCTTAAGACAGTGAGCTAAGGATTTTCAGCACATTTAATTTTTCTTCTGTGTATCTTTGGCTTGCAGTTAGCAAGTTTTCTTTTCTTTCTGTATGACCTTAGGAAGAGGTAGGTATGTATTCCAGATCCAGGTATAGAAAATGAGCTAGACAATAGATGTTCAAAAAGCAGCTGCAACAGAAAAAATTATGTAATTGTAATGTTGGAGCAAAAGCTGCTAAAAGAGTGGGTTGTGCCTTTGTTTCACAACTGTGGGTGCAGCTTTCACTTGGCAGTCAGTCAGTAAACAGGTCTGTCCTTTGCTGCTCCAGAGGTGATACCCTAAGAGCCACATCTGCATGATGGGGAAGCCTACTAACACCTGAGTCATTTTGGGTAGGACTGCGAAGAAGACACTCCTCTGGTATATCTTACATCAGACAAAAGTGCTATTTTCCAAAAGATGCCAGATGTGAGTTGGTGTGGTTGTATCATGCAGGCTCTTGAGAGAGATGTGGCTGGTAATGATCTGTTGTATAACTGGCCAAAGGACAGATCACTTTTCACTGTAGTTGCTGTAGGGACTGCAAATGTGAGGACGCGTGTATTGTTTTTTTCTGTTCAGGTAGGTCCACAGGGCCAGCTGTCTTCAAGCTCTGTCTCTTTCACAAACTGGGCTAACTGATGCTTCTGAAATTGTGGGCTTTTGGATGATGAAATTGTTAGTGTGGACAGATGTTCCCTGGAAGTTTCAGTGCTAGATAGGAATGGTGTGGGAGTGATTGGTAGTGATGACTGTGATGTGTAGTGGCTGCCTGGTGCTACTATTGAGTGTAGTCTGCTGCATCTCAACTAAGAAATTACTGTTGAGATTAAAGGTGTGCTGGACAAAAAATACTTGTGAACTCATGAGATAACTTCTTGGGAACATTCTGACAATATAGCAGTAGAAACACTGGAAGAATGTTCTGTAACTTCTTGGTTATGTGAACTTTTAAGGTGTGTTCAAAATAACAGTTCTGTGCATTGTGATGCCTCTTCCAAAGGTGTTCATAGCCTTGAGATGTGTTTCCTGTCTTGGCTTTCAGGGTTTATTTTTCCCCTCTCCTTTTAGGCTTTGGGGTTCCCACCTGAAGTATCCTAAGAAATGCAAAATGAATCTGCATTTCAAAAGACAACATTTAACTAGTTTGTGAATAAGTTAAAATGTCTTTGCTGACTTTCTACTTCTGAAAGCAGGTGAAACAACCCATCTTCCACCTGTGAATGGCTTAATTCAAGCAAAAAAGAAAATTTCAAAGCACTGCTTTCTTTGTGGCAAGAAAACTGGATTGGCAACCAGCTATGAGTGCAGGTAGGCTGAGTATATAACCAGCTGTTATTTAAAATTGATAGCTGACTTAACCAAGAAGTTTTCTTTGCTGCATGGTATTCCTTAAGCATAGCAAATCAAAAGGCAACCTTCAAAAAAGTTGCAATTCTCAGTTCAGCAAAACTGCAGGAATTAAAACTCAGGAATGTTGCCCCTGTTCTGCTCTTGAGGTGTATGTTCTTCCAGGAAGATCAAGAAATGGAAGGTAACAGAATGGAAGATAGCAGGAAATGAACAAGATAACAAAAAAAGAACAATGACATTTTATACTGGTGGGAGAAGAACTTGCTACAGATACATGTTCTGCAAAGTTTCTCATCAATAATGATGCCATTAACAACTTGAGGAAAAACCGGGTTTGGTACAGTTTCTCAGAAATCTCCCTCAGATTTCACCCTATTGCAACACATCTTCACACTTTGTGAATTTATACAAATTTGTATTCAACAAATTTTTGATTTTATGTGTGTTCTGTTTTTTGCAACACTTCAGTCACCTCTCAGCATCTAGAGCATCTCAAACACAAAACAGCAGGGTGATGATCCCCCAAATCATTACTTGTAGACAACACTGTGAGACCTGGTGCTTGGTGATGGTCTTGGGAAACTGCTAAAAAAGAACAACAAAAAAAAAACCCAGACAAACAAAAAACCCACTAAAACTACAAACAAACAAACAAAAAACCCCACAGAAAAAACCCCCGCTCTCTCAATCTTAGTTTTCAAAGTATTTTTTCTCCACAAGATATTTTTTTCTTAGTATTGTTTCCTATGAGCTAGTCACAGTTGGGAACTGCGGCACTGAGGGCTGCATTTGGAGCTGATCTTGGTTAATGCCAGCAACAGCAAAATGAAAAAGAACTTCTGCCACTGGGGAATTGTACAGATAATTTCAGAGTGAGGAATGGTCTCCTTACTGACTCTTCAGTCTGATTTTAAAACAGATTTTGGCACTGCTCACTTTCTTGATGAGCAAATAGGTGCAAGCTCTTCCAAAAGTAACTAAGCAGCTTGCTTAAGATTAAAAATTAAGGGAGAAATGGCTGATCTCCAAGAATAGCATTTGTTTTGGTTTCAAAAGGAGTAAGCATAGGACCTTTTACTAGAAAGCAGCATAAACCAAATAGAGAATACAGTCGTGTAAGAAAAGTTGTGATTATGGGACCAAGAACCAAAGAAAAGCAAATTTATTTCCAGGCACACAAAGCCTCAGGAACAGCTCCAGACTTTATTACGAACCCAGACAGACAGATAAATAAATACGGGATGATAGCGTAATACTGAGTTTGATGGGTAGCATTTAATCCATTTCAAGAGAATTCTGATTTTGAATGGTGTCAGTGTTTTACTGTCAGGAAGTATCTTTATCAAATAATCAGGCAACAGGACACCAATATGTGTCTCCAGGTAAAGCACTTGTCCAGATCATATACAACATCCAAAGTATGCTTTTCTCCTGGTAAGAGTCTTAGCTGCAGAACTGTCAAGTTTGAAGCGAAAATCCTGATCTTAATTCATTAAAATTGCAACTGATAACTGGATAGATGAACCCTTTTCCAGTCCTACAGGAAGTTATGTTCCATGTAGTTTGTCTGATGTCTTACAGCTGACTAAATCTGTATTTATTAATCTTAAATGGCTAATTTGTAAGTTTATGCCAGGCAGAAGTTGTGCTGAAAATAACTGTTTTGATTGTCTGAGTCATGTCGTGGTTTTGAATTGAAATGCATTACATGGATTTCACCTGAGGGAATTATTGTCCATGGTTTTGTCCTCTGAATTCTACCAACTAATTTTGTGTGAGGTCCTTAAAAAAGAAAGAAAGTAAAACAAAGCTCATCATTCTTAATTTATAAGTGTATTTGATCCTTGCTAGCTGGTTCCTGGAGTACTGATCTTGTTTAGCTTCCCAGCTGAAGAGACTGTTGGGTCAAAACTAAAACATTCAGTGTGAAAAATGTCATTTTGTGTACCCCCACCAGTTAATGTTATCAGTCAAGGATGATAACAATTCAAACAGCTGTGTCATTTAAGACATGATTAAGCAAAATGGCTCCCAGCATGGCAGAGCATTAAAAGCTTCTAAAAGCTTGTAACTTGTAATATTCTTGATTCTTCAGATGTGGAAACAACTTCTGTGCAACACATCGCTATGCAGAGACTCACACCTGCACCTACGACTACAAGAGTGCGGGACGGAGGTATTTGCAGGAGACCAATCCCATCATTAGTGCACCAAAGCTTCCCAAAATCTGACATGGTTGTGCTGCATGTGGCCACTCTGCCGTTGAAGAATTGTATTGAACTGAGAGAAGCACTTGCTTAAACTGCATAATTTTGCCATGCTCCATATTTAAAGATTTGCCAAGTAACAAAAGCACATGAGGATGCATCGAAGAATAATGTGAACACTACTGCAGTTAAAACTTTTCTTCTTGAGTGAATGAAAGGTTAAAAATTAGTTTCTAAAAACTTACACTGATTTAACTGTTCCTGCACGTGTTGTGTTTTATATTTGGAAAAGCTATTTCACTAGACAAGTCTTTAAAGATGCACTTTACTAACTTTACTGTATAACCAGAGTTGAGGGGGTGTTGTAATGAGGGTGTCATGTAATGTCTTCTGTACTCTTGGTTTTTGTCCATTGCGTGGTATCTTCTAAGTTATTTCACAAGAAAGATCCTCCTCCCTCCCCTTTCTTCAAACAGCCTGTTTTGAGATTTTAAGGGGATAGTGTGTTCCACCCTTCTGTTTCATTCTGATTGATATTCATACATTGTGTGTCCATTCTGAAAACTACATATCATCTTAATCACATTTTCTTAAAATAATGCTGTTTATATGACAAGTTTGTTTTTAAATAGAAGGTTCCCTGTTTGTTGCCATTAAATATAAGAAACAACTTATTTTAACTTTTTTTGTAATCCTAGATTTTTTTAAGACTTCACAACTTGCTTTGTTAAGATGTTGAATGCTGTTACTGGAAGAAATTCTAATAAATATTAAATTTTATTCTTGTTTATGCTGTCATAAATGCACAAAATAACTTCCCTCTTACAGTGTGTTCCTAAATTAAAAGTTGGGCTCTGCTGGGAGGGTATATTTATTTTCTTTTTTTTTTTCACAAGCACTGGCTCATATCTGTTCATACTGAAGCTGATGGGAAGAATTCCCACCAACTTCATTAGGAATAGTATGACCAACACTGTGTGCTTTAAATAAACCTCCTGAAGTCTTGCAGGTGTACTAGCAAAGGCAACATGGATGCCCAACAAATGGCATGTATTAACCTTTCTCCCCCTCCAGCTGATACAGTATAAAGGCAGTTCAGTAAATGCATGAGACACCTCTAATGATCATGTAGCCACTGCAGAAATTGCTTTTGGAAGAATATACCTACTGAAAGACCTTCCCCTTTCATTCCCTTAATGCTTATGAAATATTTTTATAAGCATAAGTTGCATGAAGTGTTCCAGCATAAAGAGATTAATAAAAAACCTATGACAAACCACCAAACCAAAAGAAATCCCCCCACATTGTATCTAGGTAATCAAATGTTGTGGTCCCTGTCTTGTCAAAGTCCTCAGCTACTTAGTTGGTTGTGGTATTAAAATGATCTGTGCTGCATTCCAGTCAAAGGGTAGCAGCTTATGAGAATGCCAGTCAAAAGGTGGGCCAAAAAAGAAGAAAGAGGATCACTAAAAGAGGGAGAAGAATCTCATCCTTGGAGGAAATCTATTTCACATAGTCCACTTGAAACTTCTTAAACCTGAAGTTTTCAGAGTGATGAGCTTGGAAAAAAATGTTCACAATCGTTCTTCTGGGCATTGATAAGATAAAAATGCCGTTCTGTGTGTGTGACTTACGTGATTATTATTACTGGAGGAAGTTCCCCTGGTATGATGAACATGTTGACCATGAACTAACTGCCTGGGGTTTTTATTTCATCTCCAGCATGGGACACTGTTTGATGCCGAAGGAAAAGAATAAGGAATGTGGCAAATATACAAGTGTTTTCCCAACAATTGCACACAGCTCAGCAACATTCTGGAGACAGACGTATTGCATGTTTTGTAGGTACAGTAGGGATTTGGTAAGAAGTGGAATTAAAATAATGTGGTCTGTGATCACTTAATCTGATTTTGCATGAGTATAATTGTCAGGAAATTGTTTTGCAGTGTGTTGGAGTGGCCATACTCAAATTTTAGTACAACTACATAACAGATATGTGGTAGGAGGTCTCTGAGTCACATCTCAATTTTGACTCTCCCTTTCTGCATATATATAATGAAGTGCACAACAATGCTTTTTTAGAATATGCAATACAGTAGTAATCTAATTTCCCTGTGTGTAGCTTCTCATAATTTTTATTATACCTCGTTTTAATAATACAGATACTTCTTGTTCAGAACTCAACTGGTTTTGTTCTCATATCCACACTGTTACAGGCATTAATTTTCAACCAGTAGTACAGCCACAAGAGCACTTTAATTTGTAATTAACTGTTTCAGTTGTTAATTCAGATGCTATTGGCTTTTACCAAGTCCTGTGTTAGTTTCTGCTATCAATTAGTTACTGTTTACTGTGTAAACTTATGTAAATGGTTTGGGTTTTGAGCATTAGTGGACCATGTTGCTATGCATCTACTGAGGACAAATGTTTAGCTTTTGTGTGTTCATGTAATTAGATTATTGTATTATAAAGGGTTTACATACTGGAAGTTGAACAGTTACTTTGGTTTGTGCTTCTCTACCTTCCTGCCAATATTTTTGCTTGTTTCTTTTATGCTTGAGGGCCTGTGATGCAAAACCAGGCTGGTCTCTTGTTGAATGATCTCCAGGATTCTTGTGTCAAATTGATAAGCACCACAGATGTGTCAGAAATGTTTTTGGATCTTGAATTAAATACTTCCTTTCTCTGAAATCTCTAGAAGCCCATGGCGATAGAAATGTCTGCTTGCAGTTTCTATCTGTTTAGTTTGCAGTCCTCTGGGATGTAATTGGAGTGGTGCCTTCTGCTCAGAGTCTTCAGTTGTAGATGAGGCTAGAATTGTTAATTCATATTACAAAATATAAGATGAAGTTTTTCTAGGTTTTTTTGCATATAATGAATTAGACACTTTGCTTTCTTTTCAAGTACTTCAGCTTTCATAATGAGGCACCATCTTTTGGGTGTAAATTGTGAATTTGGCGTTGCTTCTGCCTGTAAGGAGTTGCTTCCGCCTGTAGCTTTTGTGTTGGGTCACGTTTTTCCAATCTTTATGTAACTCAGGTTTAGCTTGAGATGCATTTGACAGTTTTTCTGGTATTTACATTAGCACCGAGCCACAGTTGCTTACATGAGGACATTCATGTAGCTGAGAACCGCATCTGGAAGCGTGGTCCTCTCGTTTGTGCATAACTTCTCCTACACAGGGACTTCGTGGCAGATTTTTCTGGATTTCTCTTGCATTCACTTTGTGTGTGAAGCTGCAGAGAAGCAACACCAGGGGGCAGCGGAGGCATTTAAAAATGGCAGAAAGTTTTGGGTTTGTCCAATAACGAGATTTACCCAAAAAAAAAAAAAAAAAGAAGTGTGATTATTTGTTTATGACTCTTACTCAGCCCACTCTGAACAGATCTGAGGAGGTCAGCAATAGGGTACATTCCTTTTTCTAATTCCAAATGTTTTGAAAAAATCAGAATGGAAAAGTACCTCAAAAACTTGTTTCTATGCTGGGTTTCGTGATGTAATTTATTAGGTAATCTTGATGTACTGAAGACTACACAGCCCTCCTCTCTTCCTTCCCACTAACCCTGCAAGGATGAATGTCAGAGGTATCTGTTAGCCAGGTTATGTTGGATGGTATGTTTAGCTATGTTTACCAGATATGTCTGGTAAAAATACTGCATGTCCCCATAATTTCTTACTTTAAAATGAGAAGTGTTGCTGGTTTTTTCTTATGGATACAGGATGAGGATATGGAAGTATAAATTCAGTGGTGTGTGAAGAATATATGCCAGTAACTGCTAAAATGACCACTCCTTACTATCTGTCTTGTCTAGCCTTGCAATTCAAAAAGCTTTACAGTTCATCAGTGGCAGAAATTTATTTCTAAACCACACTTTAAGGCTGTTTCAATCCTTTTTAATCCAATCTTCAGAAATACTGATTACTATGTACCATATATATAGAAAGTGTATATATAGCTCCATAAGAATTATATTCTAATCGCATCTGGATGGTGAATTATTGCTGAAATCAGGTGTTCTGCCCAGCACCAGAAATTCAAAACAGTACCTAGCCACAAAAATAGTGTTATTTACATGGTATGTGATTTAAGAGTGTTAATGAGCAGGAAATGAAAACACTGAAGTTTTCTAAAAGGAAAAATTGGGGAGTTCAAAATACCCTCTCTTTTTAACAAATGCATATGATCTTTTAAAAAGTAAATAATCTTTTCTCTCTCCCTTCTATCACTAACCTTAATGTGCAGACAGTCTTTTTTTTTTTTTTCTTGAACTAATGAGACTTAAGATTTATTTTGCCTGAATCTTGTACTTAAGTGCTGGAACCATTGCCATAAAGGGCCTTATTTGCTAAAAACCTGCACTGGCTGATGCAAAGTTACAACACAGATATATAATGAAATACCTTTGGTTTTAAACATGGTCTTGAGACGGAGAGTTTAGTGACAGGATTTTTTCTTAGCATCTCCTGACTTGCCAGCGATCATAGGTAGTTTGTTTTGGGGAGACATAGGACTCATCAAAATAGACTGGATTAGCCTGAGATCCATCCAGCCCCCCCATCTGTCTCTGGGAATAGGAGGTAATGGGTACTTCAGAAGGTGCAAAAATTCCCTAACCAAGTATTCAGGAGCAGGACACTGGATCTTACCTCCTATGCTAATGACTAGTCTGAATTGTGAAGAACTTGCTATCTCAGTGTACAGTATGATAATAATCTGGAGGTCCATCAAGGTCTAAAACTATTTTTGAATCTTGATAGATTCATAGTTTCACTTATTTATTTGTGTAATGTGAAAATAATTATATTTCACTGTAGTTTTGAATTTTCTACCATTTTTGAATTGAAATTAATTTGGTCTAGCGTTATGAGAAAGGGAGAACAGTGTCTCCTGAATATTCAGTATGTTCTGTCTTTGAATCACATCGCCTCTTACTCATCTTTTTTATGGTAGCAATTCACTGTCTTTACTATTACAGAGCCTTAATTATGCTTGTTGTCCTCCAAATCTCCTCTAATTTTGCATTATACTTTGTCATCTGCAGTTCTCTGGTTCCCATTTTCCTGTATTGTGTATTCAGCTATAAGTTGCTCAAGGTACTGTTAAAATGGAAGCTTCTCAAATTGTGATTAAAATAATACCAGGTGAAATATGCCCAGGGTTCTTCCAAGGAGATCCCACAGAAATTCTTAGTATTATTAATCTTCATCTAGTCTGGACAGGATGTAAATAGCATTTGTTAAGAATATGAGGAAAAATGTAGGAAAGTGCTGTAAGGGGAACATGTGGCTGAGTTCAGCACAATAGCTGTGCTTACAAGGAAGATGATGTATGGGGTTTGTTACACAGAACCAGACTGCCTATTTTTATGCCTTCACCACATCTGCACGTTGGTTGCGTGCAATTTGTTAATTGCAGTGGGGAGAGCCAAAGCTGAGTATTGGCTGCTAAGAGGTAGGCTCGAAAAATGTCATTCCTTCTCTGCATATCTGGGGTTGGGATGAATGACTTTCTATACATTCCTTAATGGTCTGAGTAACAAATGTGGAAATGAAGCAAACTGGCCAGATCCTTTTTCCAGATTTTTATCAGTAGAGGAGAAAGTTGTTTTTTTCCTCTCTTCTTCAAGGCAGGGGAAGGAAATGGTGAGCCCTAGACCCAGCTGCAGTACCACCTGACTTCTGGAGAAGCATTACTTGTCCCTGAGCTTCACTTTTTTTCTAGTAGTGCATATCCTGCCTTGAATAAGCATTAAATTGACTGGGATACAAAGAAAAGACCAATGTACTTTCTGCTTTCTTTCATTTGGATACTAAATGACAATGACTTGCAGTGTTATAAGCTTTAATCAAGTGTGACACCTTAACGTGGATTGGATTTCTCTAGAGCCAGTTCACCCATACCCAGACAACTAGTTTTACCTAGACAAATCACCTCAAAAGTTCAGTTCGTTGTATTTGCCAGCCTTTAGTTTTGAGGCTCAGAAAGGAGAAAATACCTCTGAAAGCTTCTACAGAGGACAGTGTTTTTGAGGCCTGGGTTAGGCTTTATTACTTCAAAAGCTTATCTGCTCTGAGACAGATTCAAAGCTGTATCCAATCTTGTCAGTCTTCAAAGGCACCCTCACATGACTGTTGAAGAGTTGCTGAAGTCTGCTGGAGTGTGTTGTCATATGCCTGTTTGTCACACAGCATGCCAAATTAAACCTGCTGCGTGTAGGGCTGGCTACAGCCATTGTCTTCTGCATCCACAGCGTACCACGGTCTTACAGCACTGCACTGGGAGAAAGCTTACACTTTGCTTTGCAGGCAGGAATGCTCTTTTCTCCTGCTGTTTTCCATGTGAGACACTAATGGCTCATGCCACTCTGTCCCAGAGATGGGTTTCAAATCATCATAGTGATTTTCAAAGGCCAGGTTTTAGTAAAATCTATTTACTACAGTGCTGATTTATATCCTGCATCTGAGACTGAAGAAAGTTTGATAAATTTCAGGGACTTTGAAAAACCATTTGTTAGGATGTCTCCAAATTACCTTCTTGGTGCTCTGGCAGCGTTTTTGTTAAGGGTGATTTAACCTTAGAAATCTGGTGCCTTTCTGATAAAACTGATTCCTTAATCAGTCAGGAAGGACATAAACTTTATCTGTATTTTCTTTCATATTTCTACTTGAATTCCCATCAGTTCCTTTCACCTTCCCCACCTTCCCTAATGACTCCACTCTTCCCTTCTCCTACCAGAATCTGTTTTATTCACCTAGCACAGGCAGAAAACAGCAGAACAACAGCACAGGAAGGAATGAACCCCCGGCTCACCTTCAGTAAAACATAGGGTCATCAGAGAACTTTTGGAGAAATATTACTTCATTTTGGCCAGTAATGTGCATACAAGAGAGTGAACAGATGGGAGAACACACAGCTCAGGATATGCAGGTTGAAGGAACTAGAGGAACTGAGCTGGCTTGGAGAAAAAGTAGACCCAAAACACAGTGGATTTATAAAGTAACCCCTGAAGTATTGTGGAGTTGCTATGGAAACATGCAGGTGCTCAGACCAACACTGTAGACTAAAAAGATAATTTATAATTATCTGAGAAAATGAATTAGCTTTTCCACATAACTACTGTATGGATTGTAATAACTAAGGACCAAAAAAGGCACAGTTATACAACAGTTGTTACTATTCAGGGTTTCTGCCCCACACCACTCTCCAGGTCTTCGTGCTAAAAGGAGTAAAAGTACTTCTAAAAAGCATAGGCTTATAACCATATGCTAGATCTGTGCTGCTTCTAGAGAGGATTGGAGTCTCCTGGGCACAGAGGTAATTTTGTTTTCTCTTTTAAAATAAATTCAATAAAATTGTATTTGTTGTTGGTGGCAAGTAAGGCCATGTGTGTGCTCACAGTCTGGATCTTTTGTGCAGGGCATTGGGGCAGCTCTCTCTGCAGATCAATCAGCCCCTTCAGCTAAGTGTGACATGCATTTCTAGGCACACATTCCCAAACTATGTTTTTCCTGTAACTCTGAGCCAGAGCTGTTCAATTAGCAAAATGGAACTGTTCTGTTCCGTTCTCGTAATTTTTTAAAACTTTGTATCTTCTACTCAGGTTTCAAACAGCAACACTAGCTGGAAGAAAGAAATATTTCCATGTGACTAATGACCTTTAGCTTAAATTTATTCATTCTTTCCTATTTTTTCTTTCTAATTAGCTGCAAGTTTCAGGGGGGAACATTTGCAACAGCTTAGGTTTGCGTTTTCTGCTGAGGGCTGTGAGGCATTCAGGGAGGATGTTCCACAGTAGTGCTTGCCCTTCAGTGTTGATGTTTTAGTCCCAGCTCTGCAGTCCTGTTTTCAGGAGGTTGTTGCTGAGACTTTAAGCCAAGAACAACAATGTGTTAAAACAATAGACAAGCTTTCTGGCAAAAGAGAGACTACGGAGTGATAATTGCAAAACACAGGGAAAGCTCAGACCTGCAAAGTGGTTTATTGTGGCTTCTTTCATTTCAGGCCTGATCCTTAGTTATTCTAGTTTGCCTGGAAAACCTCTGCTCTGTGCGAGTATTTTTCTGTATAATTTCTACTTCTATTCCAGTTGTGTCTACAGGCCCTTTTCCTAGTCTGGCACACAGCACTGAGTGGTGAGCTATGCTGTTCCCAAAGTGGAATACAATCCTAACCCGAAAAATAATTTAAAAAACCCAAACAAACCCAAACCAACCACACAACAAAATGGACTGAGAGCATGAAGGAAGGAAAGAGCCTCCCTTGAGAAATCCCAATGGCCTCAACATAAGCCAGCAGTACTGGTTCTTTACAAACCTATAGTGCCTATCAAGAGGACAATGGTTATCATCACATATGCATGTTTCCATACCCTATCCTTTAAAGGGATACAATCTGAGTTTGTTAACTTCAATCTACGTAGGACTAAATTGGAGTTCTACACACACTCTCCTCTTCCCAGGAAGGCATACCGTACACCCTGGGTGGTGCTTCTCCCACCTTCACTATACAGGTGTGCTGGGTACTAACTCTGCAATGTAATGACAATATTTCAGTCCAGCTTCTCTGTGCTCCACAAACCTGTTGTAACATGTCATTTTTCTGTGGGGGTGGTTGGTGTCTGCATGAAAAGGGGTTACCTTACTCATTTTATGCTTTTTGCACTGTTCTCGATGGGTAAATGTAATCTCCCTGGAGCCCTGTAAATTATTATTAAAAAATGCAGATTCAGAAGATGAAAATTTCAACTTAGGTTTAGTGAATGAATTTTCATGTCAAGTCAGGAGGTTTCCTTGTTTTCTGTTTTCTTCTCTGAATATCTGCTTTATTGTCTGTGCTGCACTGACAGAAGCTGTTCAGTGAAGATGTCTATTTTCCTGTTCTTACTTATTCCCAAGTGGGATAGACGTCGTGTCTGAACACAGAAAAACTCTCCCTTGACTTATTCTCGTAAAACTCACTTTGCTTTTTCCCCCTGTAAAATTCACCTCAATAGTATAGTTCACATATTCCAGCGTATCTCAGGAGAGAGGTATCTTTGGGACAAAAAGATTAAAGTCTTCTGCTTGCATAAAAATTGTAAAATAGAAACAGAGTATGGCACCCAGGTATGGGGAAAACTCGAAGCTTTTTGTTGACATATTTTTTTGTTGATAAATCAATACATGCAGGTGAGCGACGAATACGAAACACCTTACGACGCTGGCTATAAGCCATCTTCAGGCTTTCAGCATACATACATTTTTAAAAAGTTAAATGGCACCCCACGAAATTGTTTTATTCTACGTACTAACGCGCGAGCCATTTTACGCTGGGCAATAGTGACAGCAGGATCCCCGCCTGCGGCTGGGGGAGGCAGGGCTAAGGGCTGAGCTCTGGACAGCCG
>VZTG01010512.1:121798-218425 GCA_013397845.1 Melanocharis versteri | reverse complement strand
TCCGCGCGGGGCGTTCGGGGCTGCTCCTCTGTCGGAGCTGGGGAAGCGGCTCCTAATTCCCGGGTAAGAGGCTTTCCCACCTCCGCCGTCTTTGTCTGCTCAGCCTCAGCTGCTGGCGCTGGGAGCATTAGCGTTGCTGCGGGGAAACCGAGAGCGGATCAGCTGTGGGGAAGGAAGGGACTGTGTATGCACCAGGTGTCCCGTTAGGAGGAGGACGCGAATTCGCGTTCCGTGAGCAATGTGGAACAGAGATACGCCAGAGAGGAAACAGTGCACGGTATGTGCTGGTCACAACGTGTTCGTAAGGAATTGTGAAGTTTCACGGCAGACTAAGAAATAGTTAGAATTCCTTCATGCTTCCTGGAGCTAGTTGGCAGGCAGAGTAATGCTCGAGTTGTTCCAAACTGTAACACTTTGACTTCTCTTCATTTTAGTACGCTGAAAGTGCAAGCAAAGCGAGAATTACAATATGCCAGTGCCAGATCAGTTGGTCTCAAACTGCAGTGCAGGAGGGCACGCGGCTCAGCTCTGCAGTTGGCAAAGGACTGGTCTACTTCCGAGCATAGCAAATCTGTGAAATAACCCAGCAGCATAAACACAGAAGGGACAATTTAGCTAGAGCTTGAGTGGAGGTGGAAAAAGATGCTGGAAGGAAGATGGGGGTGGAAGAGGAGAGAGCCGGTCTGACAGTAACGCTTCAGCTGAAGCAGCAGCAATCTTTATGAATTTGTGCTTCTAAAATTGGTTTGGAGTAGTGTCAGATGAGGCTGAGATTTCTCTAAAAATGTTTGACTACGGCTATTGCTAGATCAAAGTTTTCTTTGAAAAACACGTTATTTGTTAGACCTAAGATGTTTTGTTTGAAATCTGTCAACATTGGTCAGTTTCTACTGATGCGGAATTCTGCTAAGCCTGCCTGAGGACCAGGATTGCTGGAAACATCAGTGTTCCTGTCTCGAGGGTATGTCCCAGCACCCGGAATAATACCTGCTGGGGGTGCTGGCAGCTTCTCAGCTGTAGCCCAAACTGTTTGGTGCCAGACTCTCCTCCGAGCAACCTTGTAGCTGCTCGGAGAAAGTGAGATTTCATTCTGCTGCAGTTGCTGAAAATGGTAGGACTGCTGAAGTCTGAATGACTGCCCTTTTGCTGGGAACTTTGTGTGACTTAGGTCTAATGTAAACTTAAGAAATTAACAATTCACTGAATATTTGTTATGGTGATGGGTTTTTTGTTGTTATTTTGATTTTTTTTTAACTTGGCTTTCAGCTAGCACTGGCCAGCAGTTCTGCTTATAGAGGTAAACTAGTTGAAAAGAAGCAATTTTCTGTTTTGGAGTGTCACACTGGAAGAAATGCTGCATGCTTTTCATGCCTCAGTGTGTGGATATGGGGCTAGAATTGTTGGTGGTGTTCAGGTGAGGTCTAGTGCTAGAAAATACACCTGTTCTCTGGCTGCTTTTGCACAGTCCTGAGTGTTGTGAGGATAGATTAATTCAGCATGCTGGATGAACTTTCTGTATTTTCAGGATGAGATTTTTTTCTTTTTATTTAAACTTCTTTTATTCTAACATTTTGGATGGGCAGCTCTCCCATGTTCAAGGGTGAAAGGACTTAATCTTCCCAGCTGCTGAGGCTGTCACAGGTACTTGAGGCAATGTACCAAAGTGTCTGACAGACTGATTACCCTACTGCTCTTCCAAACACTGACATTAGTGGGGAAGGCAGGGCACTGCTGGAATGTGACAGCTTCCAGTAATAATGCTGCTCAGGGAAGGAGTTGTCAGTGGTTGTTACAAGCCTTGAATTGATTCCACTGTGTAAGGATAAGCAGTCTCCTGGTATGGGTCTTTTCTGCCATATACCTTGGTCAGCCCTATTGGGCCTGACTGATAGCTAGCTTCAGAAAATGTGAATAATAGAGTGTGCATGGCTATCTGCCAGGAAAAAGTGAAAACAGGAATGAGGTCTCTTTTTTTTTCTAATTGTTTTTAATTTTGTTTTGCTGTTGTTCTGCCCTTCCACCCTCCCCCAAAAATATAAAGAACTCTTGATCCCGCAGAAGTGTTTAACTAGCATTCTGTAAGAGCCTGTAGATGGACCATAAAAAATTAACAGGCATTGAAAGAAGGAACTTCCAGGAACCCTGAACAACTTTGGACTGTGTCTGTGTGTGGCAGACAAATAGTGAATAGCAAAGCTGTAGAAGGCTATAAGGAATGAAAAACTTCAAGTTTGGGAAAAACTTCCCTTCCAGGGCAAAAGGTATTAGAGGGGAAATCTTCCTGGGGGATGAGTTATCCATTTACTGCTCGTGCCAGTTCTTTCTTGGGAGCATTTAGTGCTAGCTGCTTCAGGAACTGTGTGAACCATGTAAATCACATGTCTAATTCACTGTATTAATTTCCATTGTGAGACAGAACTCATGCAGGGTTTGCTGGGACTTCTGTTTTGCTGACTTGTGGACTGACTGCAGAGATCTGGTGGCAGCTTGTTGTAGCATAGCGGAGCAGGCATTAAACTTGCTGGGTGGGCTTTGTTCACTGTGAATTTTCACAGCTCCAGGTTGTTGAAATGCTCTTCACTGAGATAGGGTCAGTTTTACTAGTTCTGTTTGGATTTTACTGAAAACTTCCCGAAAGAACTCGTGATTTCTAAACCAGATTATTTTTCACTTCTTCCCACAATGTTTTTGTGGAATTTTATCAAGGTATCCATGTTCATGTGAAGCATTAAAAAACCAAATAACAGATTACATAATGTTTATTGATTCTGGGGTAGGTTAATGGGCAAGAGCCCTTGGAAGCCTGGTCTTTCTGCAATTAAAGGTATGCTTTAAGAGCTTTGTTACTCTTAAATTTAACTCATCACCAGACAGCCAGACAGTTCACCAACAGCAAAAGATCTCAACCATCAGCAGTTTCTAGTACTTGCAATTTCTTTTCCCCAGGGACCGAGAAGGAAGGCTGGCCTTTATTGTATGTCCAGCTGGTTATTGTATTTGGGCTGGTCTAGATCGAAGGTGTTTGTAAATGACTGTTAAACCTCTCTGTCTTTTAAAATGAGTGCCATTCTGGAGTTCACATTTGGTACCTGCAGGCAAGGGGCAGGGCTTAGTAGCACATCTTGAATTTAACCTGGCAGAATGTCATGGGTGATTGAACTCGACTGAAAAGAGTGTTGGAAATTTTTTATGAGATACACATATATTACCTATATGTAATATATATATGTGTAATGGGTGGAAAATAGGTTCTAGAAAGTGCGGCTGAGATTTTCCATAGTTATATGAAATAAAGCTAGTAGATGAGCACTTTATCCCTGGAGACTCATTTAAGCATCACAGTTGTAAACCTTGCAAAATATGTAGCCAAAATTCATATAGAATATAAATATTGTATATTTTTGGGGTAGGTAAATCCTATGTATTGGTTGGGTATGCCTTGATATCTGCCCCTCAAAGTTTCTGTGTATCCTTCAAAAGGCATCAGGACAGAATACATGTCACCAGTCCATTCTGCAGGTGGGGCTGCAGATGAACAGCTGCACCAGAGTTTCTCCTTGGGAAACCAGGCATTGGACTTAAGAACATCATTTAACAGGTCACTGCTTACTTAGCTATGGCTGAGTTTGTCTCCCAGTTTGGTTATGGCTTCAGTAAGATCATGTTTTTGTGCACCATCCAGGATAAGAGGTTCATTACAAGGAATAAAAATGTTGTCGGCTGTTCTTCCCTGAGCAGGTAGCTTGACTTCTGTCATGTCCTCAACAGAGGATGAGAAATTTTTCCCTTTGAATCAAAGGGTCAGTTGGATAATACAGAGGGGAAGGAAAGAAAGATAGGTGACAAACTCTAGGGTGAAAAACCAAAAAAGAATAGAGTTCAAGTTTACACACAAATCTGCTATTTTTTAAAAATATACAGATCTTTTGTGCCTCCCTTCCTCTCAAATGTACTTTATTTTTAACAAGCTTTTTGGTTCCTCTTTAGTGTGTGTACTGAGCCTGCAAGGAAGCGTATCTGTAGGAAAAGAAAACCCAATGCTTCTGAATAAATAGCTAGGCTTCCCCTGGGTCTGATCTGCTGATTCTAATGACCAGAATAATTTGTCACTCAGACTTACTTACTGCTAATAACTCTGTGCTGTTGTGCAGCTTGAGGAAGGGAGTTGTGCTTCTGTTCTTGTTGCTAGAGTTGGGTTTGAAGTTCTGCTTTCTTGTTACACAAGAATTTCCATGGGTATACCAAACATGTGGGGGTCCACGCATTGCCACTACTCCTAGGACTGAATCTAGAAGCTGCCTTCTAGACATGGAATTTGGGTGAATTTTGCCTGTGGAGAACTATTTGAGTACCATTAACTGAACAAAGTCACTGTGAACAACCTGCCCTATAGCACCAGTTAAATATTGAGGAACTATTCAGTCAGATCTTCTACTGGAAGTGCTCCTCTTGGCAGTGGACCTGGCCTTTACTTTCCTGGGAGAGGGAAGGTAATGTCATGGAATTATTAGTGGGAGCCCCTCATCTCCAAATTACTGCAGGATTTACAGAAGGGATGTCTTTGTTTAATGTCATTCGTAAAGGTCTCCTAAAGCATCTCTTCGTGGAAGAGACTCCTTCAAAACCAATGGGAGCTGTAGCAAGACAAAGCCTTCTCTGCCTGTTTATATTTGCTTTCCCTGTCACTGGCTCCTTGTCTCATCCAGGACAGAGGATTAATCTCTCTGATCCCTCTATTTCTAGTTGTAAAAGCACAGTGTGCTATTGAGGGTGATTCACTACTACGCCAATCCTTGTTATAATCTCTTGTAACTACGAATGCACCAGTCAGAAGAGAAAGGCTAATGGAAAAATGTGGCATATTTCTATGTATGTATTTTTTTTTTCTATGTGCGTGTATATATTTATGGGAAGACTGATGGATTAGAGAACAGGAAGTGATGCAATACAGGGCTCTGCCATGGTTTCATAACATGGGCCACATTATAGCAAGAAATTCTTGCAAATGACTCTGCTTGCCCTTTCTGAGTGCAGTTTTGTCTGTTTCTTGCATGTTTCCCATGGCCTGCTTCAGCAAACCACTCTTAATGGACTTGAATTTAACAGCATTATGAACTCTGCTACAATAGATAGAAAGTGAAAGTTGGCAGTGGCTTTGCAGTTCATCATACGTAAGCCTGGTGAAGTCTGGCATACCAGGGGAATGTGAAGAGCATGAGGTAATGGTTTACCATAGGTGATGACAGAGAAGAAAATGCACATGGGAGCAGTCTGGCTCTTTCTTCAGCTGACAGTAGGCTTTGGTTTTTCGCTCCTTTCTAGTAAATGACGCGAGTTCCCCTTGTAGTTCTGCATCCAAAATGTTCTTCTTTTAACTGTGATTATTGTTAGAGCTTTTAGGGTAATCATCTTGAGCTTGCCTACCAAATCTGAACTGGAAGTGCCAGGACTAGGAAGGACAGTTGTTGTCAGTGTTTTTTCTCTAGCACAATCTGTGACCACTGATTTACAATGAAGCTGCTTCTATAAAATGTGTCTATATGTGTACGTGTATATATGCATGCATATAATCCACAAAAGCAGGTGGGCTGAAGATTTGCTGCTCTTTGACATTGCAAGTGATCTCTAGAGGAAAGGATTTTTTTACACCAAACATGATAAATGCATACTGATCTAAATGCTGTCTTGTTTCAGCGAGAAGAAAAAAATCTGCTTAGCTTTAAAAAGAAGAGGAAGTTCCTTTGCAGCTAAAGAGGTTTTTTGTGAGAGACAGGAAATCTGAGTCTTTTTTCCTGCTTCTGGCCTCTGTTTTCCAGTTTAAGTTACTTCACCTATACACACCTTAGTTTCCTGCAACTCAGTTGTCATCTATATCATGGTATTTGTAAGGTTCTTGGATTTTTTTTTTTAATTTTTTTAACCAGTTCTCTAAGGGGAAGTGGGCTTATGCAATCACACTGCGAGTAACTTCTGAACCTGCTGGCTAAATGTCACATAATTGCTGGAACTTGATATGTTGCAGAAAGAATGGAATATAAATTGCAATGTCACAAGTGAGAACTGCAGCCTCACCCAGTGCCAAAGCTCATGGAGATAGCACTTTTTAAACATAAGATAGGCCACATGGGTGAGGGACCCTTACGAAACGTACAACCACAGGATACCAGACTGTGCTAATCCTTCTGCTGTGGAATGGCCTTCTTCCACTGCAAGGCCTTCTGAAGGCTTAGGAGAAATTTAAGGTATTTTTACTAAATTAGAGCTGGCACGATGCAGCAGACTCTTCACAAAATTAATGTTTGATAACATAAGGGGGTGGAGGGAGGAGAGATACCCTTGTAAAATTGCATGATTCTTGTCAGACTGGCTTGATCTTGAGAATTAGCAAAAAACAGTAGCAGGTTTGATTAAAGTATGGAAGGGAGTTTTAACTTTGCTCTTGGCATAATAAAGCAGAAACAACAAAAAAATCAGATTTCAGCCTTCTAAACACATTGGTGTTCTTATGCAGTGTTTACTACTGAAGCCTTGAAATATTTTGTTGCTTTGGGGCATGAAAGCTGTATATTGCCTCTTAGCAGTTCCTTTGTGTGAGGCATGTATGTTGTTTCTGTGATTATTGTGACAGCGATGTTCAGCTATTTTGTACCCCTTATCTTAGGGTCAGACCTGACAGAGGAGGATAACTCTGAGACCACCCAAGATGAGTCTTTCTAATGTTGCAGAAATACTCACCAATCGTTGCAAAATTGGAAGGCTTAAAAGGTCTCCATATTGTTCTTTGTGAGCTGCTATGTGCTTTGGCAAGGTGTGGAAAAGAGGTCCTGCTCTAGTACACCTGCAGAGCTCTGCGGTTCCCTAGAGACGTTTTAGAGATGAGTTTCTTTTTATGTGCCATCCTGGAAGTGTAGGAAAACTGCACTGCGATGTTTTCCAGGCAAATCATGGAGAACCCACAACACTGTTGCGTTTTCCAAATGGTGAGAAGTTCAAAATTATTTTTCTTTGACCTTTCCTAATTCATCTGATTACTTTCTTAAATGAAATGTGTGACTTTATTTCTAGTGAGGCAATGTGCAAGTGATATATTAGAACCAGAGCTTCAAAGCAGCAGGAGATGGCCCTGCCAGAGTCCTGTGCCTTGTACCAAGGCTGCCTAAGTGCTCTTTGCATTTTACTCCTGCTCAGTAAGGCTGCATTTGAGATGCTGCAAGTGAAGTGTGAAAGCATCTCCTCCATTTATCTACATACCAAATGCAGTGGGATAAGTCTGACATATGCTTTGCACTCTTTTGGTGGTGTTTTTCTTCCCAGGATCTCTCATGGTCAGTGTCTGGTGTTTTGGGGACCCTGGAGCACTTGTATCTGCCCCAGACCTAGGGTTTTATTTACTAGTGGTGTTGATATCAGCTTCTCCAACCACAAGGCAAGGATCCCAGCTCAGTTGCTGTTGAACATGTGTGATTCAGGGTAAGATTTCTCACTCACTTTCCTTTGTTAGTGATATCCTGGCAAGCATAGCATCATGTGGTCCAGCAGCCTGAGAGCAAAGAACTCAGGATTAGTTCCTTATATAGAAAGGGAATTAGATACATCATGCATTTTATTCTTGGCTGTGATCTTTCATTGTGTCTTGTTAGATATTTGTTGTGGTTGTTTGCTTTCTCTGTCTATTTGAGCTCTGCTTGTCAGCTTGGATGTGTGTTCAGTCTGTCTCATCATCTTGGATTGCCTACTGGGAAGTTTTTTAGTTGGCATGTTCTCACTGCGCAGAACTACAGGTGCTTTGCAGAGACTTGGTTGGGCTGTGATGCCCTGCAGGCATCGTGCTGGCTGGCTGTTTGTCAGCTGCCTTTTCAAGTCCTCATTAGCTGTTGTATTAAGGCTCTCTGCTCTGTAAGACCTGCATGGGTTTGGCTTAGCCTGTCTATGTCTTGTGCAGGGGTTGTGGGAGGAGGCTGCAGGGATTCTGGTTCAGGGTGGATGCTCTGCTCAAGGATGGTATGTTTTCCAGTTGCATCCTTATGCTCTGGTGTTATCTCCCTTTCCACATGACACTACAAAGCATACACTTATCCCTTGTCACACAGTTTGTGTTGCTGATTCTATGAACAAGGGAAGAGAAATTCAGAGAGCTGATGATCCAGTTTCTGGGTGATTGCCTTTGAGCTATATCCCGTGTGGCTCACGGGCAGGTCTTTGTGGTTGATGTAATCTAACTAATGCATATGAGAGACATCTGAGCCAGGAATTGGGAATTTAATAGATGACGAAACTGTTGGGTTTCAAGTCTGAAAGTAATTCTTGTCAGCAGGGGATGGGGGTGGAAAGCAACTTGGCTGTACACAGTGCATCCCAACAAGGCCAGTAACATGGACATACTGCAGCACAGGCCTGCTTTTCTGAGATGCTATTTATTCTCTGTCTCCAGCAACCCCTCTGAGTTGAGGAGAATTGGCAAGTTTCTGAGCCAAGCCTTTCTTCTGTGGGCCTTTTTTTCTTCCTTTATTGTAAGGTACCAAAAAAAGAAGAAAATCACTAGCAGGCTAAGTCACGCTTTAACTTGCTGAGCAATAAAACAGCGTGTTATGCTGTCTCTGGGCCTTCTACGACCCCTTCTATAAAAGACGCCACTCCAGCATGACAGCTTGCAGAGGGATGGGTTACTCGAGCTTGTAAACACCTTCACCGCTGGCATGTGAAGGCGGCTGTGCCTTTCCAGATTTCTTCATCTCCCCTCACCATTCTTTCTAGGCTTTGAGTGAGAAGCTCGAAGATGTTAAGAAGTACCTTCTTGGGTGTATGATAGCTGCTTCCTCTTTGCTGATATATGATGACTTTTGAAGAGATACTAAGTGTTGTACTGGACATTCATGTGTAAAATGTAGTCTTAGGAAAAGCAGTAACTAATTTACAACTGAGTGCAGCTCCAGCTCAATCAGACAATTGCTAAAAATAATCTACCTTCTAATTCCACTAGTGATCTCTAATTAGAAAAGTCTTCTAATTCATAACCTGCAATACAGGACAAGATCGGAGACTGAAGTGTTTTTGCCAGTCTAGAAACTCTGGACAGAATCCAGTGTTTGGGAAGGTAATTTTGGGGGGAGCCCAGGTGTTCTAACATTGATGGTGGTATCTTGGCACTGCATTTATGCTGAGCCTTTGCCCCAGCTAAATGCCATAGGGTGCAGTTTTTCCAGCAGTGTCTTCTTTTTTAGGCAGACACGATGCCCTCCTTGGTGGGCATCTGCTTCCTAGAGATTTTATTTTTCTTTTAAAAAAACCCACACCTACTCCAAAAAACACGATCCACGAGCACAGAAAGGAACATATGTATGTTATATTGTTGCTTCCTTCTGGAAGCTGTTAGGTTGAGCATTTTAAGTCAGCTACGTGGCTTTGCCACAGAAGCAGCACAGCAAGGAAGAGGGAGCCTTTTCAGCTGAGGTATTACACATTTCCTAAGATTGGGATCTGAATACCTCTTAGCCTCTCGTCAGTTTCATTTCTTAAGTTTGATGACTTCTGTCCTCTGTAATGAGGCAGTGAGAGATCAGCTGGCCTTGCTGAGATGTGAAACTTCTGTTAACAGTGCAGGAAATGTAGGGGATCTGAGCTTGTACCAGATTATTTCTTTGTAAGATGATGGTAATTGTTGCCAGGTAATGCCATTCACTGAATAGCACGTGTCCCTGAAAAACAAGGCGTGTAACTTCCTCCGAGCTCAAGGCTCTGTGCCTCCATTCAGAGAGCACAGCCAACGGAGAAGGACCGTGCCAGGCACAAGGTCACTTGTGACGCAGAGGGGACCATGCCCGTTCCTAGGTACAGTGCTGCTTCCTGTAGCACCCAGAGGCTGAAGGGAATGATTGGGTCCTATAAGAGGAAATCAGCAGTGTTTTGGTCACTTGTGGGTTCCTGTCACTTCAGAAATAGCAGAAGACATCTTTAGTCTTTATATACCTTGTGAACATCTTGATGTGCTGTACAGCCCATGTGTGGGAGCCTGTGCTAAAGATGGGACTATCTAGAATGGAACAAGCCAACTGTTTTAAGTGAGCAGAAAATGGAGGAGATTTTTCTCTTGACTTTCTAACATCTGTTGCATTTGGAATAGGAGGTAGTTTTCTTTCTTGCAATTGAGAAAGAAAAAACAAACTTGCATTTGCCATTTAAAATGATTAATAGTGAAATATGTTGTTATCTCTCCATTAGCCTAATTCAGCAGATGTTCAAATTATTTGTCTGTAGTTATTTTTCGTCTGCTCTTTGGGAGAGCAAATGTGCCTGAATATTATCGTAATTGTAGCTACTTAGAGAAGGGAACCAGGAAGTCAGCTGGTATGGGTCCTGGAAAACACGGAAGAGAGTAGGATGGAGTTGTGTGGGTTTTCCTCTCTGCAGCGAAGGATGCTGTTGATGTAAAATTCAACAGGTTTGATGACTGCCTCTTTCTCTGGCAGTAGATTTTCCACAAAGACTAATGATATTTTAGCTTGATAAATAAATAAATAAATTTTTGCTTCTAGCTTTCAATTTCAACAGATACCTGATCAAAACTACTGTTTCTTCCAGGTTTTGTCTTCATGAATGTTTCAGGTTTTACAGTAGTGCTCATGTGCACCAGAGTTGCATCAGCCTTGTTTAGCACACTTGGCTCATCTTACTGGCTCCTGTTTAAACTAATTTAAAGCAAAGACCATCTGCTTGGGGAAAAGACAGAAAAGCCACTTCTAGATGTGACTGGGGTGAAAAATATGACATGTCAATTGGCATCAGTGATGTGGCCATGCTCCTGAACTTTATTTCCCTGTTTGGAGAACTTCATGTAGCAGCTTCTTTTACTGCCCTGTAGATACACAACAGCATCCCAGAATCCATTCCATTGTATTGCTCCAGCTATCACCAGGTTCCTTCAAAACCACCTTTTGTCCCACAGAATTTTGCTCTCTGATGGCTTGGGCCTCCCCTCACCCTTACTAAACACTTGGAGATTGCTTTGAGACACATGCTGGAGTAAAAACTGGTAATCATTTAAGAGCAGGTCAAAAGGGCACTGCAAGTCAGCCTCTTCTCCAGCAGCAAGAAACAGACCTGTGCAGTTCTAAGTGTTTCTCATTAGTAAGCACCATTTTTCTGTACCTGTGTACTTCACTCTGTCTCAGTAGCTTTCTGCAGCTGGCTGTGTATGACTGGCAATGAGCAGCTAGTGGATGATAGCTGGACTTTGGAAATATTTGCTGTCGTTCTGGTGGTAGAAAGCTGTGGTGGATTTGCTTTGATAGGATTCTATACAGGTCTTGCAAGTGCATAGGAATAGATTGGTGGAGTTTCGTGCTGTTTCTCTAAATTTCTCATAAAATCTCTAAACTTCTAAATACTTCTAGAAATGAAGGGACTAATACTGGATGGGACAGAAAGAGTCAACACTTGATTACTGAATTGAGAACAAGGACAACGGGGTGAGGATGCAACGGCTGGACACTGATTCCTTGTCTGTGTAAGAAGGCAGTGATTTAAAGGAATCCACAGTCATGTATTCATCTCATGATTGCATCCAGTGGCTATTTTAGGTGCAGTGGGGATGAATGGCCCTTTATAGACTGTGGTAAGGAATGCCTTGTCTGTGGGTTTCAGTAATGCCAGTCCCTTCTTTTCGGGTGGCACAGAGCACTGTTGTGAGGGAACGATGGTCAGAACCAACACACACGTGCCAGCACGCTCGCGTGAAATAACACCCTCATGAAGGGAAACTGTGCTGGTGCTCTGCTGCTGCCAGTGCGTGTCGGTGTCAGCTCTGGCACAGGGAGCTGGGGTGAGACTGTCAGCCATCTGAAATCAGTTCCTGGCCTTTAAACTACACCAGGGACACTTAAAATACAATAGGCACATGCAGCCTTTTTAACCACCCAGCAAATCCCATGATAAGGTTGCAGCTGGAAGAGGCTGTCTTGTTCTGGCCCTGGAAGGGATTTAGTTCTTTTCACAGACCTGGACTCTATCTGTGGGCTTTATACAGCTTTACTTTTTAATGATAATGCTATGACACAGAGGTTTTTAAACTCTTCATAGCATAGTTTTCATGTTGAAGTTGATGAGAAATACCATATTTGTCTGCCTAGCAACTTTCTCAAATCAAAATCTGGCAATTTTTGGTGACAATGCAGGTGTGAAACTGAAAGAGTGACTCAGATGTGTAGTGCTGTTATTGCTTGTCTTACTGTAGCACTTCAGTCTGTGCTCTTGGTTGTGCCAGGTACTGTACATTGCCATGATAAGGAACAATACCACCCCACAAAAGCTATCTGTGTGGCTGAAACAGCCTGGAGGTGGGAAGCGGAAGTGCTGTTTATCCTTCCATTGCACAGAAGTGGCTAAACTGAACTCCAGTGATTTGCCTTCTTGAGCCACAGCCAGTGAGCCCATCTCTGGATTGGTGACGCTTGAAATAAAGATGGGCAGCAATGTCAGTGGGGCTGTGGGCTCCACTCCCCCAGCACATTGTTCTGCCTGGGGCACAAGTTCTCATGCAGGTCACAGGACTGGTCCTTTCCACATTGCCTTTTGCACTGGGGATTCTTGGACGTGGCAAGTGTATAGAGAAGGTATCAGAATGGAAAAAGATGGAAACATAAAGCCATTAAGGAGACGTACTATGCCTGAGTAAATTTCCTAATAAAAAGTTCTCACTGAAGTCTATTATACTTTAATGACTCATGGTATTTCCCTGTATTTAAAATGCATTTAGAATATTTAAATTTGGGGGATAGCAAAGGACTTCTGGTAGTGAGTTTGGCATCAGAAACCAGATTACTTTAAAATGTGGGAAATTATGGTTGAAAACAAACTCATCGGTGTCATGCAAGTTAGCAGAAGAATCAGGTACAGGATGCTTGGTACATTGCTCTTTTTACTCTAAATTTGAACTTCTGAAGACCCTGGTTTTAGGCTCTCCAGTTGCTTTGGGCAAGTCCTAAAGAATGTGATTTATAGATGTTTCTTCAGTGTTCAAAGGCTTGTCCTGATGATCCAGAAATCTAGATTTTATTAAGGCTTCCACAGCAAAAGCATGTTGCAACTTAAACCTATAAATAAAGAGTTACCTGATATTTAACTCATAAATCATTCAAGAGAAATACATTCTTATGTGCTTGGCTTTGGAAATTTCTTATTCCCCTAAAGACAAAGAAGGAATGATTTCACATTCAAAACACAAAACACAGTATATTCTTTTTACTCTGTCTTAAGAGGAGTGTTTTGCCTGGTATCAGTTAAACAATAGGGAAGAATGTTGATTGGATGCTTGTTGTTCGTAAAAGGCTTTTACAACTGTTCGTCTCTGATGTAATGGAAAATAAGTGATGTAGCACAGAATTTTCCTAAAAATGCATTGTTGTTATCTCTGTACAATATAGAATGTGAGCAATGTCCTCACTGAACAATAGTGAGATTGTTCTGTTTCATCACTGTCTTGCATTGTAAATATTTACACTGTTTGAGAAACCCAGGCTTTTGTTATCTTCAATGTAAGTGTATGTATTTTTTAATAATCTTTATTAATTTTGAAGATAAAAATACAGAGCAATTTTTCCTTGGATTTCAGAACTGATTCAGAGTTTTGTGAGCCCCAAAAGGATTATAATAGAGAATGGGAAGGGATCATAAATTATCTGTAAGTGTTACATTGTATCATGCGGACTTGTGTACTATACAAGAAATTTACCTGCAAGGAGTTGGTGCAAATTTCTCTCCCTGGTCTATACGTGTATTAGTATGTCTCTTCTTCCATTGGATTATAATCTTCATTACATTTTCTTTTAAAAAATATCAATTGTTACATGGAGCACTTTGCCAAATCATAATGATCATGTGGGCTTTTTTCCCAATAGATTTGCAGTTATTCTGGAGATCTGGAGTGTTACCTTGTCCTTGACATCACTTGCTGTCTCTCTGAGGCATGTCACACTTCTGTGGGTTTTGGCTTTTGCGCATGAGTAGGGGTGAGGGGAGTGGTTTTAGTATCCAGTAGCTGTACTGTGGACCCTTCTGTGGTAATTGCAGGACGATCTGCAGTTGCAGTCAACCAACTGCAGCAATCTTGGTGGGCCAATCCCAAACCTTTGTTCACACTGTGGTGGAATCCATGTAGGTTACTGCTATGCATTACTTTTTATTGCTGATGTTATTATGGTCTATTTAATCAACAAATATACAACGCGAGTTACTTAAAAATGTCTGTGAACCAGCAGACTACTGATGCTAAAGAAGTTTTGCATCTGTAGCAGCAGCTTACTGCCCCAGGTGTGTGTGGAGCACCTGGTGCTTTGTTCTTTCCACAGGACATCAGGAATGATCAGTGATGCTTCTGATGCACGTAAATTGCTATTAGTAGCAGAAGCAGACAAAAGTAATTTCCTCGTTTCTCAGGGGACTGTAATGACTGTACTATTGTGTTATTGTAACAGAGGGAAGTGACATTTGTTTTCCTGAATGCTACCAAGCTAGTTTATAATTGCATTTATCAGCTGTTTTGATTTGAAGGGAACAGTTTTTAAGGAACCTGTTTTTCAGAGGTCCAGTTCCTGCTCAGCTTCCATTGAAATCAAGGGAAGGGATTGCTAAGAGCTCTGGGACCATTATTTACTGAGACTGTAGTTTAATTGCTTGCTTGTCTAGTTGTATTATATTTGTAAAAATAATTGTATTCTTATTTTGAGAGGAGTTAGCCAGAGCTGGCAGGTATTCCTGTTTCTCTGTGGGTTATGTGTAGTCTACACCTGTATATTCCTGTATATTGAGAAGCTTTCAAAGGGAAGATGGGGAACTTGCAGAAGAATCTCTTGTCTCCTTTCTAAGCCTTTTTTTAAATTTCAACTACTCAATAACATGATTTAAAAACATACTAGAACTTTAAGTCTTGAGGCTGATTAGTTTTGGGACACTAGCAGGTGGAGGAAAGGAGGAACTGAGATAATAAAGGGAGAAGTTACAGCTAAGCTAGTAAACAGTGCAAGATATATGGGCAGACTCAGAGCTGTAAATAGCAATAATCCAGAATTATATCTGCCTGGTCTGAATACAAGAGTTTTTTTCAGGGTTAGTACAACATTAGAAGTGAAATGTGAAAGATACTGCAGGAAAGGAAGTGTTAGTTCCTTTCCCTTAAGCTCTCTTGATTAGATTTGTTTGTCAAGTTAACAAATGCATGTGAAGTGCATGAGGCTTGATAACATCTCTTAAATAATGCTGTTAACAAAGTACTGATTAAGCTACAGTAAACTAAAATGAAACACAGATGCAGGATCCTCTTTTTGAAAATGCACATCTGTCATCTCTAGAAGAGGATTACGTAAGATACATTAGTAGGGGAAGAGTCCGAACAAGCTCAAAATGAAATAAATAAAAGCTTCAAACTGGAGCCAATACAAGCTGATAGGACTGGAAATATTTGCAAATATGAAAAATGCAGTATACAGAAAGTAGGCATAAGCTATATCCATCTGAAATGTCAAAGTAGCTAGGAAAAGTTAAGATGCACACAGGAATTTGCTAAAGTCACTGGATGAGGGCTTCTCTTACCTTCAGAACAGCAACAAAAACTCAAAACCAAAGGTTTTTGTTTTAATGGGGCTTTGAGATTTCACATCAAGACCTCCAGCAGAAAAACAGATTCCAAATCTGCATTAATAGATTATTTCAAGTCTTATTATGAGAAAGTAAGCCAGCTGATGAAGATGTTACACCATCTAGCAGCAGTCAAATTTCTTCAGGGAGTTTCCATTCCTGTTTTATGCTGCATAGATGGGAAGTTTCAGAAGACCAGATTGCATAGCAGCGATCCACAAAGTCTCAGAGCAGAATTTTCAGCCTGCATCTGGAAGGTCCCCTGCAGTCTACAGGTCGATCTGTTCCATGGCAGGATTGTCACAGCAGTGGATGTTACTTCAGTGTCTGCATTATCTGGACATCAGCGATCTGTTGCTTTATTTTTAACCTGCCCACCCTGCAACAGATTGTCAGAGCGCTGACATAGGTGATGCTGCTCACTGTCACTGCTAGGGGCTAGGGCAGTTGAAGAGAAGCGTAACAAACGTTGGTGCAGACCAGAACAACTCACAGATGAAATTCTTTCCAATTCCCTTCTCTTGGTGACTATCATCTTCCTTCTGCCACGGGTTCCAGGGCACATCTTTCGTGTGCATAAAGACGTATTCTTTTAATCCAGAATACCTATTGTACTTTAAATAGGAAAGCAACTGACCTATTTGCTGTATTTTTTCCGCTTCTGAGTAATACAAAGCGTGTGTACACACCTACATGCATCCTTGAGATGCACTTCTTTTGGTAAGGCCTTTGTACGTCTGCAGACAGTGCCACTACAGCTCCAGAGCTTCTGTGCAAGTTTACCAGCATACACTGTGTAGCAAGGAAATATGGTGGACTTTCTGAAGTATAAATGACCTAAGAAAATCTGCTGTTCAGACTGCATGTTTGTAGACTCTGGTAGGTACCAAACCACTGACAGGAAATCATGATTTGGGCTTACTTGCCCTAGTCCAGCTGTGAATCTTTGGCAAAGAATAGTCCAGCCATTATTTTGGAAGTTGTAGTGGGCAGAGAGCTGCAGTAGGTGGCAGGTGAGGGAGAACTTCCTTTTGCATTCTTCCAGTGGCACTTGACACTAAAAATCCAGCAAGTCACGGACAATTTGGTTCATCTCGTGTTCTTGCTGTCACTTGGGAAACAGATCTTGACAGGTGGGATTTCAAGTGGTTTCCCACCTACTTCTGTTATACTGAGGTTTCCTGTTGTCCCTTCTCATTGTTGAGGAATACATCTGGTGCAGGTAGTTCCGTTTGCAAGATGCAGATTGAGCTCTGGGTGGGAGCCTGAGACAAGAGGCCATGAATTGTCAACATCTTGGACAACAAAGGGCATGAAGATGAGTGGTGCCAGTGAGGTAGGTGAATGGACACCGAGAGACACATCAGGAGCAGGGGACTCGGGAGGAAGAGCGAGATTTGTGTGCAGGTAGACTGTGATGGGATAAAAGCCCAGGGGGTCCTTTGTTGGGAATACTCCTTGGAGGCATTAGCTCGGGTTGTTTCTGTGTTACTGCACTGTGGATAAATGGTTTTGTGGAACAAGACATCTGAGACTCTGCCATGGGAAACCTGGTGTGACTTGTGTCAGTGGGTGTGCAGGGAATCAAGCAGGGGTCTCGTGGGCTCATAGGAGCTGCTGGCTGTGAAGGGGCTTCGGTCCCAGCAGTGAAAATCTGGTGTTGGGACTGTGACTGCCAGAGAGTCATGTGGATGGTCAGACTGGAAGGTTTCCTTAACACCAAGTATTTCATGCTGATAACCCAGAAGAATCTAATTTTCTGCTTCTGTCAGATATACTGTTCAGGGGAATGCCCCAGCCACCAGGCCCAAGTCATGTGCATGCTTTTCCTTCCTTTTGTACTTCTCAACTACCTTGAGAGGCTCTGTCCTGTTTTCTCTGAATCTGACTGGGTTTGCTGCCCTTTTGGTTGCTGCAGCTAGAATGGTTCTAGCAATGTAACGAGGACCCAGGTGCTGTTGTTCCAGGTGTCTGCAGGCATTTTTAGTTACTGTTTTTCCTGTCCTGCAGAAAGCAAAACTGGACTGCCTGGTTGGGTAAAATCTTAGCTTCACTGAGCTAAGACCGTCTGTGGGCTCTGCAGCCAGGATTTTGACCTCTTTTGTCTTTCGAAATGGCATTTGTTTCTGAAGACTCTCTGCAATGGCAGTATGACTGGAGTCCATCTTTTAGGAACCAGTGTGGCTATAGGTAAGAGTAACAGTTGAGCTTCAAGTTGTCCTCTGTCTTGGCATTACCATGTGCCCCAGCCGGCTTATGAACAAAATAAAACACAGTGAAGGAGGAAGCTGAGCCCTTACCTGCCACTTCCTGGGCAAGCGTACTCTGCTGTTGGATGGAGATGCTGTAGTAATGAGGAATTCTCATTTTGTGTGAGGTATGGCCTGAACATCTAACTGGAATCCTGAAGAGAAGGGACTGTCTAGGAGCAGTCTCCTTGCCTTAGCATTTCTTCCTTTTTGGCTGGCCCCAGTTTGATGTGCTTCAAGTTTGGATCCTACTTTGCAGGCGCCCAACTCCTCACCTTTGAATCAGGTAGTACGTGGAATTAATTTAGATGTCTAATGTCCTGTGGAACTTGTCATAACTCGCTTTTTGTTGGCTTTGAGTGGCATTGCTTTTCTGGCATCCTTGTCTTTTTGTACTCGGTACTGCAGATGGTCTGTTCATTCACATAACTTTATCCTTTAATTAGCACTGTGGAGTTAAAGTGCTTTAGGTTGATACAGACAGAATTTGAGTTGTGTGCATTATTAGGGACCCAGCAGATTGGGAATGTGACAGGGTGGCATCTGGGTTTAGTTTACAGCTTTCTCTAAGCCACCCTTGAACAAAGGCAGGCTTTATTAGAGTGTCTGCCAGACTTCTTTACCAGAGGAGGGCTGTTTCACATCATCTTTGAATACCCAGTTGGATTATATCTGCTGTTTGAGCTCTTTCAAAGAATTCTAACACATGCTGTCCTTGAAGTACCTGCAGAAAAACTGGTTTGACTTGCTTGCCACTATCAGAGAGGGTTAACTGTGTTTTCCAATAATTTTCCTTATTCTCTTTATAGTCATAACGTGTCCTTGCCTGCAAGCCCAGAACCCTTTTTGAGGGGGTACATGGAGCAGGGTTGAACTCCTTCCCTTTTGCTCTGTTATCACTGGCAATAACACAGAACATATTACCTGGCATATTTTCATTGAAGCTTAACGTTCTATGGATTTCCTTTCTCTGTGTTTTTCTGGGAAAATACCTTCCCTTCCTGCATTGTTTATTGTGGTTTGATATTCCCATCTCATCCCATGTTTTATTTCCTCTGGCTTGGCTCCTTTAGAGGATGCAACTAAGCAGGTGTGGGGAGGACCTGAGGAGGTGCTGTGTTTTCTCTTTGAGCTGGGATTCAATAATGCTGGTAAATCCGATGTTTCCCTTTGTCCTCCAGTAAGGAAGTGCCCTTGTTGCTGGTTTATCCATACTGATATATTTTACTTTTAAAGTAAGTGATGCCTGAAAGTTACGGAGGCGTTGCCTTTAAAGCTCTCATGCGTGCTTTACGATGCTCTGTCTTGGCCTCTATGGGAGTAATATAAATCCTGCCCACGTGTCAGTAAAGCTCTTGAACTTGGCTGAGCACTCGAACAGGCAAATAGCATCACGCAGCAGATGGAGTGTGTGATTTGGATGCAGCAGGCCTTGCATGCATTTTTGGTTTTGTTCATGATTTGCTCTATGACCTTTGATAATTCTTTCCCCCTCAGTGCAGAGGATAGTGAACTATCATTCTCCATATAAAGTGCCTTGGAACGTGTAAATTTTTTTTGCTATTGTTTAATCAAAACCAGTCAAAATAGTTTTTCCTGTTTTCATTTTACACAACTGCAGTATTCCTGTGGAGTCTAGTGGAAATAAGTCAAGCTTTCTAGGTTTTTGATTCCACAAAAGAGGCTGAATGGTCTGGTTCTCTCTTCAAAACTTCCAATTAAATGTTAAATAAAAAATGTGTGCAGTGTAAGTTAAGGGTATGCACTAAGTGCTAAGCCATACTACTTCCAAGTTATTGAACAACATAATACGTAGGGCATTTATCTAGTCTCTGTTTTCTGCTTTTTCCGATTCAAAACCAGCCAAACAAAAAGTTGGTGTGTTATGGAAACAGAACAGTGCATCATTCAGTTGCCCTGTTTAATATAGTCCCTGCTGTGTTAATTCCCTTCTAATCTGTTCTTTAAACACAATTGATTGTGTCTCATTTGTGGCAAGTTACATTCCATATAAACACTCCATGATATTACATGTTTCAAAAAGCTTTTTATTTAATGTAACTTCACTAATCTAATAAAAGGTATGATTAATTATGCCTGCCTTTCAGATTAGCATTGCCGATTTTGGCTAATTTATGTCTATCACTATCTTTCCTATGTGTAATGCTTCCCTGTTATGTTAGTAAAAGAAGGATAAAGTGTGTGCAGTCCATCCAGTGAATTCACAATCCCTAGTGAGAGATTTTGGTTGTATTAATCTCTAATTGTCTTAGGAAAGGAACAGCTCATGTGATACATCTTTCAGCTGACAATGGTACGGGTTTATATGAATGGCAAGAGCCAAATGCAGGCTATTGCCTGTTTTTAGCCAAAGCTACAGCATTCACTTTGTTTTAGGATGACTCCTGAGGCAATTCGATCCAGTATGGTGGGGTTGGCAGTTTAGGAGACTTACCTGTATGAGCTTTGCTCTCTGCACCTCCAGATAGCACACTCAGCTTGGAGAGCTGCTCTTCCTCCTTCTCCCAATCTAAGCAGTCTCGAGCATGATCCCTGCCCTCTAGCTCTGCTCTCAGAATGCTTTCAGAACTGGTTGAGAATTTATTTATTCATTTTGTGATAATTGTGCTCTGACCTGTCCAGTTAAAATTCTTTAAAATTTCTGTGTCTCTTCTCACCCAGCCAGTGCACCAAAATCTGGAGAAAATAAGACGTGTGTCTTGGTCCAGTGGATGGCGTAGCTTTGGCTTAGAAATTATTGCATTTCAAGCTACTTTAACATCATCTAATATTTTTATTTTTTAGTTGCAAGGCCTTACAATGGCACGGAATGAGCACTGCCTTCAAGCCTCCTTCCTGTAAATGATAGGACCAAACAAGGCGGTGTGATGAACATGCCACTGCATCAAATCTCTGTCATTCCAGCTCAGGATGTTACCTCTTCCAGAGTCTCCAGGAGCAAGACCAAAGAAAAAGAGGAACAGGTACTGTCAGATATGCTTGATTTTTCACAGGAAGTTATCTAAGTATAAAATGATAGGGGTTGCCAAATCAGACCTGATTCTGTTCCAAAGCCCCAACTCCTTGCATTACTGCTGCTTTTAGTGAAGACAAATGCTACCAAATTATCTTCTTATTCTTGCGTTTGCTATTTTAAAGCAGCTGGCTACAAAATTCTAGAGATTGTTGTTGAGAAACTTCTGCACAATGCAAGCTACAGCCATCTATTTTGCATCAGAATTCAAGGCAGATAGGGATTTGGATGATGGCTCTGTACCATTATTGTAGAAGCTGTTACAGGTGTATTTAAAGAAAAATTATATGGAATGTGAATATGTGAATAGGAATTATATCCTATGTGTAGCCATGCATCCTGTTTTCCTTTGCTTTTGGTAGCATGTAACATAGCTACATGTTGTATTTCATAGTGACTAGAATATCACAGGGAAGGCTATATACACCCATATGTGTACATACTGTATTGTTCTATGGAATATGATTTGTATTCTTAATTTGGGAGCATGTGTGTGAGTGGAATCAATCTGAGATCTTGCTGTGCTGCTAATGCAAAAATATCTGAAGTATCTACTGATTATAAGTCCAGTAAAATCCAATCAATACACTACTTTAACAGTTTTTAATAGCATACTACGTCTAGTCTTCACATGTCAACCTTATTTATCTGGACTGTGTCTGATCCAGCCCAAAGACCTTAATGTGCACTGTGCTTTAGTGCACTCTGTACTGCATTGATCTTATATTAGCTGTCAGTTCCACAGAAACCTCTCTGTGGTTTTTTAGCTATAACATAAAAGGAGAACATTCACATTATGGTACAGCTGCAGGGCTTGCTTTGTGGACTGCTCAGCAGTGGTTAACTCTGAGGAGACCTAGAGTGATGCTGATTACAGATAGGGTGTAGCTTATGTATAAGGGACTAGGAAGGCACTGTCATGTTACAGAAAGGGATTCACCAACACTAACTTTGAATAGGGTAAAAGAGTAGTTTCTGAGGTGTTGGGATAATTTGTTCTGACAGCTGTCCAGATTGCACCTACCAAAGTCACCAGGAGAAATAAACTGCCCTAATACTGGCTTTTTTGAGTCTTTTCCTTAGTAACATCTTAAAATGGATTCTAGCCCTCCAGATTGTTAAACCAGTAACTAATTAGGCTGGCACACTGCTACCTTTAGTTGCCAGAACTAGGCAAGAAGTTACACAGGGGAGATGCTCTAAATCCATAAAGTACCTTGTCTCAGGAGTCTGCTGGAATCTGTCGCTTCCCACCTGTTGCATAGAGTTACTGTCTGGGCAGCTCCCTAGGTAAGAGGGCTCTGCTGTTTCCTCCCTTTGGTGGTCTCCCATATAGTAACTGTATGTGCTGAGAATGAAGCAGCTCCTTTATCAAATGCAGGGCAGTGCTGTGAATTTACTACCCTGCTCTGGGGTGATGGAAATTAGGAGGCAGATCAGAACAACTTGTGCCTCTAACCATGCAGTGTGCCCAGAAGTGAGAGTCCCAACTCCCCTTCTAAAGATGTATTTCATTTCCAACACTGACTTCAGTGTTAACAAATCTCCCGTGTTTCCTTCATGATAACTAGTTGAAATGTTGATTATTGTTCCCCTTGCTGGATTGCTGTCATATTTTCAAGCCCTAGCACATTAGAAGCAGAACAGAATACTTGATTAAATATGTGCAGTGTTGAAGAGGAAGTGGGACCATGCAAGCAATAGATTAGGCTAACTTGGAAACACTTTGTGTTTCCCAAGTCTTGTCCTTCCTGTCTCCATCAGCACAGTCATTCATCCCCAGGTGTCCTGTATTCTACCAAAACTACAACTGGAACAGCTGGAGCTCTGGGTGAGCGGCCTGGTGTCCTTGATACACAGCTGTACTGACACTGTGGCTGCTCCTGTGCTCGTGAGCCTGGCTCTTATACTCCCTTCCTCGCTCCTGCTTCTGGTGTTAACCTTTAATGCTGGATCTTACAAATGAGCTGGAGGGCAATCAAGTTGTTAATGTGCTGACTTTGACCAATCCAGTTAAATTTTCATATTGCATCAATCAGGATGTTCAAGGATACTTTATAGTCAGAGTCCCTCTTAACTCTTGGATGCAGTCAAGACCCACTGGGCAAGACTGAGTTTTGCTCATATTTAAAGAATATAGTAAAGGGGAGATGGGATGCAAGAGAAAAAGAATTTCTAGATTATCCTTGCCATATTTTTAAGCAGATTTTAGTTTCAAGATGCCTGTTTTTCTGTTGAGATAGCAACTACTCCAAGATAAAGAGCAGCAGTGCAGTTGAACATGATCCTGTGTTGGGCAAATCTGCTGAGCAGTTGTGGGTAGTTGTTGTGCCCTAGGTAATATCTACTGTAAGAGTGATGGATACTAGGTAAAACTGAGAAAGAAGGTGTTCCAGTATCAAGTCAGTGTAACTTCAGTACTTTCATATTTCATACTTCTAATACTTTGCATAAGTTCCCATTAGACAACATAGGTCGCAGTTACTTCTTTCTGTTGTGGTTGGCCTAGATACAGTTCTTAGGTCTGCAAAAACATAAAATAGTTTTTGAGAAAAAAGTACAACATTTCACAGTTTGATTCAAGTGCCATGATTTTCTTACCTTACCTTTATTACTTAATAAGAATAGTAAATTTCTTACCTTTTCTGTGCAGGAACAGTAAGCAACTTAAATAAATGTGTACACTGTGGTCTTAAAATATTTTGAGTTGTACAAAGCCACTTGACAATCTGAACAAAATCAAACAAACCACAAACCACAATCAAAACCAATAGTACTACTTCCCAGATAAATATGTAGGTTTGCTTTGTAGTACCAAGCTTCTTAGACCATGTGCCTTTCCAGGGGTGCACTTTATAGATTGAGCAGACTCATGTACATATCTCCCCTGTTTATTAACAAGCTGTGGCTAAAGCCAAGGTGAATAAAGGTAGAGTGTCATCTAGCAGATGCAATTTTGTCTTGCTTTCATTTTTGCTATTTCAAAAATGACTTTTGGCTTGTTGGTACCTACATCCTGCATCATAAGAAGTCCTTTGGAGGAACGGCTCAAGAAGCACAGCAGCAGAAAATGAAGAACCAGTGTGCCTAGAGAGAGAACTTCAACCAGTCTCTGAAAAATCAGTGTTTTTCTTAATCCCCAGAACATGCTTTATATTCTGCTATCTTTTGTGGTTATGGATGTGGTTAGTTATCCACATTTGTAGTAGAGCTGCAGAGGAAGAATTCTCAATCTGAACAGTACAGATATCTTACCATTGCTTCTCTTCTATGCTTCTGGTCAAGATGTAGCTCTTGTATTTCAGGTTAAGGCTTGGTTTTATTCTAGTTTTCCTTGCTACAAGAGGAAGTTTTCTGGCCTAGTGATTTGTGACTAAGTGAAGAACAGCAAGAAATCCTTACCACCTTTATCATTACAATCCAGTTTCTCATATTGAGTGATGTATAATACCTAATTGAGTGATGTATAATACCTAGGCATGTTTCATGGCAGATTAAATTGTAGATTCAATACCTGTGGAAGACTGTAGCAGAAATGCTATTGAATTTGAAGAAGTGTTAAGAGGAAAGGTTTTTGCCTGCCATTTCTGGTCTCTGTCCTCAGTGATATGTATACATAACAGAGCCTGGTAGATTCTGGTTAATGTAATTTTCAGCATATAAAATAGTTGAAATCTGAGGTTAGCAGTGGTATTTCATGAACTTTATCCATTTCCCCAGTAAAATAGGGAAGGTCATAAAGGGATTATTACTCTTGCATTTAACTCAGATGAACTGATAGCTTTAAGAGCTATTAATAACCATCATTAGCTTCTTACTCACCCTTCACTAGGAATAGCTTCATGCTTACCTGATTTAAGGGAGAGTCACTATTGTGTGTGAGAAGCTACAACCCTCCTTGCCTGCGTTTGGTGGGCAGTATGCTGGCAGCAATGTTTCCTAATGCATACAAAAGCAAACAGCTCTCAGGATTTGATGGGAAACAAGGAAACTATCCTGGCATGTGATTGAGGTGTTGTTCTGGGTTTGTTTTGTTATAGCATTGTCTTTTTGAGAGCTCTCTGCCTTCCTCACTGAAGCGAACTGATGTCTACTGCAAGTTGTTAGTGTTACTACAGTGAGTGAAACTCCCTCAGCAATAGCTTTTCACTGCTCTTCTAAAAATGTGCACCAACCGTGGCCTCCCGTGCTGTGATCTCTGCAGATCTCATAAGCAGATCAGAGATGGGTGGGATCAGTGATTGAATATGAGATCATGAGATGTTGGTGCAAGGCATTTTTGGGCACAGTACTGTTTCTTCTCAATAGCCTCAACCTGGGAATCAATCCTGAGTTGTCATCAAAGATCACACAGCATTTATTGCAGATGCAGATGAATGTTCTAGTCAGATTTAAACTTGCTTATTCCAGTTGATCAGCTGAAACTCCCTTCTGCTCACTTCTCTTGTTTTTTAAGTGCTGTGTAGTATTACTGGCTGCTACGTGCTCAGCAGAGATTCTTTGATTGTCCCTGACATCTCCAGGTACTTCTCAAAGCTGTCATCTTGAAGATACTGAGTGCCTAATTTGTCTAGGTGAAATTACGGTGAGAGAAGCACATTGTGATGCATCTTTGTAAAGTTCTTCTGCCTTTGTAATGATCTCCTGCGTCCTGTAACAGGAAAGGCACTATGGCCTATTGATTCAAGTAAGCCACATCTTACTGGAAAAATAGGACTTAGGGAAAAAAAAGCAATTGATGCATTTGCAAGAGTTTGTAGTCATAAATCAATATTCTCAAGGTAAAGGTGGGTGCTATATGTTGTTGAATCTAGAGTGACACTTTGGCAGCTGTTTTTAAGGTACAGAAGCGTTCTGTGACTTTTTCCATTCACTTTTTGGACTTTGAGCTGTGAATGAGATCTCCGAGTAGCTGAATTCGGTCCAAATTCTCAGGCTTTGTAAGGCTCTCTGTGTGTGTGTTTGGTTTTGCTTGCCCATTAAACCAAATCATTCATTAAGCAGCCAGGCTCTAAAACTTTGAGAATTTTACCCCTCATTTTTTTTGTACTGCACTTTGTGTGTTTATGTGTGGCTGTGTCAAATATTAACATGGGGCCTGGCATTTTTCCTATCTAAAGTTTGCTTTGTATAGAAACGGGCTAACTACGGAAGGATTTTTGTCTGAGTATTCTTTATCTCTTCTGTGAGAAGCAGAATGTACTTCTCCTGCCGTGCTGCTTATAGGCATAGGCTCAGAGTGAAGACCTTTTCTGACAATTCAGATCTTGACCTTTGGTGTGTTTTTCAATGGATCATAAAGGATTTCTCAGAAAAAGTTATACTTTCCACTCTTCCTGCCCCTTGCCAGCTTAAGGGCTTTCTTCTACTGTCCCATATGTTCCTGGCAAGAGCATGACTTACCTTGCCTTTGGTGTGGTACCTGGAAAACTGTCAAGAAGCACACAGAGTGCAGCCAGGCCTGAATTAAGCCAGGTCTGTAATTTGGGATTTGTTTCTGTCTTACCACCCTGCTAAATGGTATTGGGCAAATCCTCTGCGTTCTTGTGCTATCCTGACACCCATCTGTGAAAGCGGGCTGGCACTGCTGACTAGTGTTGTAAAGGACTTCAGGTGTATGGATGAAAGCTGAGCACCTGGAAGTCTTTGTGATGTCTGCTTTGCCAGAGTCCCAGTCTGCAGACAGTTGTGCTGATGGCCCAAAGCTCTGCTGCAGAACGCGGGATATGTGGAGAGCAGAGGGGTCTTCCTCCTGAAGGTGAGCATTGCTTGATCTCTGTTGTGGTGAATGTGCAGAATTTCCTGACTTTCCTGAATTTCTTTTGCTCTTGTGCTTGAGTGCAGGATGAGAAGCTGGTCCTCTCAAGCCCTACTCTTGGAAGCTAGCACATGCTGCTTCCCAGCAAACCCCAAGGAAGGGGGAAGAGAGGAGGCAGGAAGTGGGAGGGAGGGGATGGGACAGGAGGGAGCTGCTCTTGCTTGAGCAGTCCTAACAAAAAAGTCGGATCACGCTGTTTGATTCTGCATTGTGTTTGTTTTGGAGTGTGTACAGCATGTGTATGTGAGGAAAGGAGCAGATGGCTGCTGAGTGGGGATGAATTACAAAAGGCAAAGTGTGGGAAGTGGTTTCTGAAAGGGTTTTGAGGGAAAAGAGGAGAAAACTCTCTTTCTTTTAAAAATTCAGTAAACATTATGAAAACTAACAGCAGTTGATACAGCAGCAGAGTATTAGGTAGTGATTCTTCAGAGAAGAAGCTTCGACAGTTTCAGATTTTGCTGTTTGCTTATAATCACTCATTTATATACAATCTCTGCTTTGACTTTGCTTATTGCATGTGAACTCCTTATTTTGATGTCTCAAGATCAGAAACTTAAGAGTTACTGATTATGATCTGTAGCTGTCACGTTAACCTGAATTTTAAACCACCTCTCCGATATTAACAAAATCTCTGTCTGGCTTTTATTAGCAGCTCACTTAAATAAGCTGAGAGTTATTATTAAAAAAAAGTTATATTCTAAAAGAAGTGCTGATGCTGTTTAATTACATTATGTTCATGTATGTTTTGGTGGTGTTTTGCAGGTCTGTTAATGTTTCTGGTGTATCCTAATGTGCAACAACTTTGCATAAAGGGAGCCCTGGATCTGAGCTCGTGACTTTGGAGTTTATATTTTTTTTCTTTCCTGGCAGAAGCATGCTTGTTTGTTTGCCTTCTAATGAGATGTGTGTGTCAGTCATGGTCCCACAGTGATGTATATGTGCATATAAATACCTGTGTTACTGGAATCATCACAGCTCCACAAAGACGTTAGTCAAGACTTGATTGTAGTGTGCAGTGATTTTCATCATCTGTTGGCTATACTGTGTCTTTCAACTGAGGCCGTCAGATTCCTGCAAACTGATTTTTAAAGTTCGTTATTTATTAAATGTAATTTCTGTAAATGAGACACCCCAGAAGTACACATGTTCTTTACGCCTGTAGGATGTTTTGCCTCATGCATTGATGCATTATGAGTGACTTTGTTGATTTGATCTTTCAGACAGATGTGTTTCTTTGCTTGGTGAAGTAAAATAGGTTGGGTTTTGGGCTGTTTTTTAGGGTGTTTTGTTTTGGGTTGTTTTGCGAGAAGAACAAAGACTTACAATTCTGCCAGGGAGGCATGGTGTAGTACCCTTAATGTACTTGAACCTCAGGGGGTTTTAAAACTGTGTCTAGCTTTAAGCTGTTAATTTGCCTTAAACCCTGCACCCCAGTGGTTTACAGGTAAAACTTCTATAAAATTATATATAAGCTTAGATTTGCACCTTGAACTCAGCTAATTCTACTTGGCCTTTATGCCATTTATGAATAATTCTTGATGGGGGCAGGGGAAGTTGTTCTTCAGAAATTGTTCCTCCCTGCTTTGCTGAAATCTAAGCTCTTAGGAGTACAGCCTTCTAAGTCAATAGTCCTCACACCTAGAAACAAAATCCACCTTTGGGATTCATTTAGCTTCTCTTGGTCCCAGAAGTCATGGTCTCTCATCTGCTACTAAACATGTTTCTCTCTGGCAGAAGACATAGCTTCTGTTTTAGGAAATTTCTTATGGAGGTTTTTGCATGAGTTTTTTTGCACAAGTCAAAGCATACTTTTATTACTGATCAAGCCCTTGAGTGTATTCTATGAGGTCAGTGGTTGAAATTCAGAATTTCATTTTTTAGAAGTCAAGAATTGAATTTCAAAGACAAAGGAAGGAGCGGAATCACTTATTTGTCGAGGTTTAAGTTTATTTACAACCCAGTCCTCTCTTCCTGTAAATAAGCACTACTTTGATGTTGATGAAAATGAGTAGAAGTGGCCTGTTTATCATTTTTTCATTTGCTTGAATGTAGACTGCATCTGATTCCTTGTGCACTTTAAGTTTAAAAGAGGCTGATCTTGGTGTTTTTGAATATCAGCTAATCAATTGACTTATTTTTCCTGTAAAGTGGTGAAGAAGCAGCCTTGTAACACATTGATAGCTTTTCCTGAATGGAAAATTGCAAAAATCAGAAGTGTTTTAGCCAGCTGTGACTAGATGCACAAACCCCATGTCAGTTGTAAAGTCCCTCCTGGCTATTCTTAGTAATATTCCCAAGCAGTAGATGCAAGAGGAGGTGATTAATGATTTTTTCAGGTTGAAACAATGTGTGTTTACCTCAGCCAGTGGCTTGTGTGATACTTTTTTGCTTCAGTTTTTATGGATAATAACAGTGAAAACTTTTGACTGATCCCAGAGAATATGAAAGAGTTGTCTGGGCTTTGTTTCCCTCCAGTATTCTTAGGTATGTTTACTGTTACTCAGATGGCTGAGAGCATGTTATTTGGGTAAAGATTGCAAGGCAGCCTTGTATGCAATGAAGTGAAACATTTGCTAATTTTTGCACCTTAATTTCTGTGAGCTGGTTAACGTAACAACAGTTAAGCAACGTCATTCCGCATGAAATAATGGAATGTGACATCCTCTTTGGCTGCTAACAAGCTTTGGGTCAGAGACACTGGAGTTACTGAAACATCCACAGGCAGAGTTGTGGTAGTGACCCCTAAATAGGGGGGTTTCTGTTTTCAGGCAGCACGGCTGGGATATTTGGGAGAAGTGAAGCACAGCTACCACGTACCTGTAAACTTGAAACCCTAGCTATTTTAAGTTAAGTAGTGACAAGGGAAGCACTAGGGTACTTCATGGAAACTTTAGCAAATTAGGACCACTGGGTACTGCCAGTGCTAATTTGTGCTTTATCTAAGGAAAGGTGCCTTCTCTCTTACAGCTAGGAATAGGACTGAGCTGGTTCTCTTCTGTCATTAATATGAAAAACTTAACTATTTGGCTTATAATTGCTTCAAATCAGTAAGCAAAAAAATCTGTATCACTATACAGTGATGAAGTTCATGCAGAAGGGGGACAGGCATGTTGGAGTACAGATTAAAGTTTTTTTAAAAACACCTATTTTGTATGTTTTTAATATGCAAATCAGAACATACGTATATATATATATATATATATTATTTTTAGACACTGGTAATAAAGGGCTGATTGCCCTAATTCCTAGCTGGAGTCAACATAAAAGTAGCACCTCCCACCCCCGACACCCTTTCCCATCAGTGTGATTGAAAATGGCTTGGGTTATTTTAATGATTCCTTTAAGCTTTGTGACACTGAAGGCCAGCATGGGTGGCCACATCTGACTTGGAATTACCTGTGTTGTGTTGCATGTAGCTACCCTTGTACATTCAACCCATAACTCGTGGTATTTAGAAGTGGCACTTTAGCTTCCAGACTTGATTTGAAGATGAAGGGTAAAGCTTCTCTCTTACTTTGTAGTTTGTTTCCATGCCAGCCACCATCACAGTGCACAGAAACCATGGCTTCAGCTGCTAGTTGCTAGCAGCTCTTTCTTGACTAATGGAAACAGGCTCTTAAGTTGTGCTTTTGGACCTATCTGTGTGTTAAAAATAAGTGAGGTCATTCACTTTATCTAAAAACTTACAGATAAAATTCTGGAATCTCACCCAATAGGGTGTTGCCTTCAGCACTGTAAATGGGGCAGGGGGAATGTGGGATGGAAAGATATCCTTTTGGGGTCTCCCTGGTCCTGTTTGAAAGTAAAGGTTGTGACACTGGAAAAGCAAGTGTCTTAATTACAAGGCAGGCTGTGCTGCTCTTGCTGGTAGGGTTTCAGTGGCTTTCCAGTTTTTGTCCTCCCTCGGTTCTCCAACTCTACCTTGGCAGTTCAGAAGGAAAACTGAAAACTCTGCTTGCTATAATGCAGGGGTGAATGGCATTAATCCTGTCCTCAAACCCCATTCAGGTTCTCATTTCCACTTGTCACTTCTCTACAGCTTTCTATATCTAATCCTCTACTGCACTTCTCTTTTATAAGCTGAAACCCATGTAATTTGCAATCACAGCCTGTGTCACTTCGGTGAAAATAAAAGGCAGTTTTAGTACTACGGGGTTTTTTTTCCCCAAATCAGTTTCACATGCTCAGTATCTGTGAAGTGTCTGTAAGGCTCGTCAGCCTGCTAAGCTATGTGTCACCTGTAAATATAACTGGCAGAGTGTTTCCTATGTTTTTTTTTAAAATTAATTTCCAGATTATTATTGAAAATATTGACTGGTGCCTGGCTGAGCACCAATCTTGTGGAAACAGCAGGGATGTCTTCATTTGATTCTGTGTTGATAAGGCCAACATCAAATCTGTCATCAGTCGGGTCTTCACTCTTGAACATGTTTTATATCAGTATCATTTGTTTCATTTTTAGATGGAAACATTTGAGAAGAGAAATAGAAGGAAACACTCCACCGTATCAGACATAATAAGGGTGGGGGTTCTACTGAGCTAAAACAGACCTTTAGGAAAATGTTAATAGGAGACAATAGACTGTCAAAAAAGCCCCATCCAACAGATGGGGTGCATGATTGCAGCAAGGCAGCACTTCCTCCCAATCACATCATTCGCACAGCTGCTGTAGGGGATGTTTCTTCTGCAAGAGTGAGTGGGGAGAATTCCAAGAGTGGGTAGCGTGCCCAGGTATGAGAGTTTAGTTTACAATGTTTGTTCTCTGTGTTGTGGAGCATGAATAACTAATGCCATTCTGAAAGATGCATTTTAATGGTTACTAGAATGAACTGACTGAAGTGTATAGGAGCTTGCAGTTTCCATGGGAAACTGGGCCTTTCCTATGAATCCAGGTGGGGAGAAAGAGGAGACAACCTGTATGTCTGGGCTGTGTTGTCCCCTCAGAGCTTCAGTTCCAGCTGTATCATGTTCACGCCAGACTGTTTAATCCTGTTTTTTTTCCCCTTATCTGTAAACCTCTGTTTCTTTTTGAATGTAGATACAACAAAAAGCACTGCTGTTGTTCCTAGATTTGTGAGCATTTTGAACTGCCCCCAGTCCACCCAGTTCCATGCTGAGCATGACTGGTGGCAGCTGCTTATCTCCTGAAAGCATTCCTAGTTTTAGCCTCTGTCCAGCCCTGCTGCTTTGCATCCAAACTGTCAGGAATCCTCACGCTGCCCCCAGGAGTGTTCAGGAAACATGTATAGACTATGCTGGATCTCCAGATCCAAATATTTGCTTTCAAGAGTTCTGATATCTAGGTCTAAATATTTTAGCATAAATATTTGGTTAGTTTTAGTCAGACCTTTGTAACACAAGCCCACCTGTAAACATCTAGAATATAAATAATAACTACTATAGCCCAGCAATTCCTTAAAGGCTTCTCTCTGACCTCTCTCTACCTCTGGTGCTGCAGCTGCTCATTTAAAGGAACTGCTTTAAAAGTGCTATCCCTCAGCACCTCATCCAGTAAAACCCAGGTGTCTTTCCTTTGGCCTCCTCTGAAATGTACTCCTATGGTCTATCCTCTTCAGGAAACGTGGTCTCACTGCTCACAGATAGCCCACTAGGAACTCAGTGGCAGGCTCTGGTGCTCCCATGCCATCTGTCCTAAGAATGATGGAGAGGTACCCAACTGGAACACAAGAAGTACATCGTTAAGGTCCTTCTTTAACACTGGCTTCTCTCTGCCTACCTGTAGTAAACCTGAGGTACACCCAAATCTCTGGATCGCAGAGTGAAGGAAGGCAGATGAGATCAACCCGTTTTTATAGCCCTGCTGGTTTTCAGTGCAGTCATTAGGACAGAAATAACTAAGTCTGATGTTCTGGTTTATAACCAGAATTTTTGGGGGTGTTTAATGCAGAGCCTTGACCCTGTGCCTGTTGTATCCCTTCTGGCGAATTCTTGCCCATTTGGGTAGGTTTTAGCTGTTGTAAGTTTTGAATCTGATGGGTTGTTTTTTGGGGTGAAGTTTCTTTGGGTGGTTTGTTTTAGGTTTTTTTTAGTTGTTGTTTTGGGGTGGTTTTTTTGGAGAAACTTTTGAGGAAGCTTGTACAGTTCCTCTTTATAGCAGTGTTCTGGTTTTTACTTTTTTCTCCCAGATTTCTCAAATATTTATGTAAGTGACTTAACTAGTTCCTGCCTGTGCAGTTTTTGTTGGGGAGAACTTGTGTGCAATCCGCTGTTCTGAACTCAGTTCTATTTTCTGAGGCCAAAAAGCAGAGCAAAGAGCCAAAAACGTAGATGTGAAGGAAAGTATTACAGAGCTCCACATGCCACTTACTTGCTTGGCCATTTCATTTCATGTTCAGCCATTCAGTTTTTGATAATCTAAATTGAGTTTTGTGGATTTGGTTTGTTGGTGGGGTTTGTTTTGTTTGTTTCTGTTGTCAGTCTTTTAATGCTTTTTTGAAAAATTCTTCAGGTCCTATTGTTATACCCCACTTGTTTTATAGTTGCATTAGTAACACTCACCGTATTTGGGTAAGCACTTCCTAATTGCTTTGCAGCATTGGGAATTGACTGTTGCAGTGACAAATATATGAGTCAGACAGAGGCATCAACAAAAGTCAGCTCCTACCAACAGGTACTGCTGTCTTTCTGCTTTTTCCATAGAAGCATGGGTTAGAAGAGTGCCTTATGTAGTATTTGTTAACACTTGGTACAGTTTGGAGACTGGCACTAATTTAATTAAAAATGATTATAAAATCTTCACTACTTTTTTCCACTGTGAAATTCACATGCACTTGGAGAAACATCTGCCGGATCAAAGTCCGTTAGCTTGTTCAGTGTTCCTGATTGCTGAAACTCCCTCCAGCCTTGCTTGTTTGGAAAAAGTCTGGTGTATCATTGGGTCTGCACAGCCTGCAGTGTTTCACAAGCCAGAGAAGAGCAGAGCAGTGCTTGCACAAGCATGATTATGGGAATGCACAGACAGGAAACACTGCCTGGTATTTAATATCTCCTTACGCCATCTTTCCCCATTGTACTTTTTGCCGTTCAAGTTGGTTCTCCCTTCCCTCAAGCCTCTTTTGGGCTTAGGCCTGGGAAACATCCATCAGCTGTTCCCAGGCAGTACCAGCTGAGATGATAGCAAACAAGGTGCTTGGACACGCAGAAACTCCAGAGAGAATAACAAGCTGAAAATGTGAGGTGAATTGCCCCTATCTTGTGACTGTCCCGTGGCCAGGGAAGGACTATAAGTGCTCATCCACTAAGACTGTATCTGCTGCTTGACGTGTGCTGCAGAGAAATGACTTGCTTTGCTGCTGTTATTTTACTGATCGGGGATAACTAATCTCTTTGTACTGCAGGTTTTAGTTCAGAATAGTTGGGGTTTCGTTCACCCAGACATCAAAGAAGTTCTGATTGGCAGCTCAGAAATTTGTGTATGGTCTGAAAGGAGGATTTATAGGAAACGAGCAGATGGTCTAGTAGAGAATTTCCCCAGGAGGTTGCAGTTATTTAAAAATGGGAGAAACTAAATAGACTGTACAAAATTTGACTGTAAAATTAACTGGCCAGCCAGTATCTAAATACTTAACCAAAATTATTCAGCTTGGCCCCTAGCATAAGCATGTAATGAAGTGATATGTCTGGGAGTTTACTCCACACACATTACTTCAAGTTTCACCTAGCAAGTGCACATGAATGAAAGATCATTTTGCTAGGCACTGTTCTTGCTGTGGTGAGGCCTTTCCTGCCTCTCTTCCTTTCACAGTGGCAACATGATTGTTCAGGCATGCAGGAGAATGCTGCAAAATGCTGCTTATATTAAACGAAATATAAAGCTATTCGGCTGAATGCCTTTAATTTTTAAACTGCTCTTTTTAGCTTCACAAACATAAGACTTAACATATTGGTTAGATTGCAGTATTTGAAAATACTCAGTATTTGAGAAAAAAACCCAGCAGCAAATTGCTTTATTTTGGGCATGCAAGACGCAAGAGTACGTTAACTCTAAGTAGTCAAATGTCACATGTCCCTTTAAAAAATCTGTGAACTCAGGTCACTTTGGAGTTGTTTGCCACGTGCCTTTAGACTTCCAATATCCTTGTTTCCAATGTGGGCTTTTTTTCTGAAGCTCTAGTACATAGAAATTGGAGGTTTTGTATAGGAGTGGGTGTCTATAAATGGACAAGCAGGTTTTTAGTGCAAATCCCATGATTTCAAATGAACGGATGGATACAAAAACCAATTGAGCTCATTATTCTTTAAAAAGTTAGGAAAACACTATTTTTTTTTTTTTTTGTTAAATCCCTATGAAGCACCCTTTGTAGAAGGCAGATAAGCTTTAATTCTCTTGTTACATTTTAAGTTGAATATGCATTGGAGAGAATGGTCTGAGAAATGGTCTCCAATAATAAAACGTGTTTAATTACTGTCATGCTCATCTGTCTATGTTCTGGTTTGCTTCTCCCAGAAACATACACGTAACACCTGGTGTCACAGGAGTAGTACCGTGGGCCACGTGCACACACAGGTCTGCTGAGAGTTCACTGGTGTAACGCTGGTGCAGAACGTAATTACACCACATTTCTCTTCCAGCTTGTTGTGTTTGCATAACTCTTTGTAATGGTAGTAATACACGTGTTGAATTTAGAAACCAACCTTCATAACCTTTCACCCAACCTCCTGAAGTACTAAGAGAAAGAGGGTAAATATCCAAAGGGCTATGTGAAATTTTTAACTGAGCTTAGATAACGTGCTTCCCTTTATAGAAGCCTTAGAAATATGTGCTTATGGCATGTTTTTCCTCCTCCCCTCCAGCAATTCATTTCCATTAGCCTCAGAGTTAGAGCCTTTGGAAAAAAAATTCTCAGAATTCAACACTATCTTCCATATACGAAAGAAAACATCTGGGTAGTGAATCCACAGCAGCCCAAGTTGAGCTAAGGCAGAAGTTTTGTTTGCTAACAAGGTGTAGTCCTTTTGGCTTCCTTTGCAGAGACAGAAGCTCTCTCTATAGAGTAGTTCTGCATCTGTCATGTGCAGCCTGATTGCTTACCTGGCGTACAAAGCTGGATTTATGCAGAGCCCCTGCTTTCTCACTGTAGGAAGCCCTGCTAATTCTCTGGAAGCCTCTTGGTTCCCACTTTTAAAATCATAATGGTGGGGCCTGAAGGAAGATACTAAGGCCCCAGTTTTTAAATGTTAAGATACTTGGCCTCCTTGAGGTTTGTTTATCTGTAGGATATTGATAAGTGAAGTGCCTTTGTTGCAGAGCTGATAATGCTTGTGTGGATATAATTTTGCACTGGAGTTTTTCTTTTTTAAAAGGAGTATTTTGTGTAGGGGGGAGGGAGAAACAGTGAGTTACTGCGTGCACAGGATATGGGACCAGCTGTGTTGGATGAGACAAAAGGTTTGTTTAGCTCAGGGTGTTGTCCTTGACCTTGAGTGAGAGGGAGAATATGAGAAGCAAAGTATGTTCAGAGTGATCCTTGCCACCAGATTTGTACCATGTAACTTTGTGGTAAAACTGAATTTTTAATAGGGTGCAGTCATCTGAAAACTTCAGTTTAAAGGTGGATGTAGCAAGAACTGATGAGGGTGAAAATATGGACTTGGTCTGTAAAAAAAGCACAGTTGATGGGAAGGTAAATCCTCTCCTCTGCCTTGTCATATGTGTGTATCGCATTTCTGAGGTCAGAGGGTATCACAGCAAAAGCGCAGCAATAAATGTAACTGTCTGGACAGTGTCATCTAGAGAGATGTAAGTTTGATAAGTTTATAAGCTTTGATCCATGCAGGAGTACCACCTTTAGCAGAGGTGAAAGAGGAGTCCTTCCAAAGTAATAACCGGTCACAACTGAGCTTTAGATGATTCTAATATTTTGAATATCCCTTTCTGTTCGGTCTCTGTTATCTTTACCTTTTATCTATCATCTTTTGTGTGAATTGGAGGTAGAAAGCAGGAACTATCTCTTTAGTTTTGATGTGACCTGAGAAATGTGATTTCAGAGCTGTCTAAAGAATTAAGTTATGCCCAAACTGAAGAACCATGGTTCAGAATTTCAGAGCTGCATGAACTCTCACTGCAAATCATAGAATCATTTAGGCTGGAAAAGACCTCAGTATCATTGAGTTTAGTCATTAACCTAACACTGCCAAGTCTACCTCTAAAACACGGCCCTAAGCACTACTACATCTTTTAAATACCTCTGGGAATGGTGACTCAGTCACTTCCCTGGGCAGCCTGTTCCATCACAAAACAACCTTTTTGGTGAAGAAATTTTTCCAGATAGCCAATCTAAACCTCCTCTGGTGCAATTTGAGGCCATTTCCTCTGGCCCTAATTCTTGTTGCTTGGGATACTGACAAGCTACTTTTCCTTTATGGGAAACTATTGGCTTTTGGGAGCCTTGTAAGTTGTGTTTGGACAGCAGCGTCACTTTGATTGCAGTGGGTAACTGACGCAGAGATGCCAAATAACTTGATGTGTATCTAACAACGAAATCAAAGCAGAACAATTCTGAGAAATAGACCCGAATCTACAAGTAACATTTGCCTATTGCAGTAATGGTGTTTGCAAATAAAGTACCTGCAAATTACTCTTGTGTTTGTTCACTGTTTGGAAGAATACCTGAAAATTATTTTTGTAGTTGGCTTTTCTACTGATGGAGCAAAATTTATTGCTTAAGAGAGTAAGCATGTGAACTTATCCCCCATATTAATCCACCCACTAAGTTCTCCTGAACAATATTTTTTTCTGTAAACAGTCAACTGAACTCCCCAGCTGCAGTAAGCATTTTTTTTTCCTCCTTCTTTGTACAGTATTATTTTCTGGTCTGTCACAATCTTTTGCTGTCTTCAGTGTTCATCTTTACACAGTGTTTCTTGCATCACAGCCCTTAAGAATAAGAAAAATTAATTCCTAAGCAACTGAATTTACAAGTGTTACGTTGTCCCAGAGACGTGGTTCTGTGCTTATCATGCCTTCTTTGACTTCTAGCTGTGTACATTTTTATTAAAGAAAAAAAAAATCACCAGCTCTATTTGACTAATGAGGAAAGAAAATGGATCTGGGAGGGTCATCCTCCTTGCTCTTTGGACATTTGGAGAATTGTTAGGCTTCATAGCACAAACATTGCTAAGGATTGCTTTGGGGAAGCAGGGAGAGGTGGACATCAGCTGCTGCAAAGAATGGAGCATGTTCATAGGAGCTCTCATGCATTATTCATCACAAGCTCTTTTCACTGGAATCAGCTGGAGGAAGTAGTTAGTCTAGTTTGAGCTACACTGGTATTTATATTTAGGCGACTTAAACAAGCCCAGGCAAGTACTGCACCAACTCTTTCTATTCATCTGCGGCCAAATGTAGGGCAGACTGCAGTTCTGCTTACACCCCTCTGTCTCTTTAGTCTGAAGAACAGGAGTCATGCAACCAGGAAAAGCTGCACTGAGGATACACACGTGCATTCATGCTGGAAAATGAAGCTTCAGGTAGGAGAATGTCTTGTCAGCAGAGGGATGCTGTTGAGCCCTGCAAGATAAATGTGTGTCAGGGCAGCCTGTCAAGGGAGGCTGCTGGAGCGGCTCCTCGTTAGAGTGCTGCCTGAATGATCCCTTTTAGTGTCATACTTTGTTCAGTTCTAATTATGAAGATGCATTTTTTTCTTTTACCGTGTTTCCTTCATTCATGCTGACATTCTTCTAAAGGTGCTGAGGTTTACAAACAGAGGGACAACTTGCTGGTTTTTGGAAATTTTTGAGTTTTTTCTTTAAGGTGGCTTTTTAATTTTATTGGTTATTAGCATTTCTATTTGGGGGGAAGGTAACCATAGGAGATTCTGTTAAAACACAGCTGGATGTGATAAGCCTTAAGCTCCAGTGTGTCCTTTCAGAGGGTCTGCATTTGAATGGATGCAATATTGCCTACTTTTTTTAATTTGCTGAATAAAGATGCTTGTAAATAGGAGCTTCTGTTCTCTAAGCATATCTGTATTTTTTAATGTTACCAGTTGCTCTAAAAGAAATCTATAGTCTGTCTGTGCAAGCTTGGTATGTTTAAATTATCAGGGCTCTAGCAGTACTGATAATTCAGTTTTAGACAAAGAAGGGAATTTTGCAAAACCTTATGGAACAACAACAAAAGGTCTTTGTTCTGTTCTGTGAGCATTATTTGCTGTATAATGTGTGGGTTTGTGCATATGTGTGAGAGGGAGGTACGCAAACACATAATCTCATTTGGCAAGAATGTTTAAATGTTACTTGCTTTGTTTGTCTGAAGTGTGTTTGTGTGTGTGTGCTGCTTCTGGCTGCAGACTGTGCTGTGAGGGTTTGCGTCCTGCCTATTGGGGATCTGCTTGAGCTTTGGGGAGGATGGCATTTATCTATCTATTTGTTTGTTTGTTTATTTATTTTAGTGGGCTGATAAAACTTGACAGTGCAACATTGCTAGACAACCAGGACAAAATGGTGCTTTGGTGTGCAGATGAGTTGTTTTCTTTTCAAAATGATGGCTTGAAGTCCAGTCCAGGATTTAGTAAATAAGCATTACTGGTGGAAGCAAAAATTGACAGCTTTATGTGAAATCCTCCAGGAGATTAATGGTCACGTGGTTTTGGTGGAGCTTAAATGTATGCTGCCTGCCAGAATGTTGTCTTCCAAGATGACTTGATCACCTAAATAAAATTTGCATGTATACAAGAATATGTTATTTAGTGACATTTCTTTTTTTGCTTTTTAACAATTGGGAGTTGCAAGATTTTGTCCCACACATTACCAGTCTGTGGCTTTGGTGGGGGGACACGTATACTTTTGGTAGTCATAACTTGGAAAGTTGACTCTAAAACTTTAAAAGCTTGTTTTGACTTTATGTGTGAAAGTTCTTCAAATTTATATGCTGTGCATACATTGAGAATTGCTCTGCTACTTGAATTTTGTAGATGCTTCAGTATTTGCCATGAGATAGGGAGCTGGCAGTCTAATATTCTCTTACAACTGCATTTTTGACCTTTCAATGTGTAAGATCCTTGTTTCATGGAAGCTTGCTAACATAATTCTTTATCTGATTTTATTAGACTTAAGAGGTCCTGTGCATTCAGTTAATTGACTGAAGTCGGTGGAGATGTATCTGTGATTATGTGACTTAAACTTTAAGATTTTTTTTTTTTAACATTGAAGTGTATTTTACTGTTCTGCTGCTCAGTTACACCTAGAGTCCAGAGTTATGTTATCTATTCATCAGGGTATGGGGAAGGAAGAGTTATTTCTGCACTTGCTTGTTTAATAGATGGATAATTTAAAATTAAGTTTTCTAGAAGTGTCTCCATGTTGTTCTTTTTTCAACTATCCACATTCAGATTTCATCTGTACTCACCCTCCACCCTGCTACTCACTCAGCTGATTTTATTAATTCTTTTTTATAATCAAATACTATTTAATACTATTACTGTAGCACAAAGCCACAATTACAGCATGGTTTGCACAGAGAGGACTCAAACATGTTCACCCTGGCTTAAACCAGTTTGGGCCCAGATACAAGTGTTGTATTTGATGTGCCATATGAAAGTGACATGGGTGGCTTATGCCCCTGCTTCAGAAATTCCTCAAAATCTTCAAGAAGCTGAAGCATGAGAGACCTGGATGGACTGTGATCATTAAACCATATGGATAGACTGTTGATCATAAAATCTCAGTCTTGAAAAGAGAATTTTTATTCTGATTTTTAATTTTTTTTGAAATTCAGACATTGTTATAATGATGATAAAACTTTCACATGTCTGGAAAATGTTCTGGATTAAAATGTCTTTAAAAGTTGCCGAATATTTGCTCCATCAGCTAAGAGTGAGAAAAATATTTTGACTGAAAAGAACACTTCAGGCATTACTTACAGGTACAGGAAGGTGAGAGATTGTACTGAACATAACAAAACAAAACAAAAGGTAATGAATAAGGAAGAAAAGGGCAGAAATCAAATTTTTGTTATTTTTCTGTAGATCACTGTAAAGAACTGGAATCAAACCAGAAGAGGAAACAACATACTCTCTATTCAGGCTGTGGCAAGCAGCAGGGCTGAGGCTTATTTGATAAAAGTCCTTACCAGTTTCATCTCCTATCTCAGTGTCTCTTTGTAATGGAATATAAAGGCTTCTAATGGCCTTTAGAATCATAAATACAATTAAAATATTCCCTATTTAACAGCAGCCAGAAATGTCACAAACTGAAATGAAGAGTATGCTTATATTGGTTTTAAAGGAGCGAATGGAAGAGGAGTTACTAGTTCTGTGATAAAAAGGCAGCATCATATTGTAATAGCCTTTAAATTAAATCCATCTGTGATGTCCTTGGGAAAAGTAGTAGAAAACAGGGAAGACTCCGTTTTTTGCCAGCAGCGGGGAAGGACAGTGACTGCCTTCCTCTCATGGATGTGGCTGGGAGGAGAAACAGTGATGGGGCTGCAGGAGGGAAGGTCCTCTGCATGTCCTTGAGGATGGGCAGCATGCCAGGCTGGAGATCTCTGCACCTGGGTCTAGTGGAGGAGAGCAAAGGGGTGCCATCATCTCTTTGTGCTTCTGCCTGAACACTGTAATGGGTTTGGCCACTTCATCATGGGCATGTCTTGGCCACTGGTGATGAGGGAGGGTCAGTAAGAGGAGGGACAGAGACTGTTTCCCCCACCACACCTCCCCAAACTTCCGCATCTCATTGTCCAAAAGGTACAGGATGCTCTGATATCTGAGCAGAAACAACTGAAATGCTGTTGTCCATTTCTTCCTTCCTGGGAACGACTGCAGGATGGGAAGAAATACAAAGCTTCCAGTAGTGATGTGACCCTGTGTAAGATTTGGTGGAGACAGAGGGATAGCAGGCAACCGTGTAAATTTCTATGGATTGACTGCAACTCGAGTGAGTCAGGACATGACTGTCAATACAGACAAGGCCAGTCAGAAACCTGAATGAGCACATTAGTGCAGAGATGTGCCAAGCTGCAATTGCTTCTCTCTGAGCAAGTCTTGGGCAAAGGGCTGATTGATGTGCTATCTTGGCACAGCTCAGGTTTGGGCTGGTTTATTTGTGCATTCATATTAAAGTAACAGCAAGTGAAAAGACTAGAGGTAAAGTAGCATTTTGATGTTTTGCATGCAGTAAATGACAGTCATTGCAATTTGGCTTTGGATATACCTGATTATGTATTTGTCCTTCAGCAATGTTTAGAGAACAATCCTGAAGTGAGATGATTGCAGACACACACGACATCCGAGCTTAAAGTTAACAGAAAGGCATTTCAACACCATTTGTAAATGTTGGCATACAGATGCTTATGACCTTGGACTGAGCTATGAAATCATGAATACGGATAGGCCAGTTAAATCTCTCCAGGTCAGGCCACCTCTGCACTGGACTCTGCAGAGAGATTTAGCCACTGTGCCTTTCCTGTGCTTCTGGAGCCGTTTGTGTGAAGCTAGTGAAGGCTGGCAGCTTGAAAGCACTGAGAAAATGGAGGTCGGGAAGGAACCAACAGCAACAATTGCAGTCTGGGATTTGGGGAATTTGGTTCTATTTTGTCATCTTTATAGTGTCATCTTAGGGTACTTTTGTCTGACTGCATCTCTGTGCTATAGATATTTGAGGCACTGGTGGCATCTCTTTCTTCCTGCTCTTTTCCTGTCATGTATTGTTGTTTCTCTGATTTGCTTATTTTTTACTAAGATCTAAATTCAGTATCTGGAGAGAATAATCTCTTGTATGGGAGTAGAAAATAATGTTTTCTTGAACCCTTCAGTAGTAAATGCATATCTCATGAAGGCTGATTAATCTAGAGAACTGACTCAAAGACCCAAAGAGCCCCTTATGCTCATGATAACCAGAGTGCTAAAGTTGTCAACGAAGACCATAGCTAGAATTGAGAACATAAGAACTGCTGTACCAGGTTGGAGTAAAGCACCTTGTGGCAGTGTGCAACAGGAGATGCTTAGGGAGTAGTAAAAAAAGAGGCATGTCATTATGTGAAATGTCAAAAGTAGGCATATCATCACCCATGTAATGGTGCCTCCCCAATATTTTGGTAGATGGTTCAAATAGGTAAAGCTTTTATGATGAGTGATTTGACAGATAATTGTCTCTGTCATATGCAGCACGACCAGAAATGTTACAGCTTCCCAGTTGTACGTTCTGTATTTGTTAATAATGCTTTGCCTGCCACATGGACTCCTTCACTGTAAGTTGTGTCAAAGGGCTACAAAGGTTTTGGAAGAACAGGAGTCCTGTCAGCTGTAGTAGAAATGAGTCAGCCTCAATGGGGAAACCCTGCCCCTGCATGACAATCTTAAAAGAGCTCTTGGAGAAGGTCAAAAATAGGCACTTGTCAATAGACAGTTCAGTCAAAAAATAAAGCAGAGCTAAACTTTGATAAGTTACTATTGCATTGAGTTACTGAGAAAAACAAGAAACACATTATAAAAAAAAAGAAAATTTTTCTGTATGATCTTTAACATTCATAAATCTGTAAAGAACAGAGAGAATTTAAGATTATGCTGTTCTTCCCACCTCCTCTGCTTTTTGATGTCTTTTTGTGACTTGCTCTCTTTCCCTTTCATGTCTCTACTTGATGTGTTTTCGACATTGGGATTTAATTTTTGTTAAATTTCACTTCATCTGGATATGTTGTTTTCACTTACAGATTCTTTCCCCTTGTTGCTAAAGTTACTTGTTTCTTTTTTACAGTTGCATTTCCTAAAAATACTAATTTGTAATGTATCTTGGAATCCATGTTTCTTTGTTAGCAACGGCCCTTTTCCATGCAGCTCTACAGGTTGGGGGAGGAGTGGCTTGAGAGCTGTTTCAGAAAAAGACTGGGGGTGCTGGTTGACAGCCGGATGAATATGAGCCAACAGTGGGTCCAGGTGGCCAAGAAGGCCATTGGCATCTTGGTGTGTATCAAGAATAGTGTGGCCGGCAGGACCAGGGCAGTGATCGTCCCCCTGTACTTGGCACTGGTGAGGCCACACCTCAAGTACTGCCTTCAGTTCTGGGCCTCTCACTTCAGAAAGGGCATTGAGGTGCTGGAGTGTGTCCAGAGAAGGGCAGCAAGGCTCATGTAAGGTCTAGAAAACTTGTCTTACAGGAATGGGTGAGACAGCTGTATTTGTTTAGCCTCAAGATGAGGCTCGGGAGGACCTCACTGCCCTCTACAGCTGCCTGAAAGGAGTTTGCAGTGAGGTGGGGACTGGTCTCTTCTACTGTGCCTACAGAGAGGACAAGAGGAAATGGCCTAAAGATGAAATGGGAGATCGAGATTAAATATGAGAAACAATTTCTTCACTGTTAGGATGGTCAGGCATTGGAATAGGTTGCCCAGGGATGTGATGGAGTCACCACCCCTGGAGGTACTTCGGAGGGCATCAGGATCTGGTGGTGGGTGATGTGGTTTGGTGGTTTAGGGATTACAGTGGTAGTGCTGGGGGGATGGTTGGACTTGATGATTTTAAAGGTCTCTTCCATCCTTAATGATTCTTAGATTCTATGATCTGCCTGCTTGAATGAAAGGCAAAGGCAATGATTAGGAGCTTTCGTGGTGCTACTCTGTTATCTTGACTGCAAGCTCACCGAGTAACTGCTAAATGCTGTTTAGTGCTGCTGAATGTATTTGCTTGGTGGCTGTTATAAAGTGTGTGGGAGCCTTCTGTGGGTTAAACTGAGGTGATCAAGAACAAGCAGTCAAACAATCAATGCCCTCTGGCAGTCATCACAGAAACTAAGCTTTAGCAGGTCAAGATTGGCTAAAGAAAAGTAGGTCTCTGAAGAGAGAGACTTTATGTTGTGAACTTCATGTTGTAAAGTTCCATTGCTTCTCTCAGGAGCAAAACCTGTGAGCTTCGTGTCATCTTTTACTCTCACTGAAGTGATTTCGTTTTTCACAAGAGAGTTCCACAGTGGGCTTGAAGGAAGGAGCAGTTCTCTCTCCCAGTATCACTTCACAGGCTCTGTAGAGTCTGATTGGGTGCTGCCCTCCTTGAAATGAATTAAAATACCCTTGCCCTGAGCTTTGTCTCCTGCTTGGCAGGTATTTTTCATTCTAGTGCTTTCTTTATGAGCCTAGCTGTGAGGAAATTCGAACAGCTCAACTCAAGCCTTTCATTTTAGAGGCTGGACAAAGCATATCCACCAGTGCTGTTTCTTCCAAGATCTCTTATTTCGATGTTATCTGCAGACACCAGAAGGGTACCGTAAAGCTGTTCAGAAGTGCTTAAAAACATCGGATGTGCTCCAAAGAGATTATTGGCTTGAAGAAGGTGAGGTTATGTAGAAGAGCACTGCAAGAGGGTGAAATTCGCATTTCTTCAGTTAAGCAGTTGAGGGCCGAAAGACTACTTAGATTATTTCCCCCCCACACCCTTCCCCATTGACTCATCCATTCTTTTTCTGTTTTGCCTTTTGGCAAAGGAAACAAAGACTTTAGCCTATTGGCTAGGTGATGACATCAAACAGCCTTGCCTTTGTGAATGGCAGTCTCATTTGGTGGGAAAAAAAACTACCTTAAATTTCAGTCCCAGTAAAGAAAAAAAAAAACCTAAGAAAAAAACAAACCAACCCCAAACCACCAAAACCACAAAAAACCCAGAAAATAAACCAAATCATCATCCCTACCCTTCCAGCAAAAAACAAACAAAATCAACAAAACAAACAAACAAAAAATCCCCACCCAACTAAAACATACTGTTAGTTCTTTCTGAGATGTAACATGTTCAACAGCAAAATCTAAGCAGCGGCATTGAAACAATGAGTGTGTTAAAAGAAATGGTAATTTTGTGATCTCTGTATTGAGCATTCCCAGGCATCTGTCTTGCAGAAAGGAAAGTTATGAAGATAAAGGTTCCTTGTTATTTTTAATCTTACTCAGAAAAATTTTTAAGTAATGCTTGAAACATGTATTTTTTAAGATTTGCTTCCTCTGTTGCAGTTACCAGGCAGTGCTGCTGACTTGTTTTTATCCTGTATTTTGGTGTACTCAGCTTCTGTGACATGCACTTGTTTTATAAATTTTAAGCTAATTTCATAATTTCGGAACTTGAGTAATGGGGTTTTTTTTGTGTATCAGAGCTCACTGAAATTGAATTGTTATTGTTTAAAAGGTGGTGAACAGTTCGGATTTGAGTACTGAAGCCAGAAATGCTTCAAGTGGCAATTTGGTGATGAACTGGCACATTCCTAGCCAGTCCTTAAACTAGGTCCTAGCAAAGCCTGTGGAAATGCATGATATTATTATTATTATTATTATTATTATTATTATTATTATTATTATTATTATTATTATTATTATTATTATTATTATTGTTATTATTATTGTTATTATTATTATTATTATGGGAATCTGAAGCTCTTCAGTGGTAGAATTTGTCAGTTCAAAAGAGAGGTAGCAGGAGACTGTTGGGAGAAGGAAGAAATGTCTTTAAAATGCTCTTCCAGAGACTGGTTTCTGCACCTTCTGATGGGCACCTGAGTTGCTGCTAACATGGCTTTTTGTGTTTCTCTTGTGTGGGGATCTTTTGTTCCCTTTTTCTAATTTAATGTGAAGTTCCCATCTTAGCCTAGTGTAACAGGAAGCAATCTCAAAACCAATGAATTTAAGCTGCCTTATGATGACTGTGATGGTTGGTTGGCCTCCATACTGAGGCATTCTGTGGTTACTACACACTGTTCTTTCTTTCTCTTNAAATTCGCATTTCTTCAGTTAAGCAGTTGAGGGCCGAAAGACTACTTAGATTATTTCCCCCCCACACCCTTCCCCATTGACTCATCCATTCTTTTTCTGTTTTGCCTTTTGGCAAAGGAAACAAAGACTTTAGCCTATTGGCTAGGTGATGACATCAAACAGCCTTGCCTTTGTGAATGGCAGTCTCATTTGGTGGGAAAAAAAACTACCTTAAATTTCAGTCCCAGTAAAGAAAAAAAAAAAACTAAGAAAAAAACAAACCAACCCCAAACCACCAAAACCACAAAAAACCCAGAAAATAAACCAAATCATCATCCCTACCCTTCCAGCAAAAAACAAACAAAATCAACAAAACAAACAAACAAAAAATCCCCACCCAACTAAAACATACTGTTAGTTCTTTCTGAGATGTAACATGTTCAACAGCAAAATCTAAGCAGCGGCATTGAAACAATGAGTGTGTTAAAAGAAATGGTAATTTTGTGATCTCTGTATTGAGCATTCCCAGGCATCTGTCTTGCAGAAAGGAAAGTTATGAAGATAAAGGTTCCTTGTTATTTTTAATCTTACTCAGAAAAATTTTTAAGTAATGCTTGAAACATGTATTTTTTAAGATTTGCTTCCTCTGTTGCAGTTACCAGGCAGTGCTGCTGACTTGTTTTTATCCTGTATTTTGGTGTACTCAGCTTCTGTGACATGCACTTGTTTTATAAATTTTAAGCTAATTTCATAATTTCGGAACTTGAGTAATGGGGTTTTTTTTGTGTATCAGAGCTCACTGAAATTGAATTGTTATTGTTTAAAAGGTGGTGAACAGTTCGGATTTGAGTACTGAAGCCAGAAATGCTTCAAGTGGCAATTTGGTGATGAACTGGCACATTCCTAGCCAGTCCTTAAACTAGGTCCTAGCAAAGCCTGTGGAAATGCATGATATTATTATTATTATTATTATTATTATTATTATTATTATTATTATTATGGGAATCTGAAGCTCTTCAGTGGTAGAATTTGTCAGTTCAAAAGAGAGGTAGCAGGAGACTGTTGGGAGAAGGAAGAAATGTCTTTAAAATGCTCTTCCAGAGACTGGTTTCTGCACCTTCTGATGGGCACCTGACCATGCTGCTAACATGGCTTTTTGTGTTTCTCTTGTGTGGGGATCTTTTGTTCCCTTTTTCTAATTTAATGTGAAGTTCCCATCTTAGCCTAGTGTAACAGGAAGCAATCTCAAAACCAATGAATTTAAGCTGCCTTATGATGACTGTGATGGTTGGTTGGCCTCCATACTGAGGCATTCTGTGGTTACTACACACTGTTCTTTCTTTCTCTTGATAATAAGTTAATCGTTTAACAGTTTTTACCATTCCATCTGGTTTCTGTTAACTACTAATTTTGTTGTTGTTATTACTTGTCTTCCATTTCTCTTTTGCTGTCTAATGGAAAATTAGTGTTTTATGACTCGCTGGGTTACTTATTTTATCTCAATTGATAGTCAATCTTTAGTATTAGGATGTTGAAATGTAACAACACTCTTCCCCAAGGAAGTATTTGTCTGTCTCAAAGGGGTCAGATTAGTTTGAAGAACCAGATGTAATACCTTAGGCTATCTGAGGCACCAGCTCTACTTTCAAATCCTGGCTGGGCCATCGTGGTTAGAGTAATAATCCCTGTGTTTTCTGTCTGCATTGCTCAGCAACTCTGCTTCTGCTATTTTACTTTTTTTAAAATACTTTCCTCTAGCATAATTGTGACCCTGCACCTACCCTGGTCTTTGTGGGGAGTACTGACTGTGTGTTGTTCTCGCTAAAAATATCCCTTGTTTCAAGTGAAATTAGTCTCCTGACTTGTGTTGGCTTCTCATTTCAAGGTTACAATTAAGGGTCAGAGTAGGAGTTGACTTAATGATCATCTGTGCTGCAGTCTGGTATAGTTATTACAGTTGGACAAAGCTCTTAAATTAAGAAACAGGAGCTTAGCTGCAGTCAGCATCCCTGAAACGGCTTTGTGTACAAAGCTTGAGAGCTGCTGGTCTCTAAGGGACAGTGGTTTATAACTGTCCCTGTTGTTTTTCATCAGCCTTAAAGTAATGAACTTTGGTGACAAGTTGTTATGACAATACCTCATCATTGCCACATCAGCTTTTCAACTGAAAGCATTTTCACCATTAAAAAATATTTTCTCACTATTTTTCTTAATGGCTGCAAGGGTAGGAGAGCTATAAGCCTAAGCTGTACTTTGAAGGCTCATGATTTACCAAAATACCTGTATTTAAATGGCAAACACATTGTAGACAGGCAAAAGAAAAAAATTTTAAAAAAAAATCTCTGTCCAAAAAGCTTATTTTGATTGCCAAACTTTCAGTGGCTGTGCGAGGCAGGGAGTTTTGTGTTGGTATTTTGCACTATGGTTTTCATGACGTACCTGTGGCATTTAAACAAATTACAACCCTATCAAAGCTCTTAATTAGACACTGGGTATTTTCTCTTCTGCAAATATGCTGTATTAAATGTATTGAGGAGTTGAAGAGTGGTGCCAGGGCCAAGCCAATTTGTCAGTAAGGTTGCCTTAACCTACACAGTGTGGTTTAAAAATAAGAGGACACCACTCCACCTAATAAACTGTAAGCACCAGTCTTACGGGTAATGAGAAATGTAGCTCATTACAAGAAGCCATTTCTATAAACCTTTCTTCTCTATCTCCCTCAGCTATACTGGAGCAAAGCCCTTTAGACACTATCTCCTGGTTACCCGGCATAAAGTACCTAGCTGTCCTGTGTGGAGAGGAACAGGCACAGGCCAGTGTATGTGATAATTCAAGAAAGGTAGTCTTTCTCATCCCAAATTCAAAAAATAAATGTGAGAGACATCCTGTCATTAAAAAAACAAAGCAAAAACAAAATCAGGGGTAGAGGAGGATTATTTATTTTGTTTTTCTCTTCCTCAGTTGTATTGCAGATGATGCTTATTACTTGCTCCGTCCTCCTTCCCCTTTTTTGCTCTTCTGCTTTTTATTTAAAAGAGTTTTCACTTCTGCCATGCCATGCCATGCCATGTAGCAGCTGCTTTTGATTTGCGGAAGCACAAGTAGAAGCCTTCTCACGTCTGACTCCAGGGAAGATGTTAACATGCTTTTCACTGAAAGGAAAAGAAGGGTAAACACAGATACATCTGAGATGAAAACAGAGCATCTGCAATAGCAAGAAGTGTGAATTTAACAAGAAGGAAACATGAGCTCCTGATCAGCAGTGGGAAGAGAATCTGCACATTGTAATGCGAGCATTTTTGCAAGTTGTCTTCTTCTTTACCGTTTATAGATGTGAACCATTTCTACCTGTCAGCCCTTTTCAGAGGTGATCTCTGACTCTGTCCCATTCTTTTCAGCTCAGCTTTGGGAAGGTTTAGTGTCCAAAGCCATAAAGGTCCGACTACAGTAAGTGCATCTCCTAGTTCCTCAGCCCTTGCTCAGTGGTCAGCCTAACCTTTCTTCTTTGCTGTTGTCTGTGGTACAAGTGAAATCAACTACCTTGTCATTAAAACTGAGGTGACACTTGAAGGATTTCTCTTTTGAGAGGGGTTTCTTTGTTTTAGTTTACTGTACCCCTTGATTTGACCCCATCTAGTGTAGATTCTTTCCATTAAATGAAAACAAAATGTAGTTTGTAAGGTATTTGTTTTAATATATATGTATATATGTGTATGTATGCATTTTAATGCATTTGACATAAATATGCCTGGCAGTCTTTCTACTCCAGTAAAACCTCCAGTTTTCACACCAGTATCCGTTCCTCTTACTGCCTCTTGTTGATTGCTGTAGTTATCTTTTCTTGTATTGGGTTATAAGATTTCTGAATCAATTCCAGCCTTTAGCCATGTGTTGTATTGCTTAGCAGTACACAGCCCTGCTCCTGAATGCTTTTCTTTCTTGAAAGCATTAATTGAATTTGGCACAGTATTCTGATTTTTAATTACATATAGACAGAATGTTCCAGTCGTTCTAGGCCCTCCAGTATTTGTAACTCTCGTGTAGTGAGATTAACTCCATATCTTTCAGGGAATAAAACCACCATATTCATAAGTATTTGTTAGAAGGGTATGTTGAATTGGAAGCCAAATCTAATGCTCCACCTTTGAGGAGTGTTAGCTGGCAGAGAAATAAAATCTTCTGGATTTAAAAATTATCTCAATCCTTTTTTCTAAAGCTTACAGGAGCTCCCCTTCACACCCAGGATTAGATTTTATGAAGATGTCAATATTTCTATCCATTCTAGATTCTTGATATGGAAGCCACCCTCCTTTGTATAACATCCCAAATTTCATTTCTTGCATTGAAATAAAAAAAAAATTCTAAGTTATTGCAGGGGTGAAGAAGGATACAGAGAAAGACAATACAGATAGCAGCAGAAAGACAGGAGAAAAGGGCTGGTTCGTATGGGAAGAGCAGTATCTTAAGAATCGAGGATGATAAAAGGCACAAGGAGACCGGAAGTGCAGATGTGATGTGAGTTGAGATGGTGCTGGGGACAGTGGTGGTTGGCTGAAGCTGCACTTAATGTGGTCACTGGTTCGTTTGCTGTTCTCCTCACTGCATCTCTGCTGCTGAAGGATACAAAGCATTGCACTTACAGGCAGTGTTTATGTGTGGGCTTTGCTGGTTTCACCCTGTCACTTTGGGAAGCAGCTCCTGTTTTTTAATTCCATAAGCCTCTAGTCTCGCACCAAAACATGTCCCTCCTGAAATGTAATCCTCTTACTTCAGTTACACTGCTATGCTCCAGTTATGCCCATGTGCTTGGGAGCACAGGCAGCAGGGTTTCTGACTGTGCCAAAGGTTGGAAAAGCTTAAAAATCCGAGCACCTAGAGTAAACCTAAGTTTTTTGAAAAAGCTTGTAGATTCCTTATGCTGTGGGGCCTAACTTGCAAAAAAAAAAAAAAGGGCAAAGAAACCTAACAAAAACAAAACCCCGCCACAAAACAAACAAAAAACCCCCTCAAAACAAAATAAAGCAAATTAGGCATCTTTGAACATATATCAGTTTGTATCACCCTCAGTTTGCCTGCTTCCATGTATGGGAATGAGGACATTGTGGAGCACCTTGCTGCATGTGCATGGGAACTACATGCTTAGAGAACTAAAGCTCATTATACAGCCAGGGAAGTGCAATGACAACTTGAGATGAAATTTGCAAGTGGTGGGGACAAATAGAAAAGTTTCAGAGCGAAATGAGATTGGTGGAGTGAAATACATCATTCTGACTTAAAGGAAGCAGTTACTAAGAAGTAGCCAGTGTTTTGCCAGGCGATGGGCTCCGGGAGGCAGCTCTTAAAGCACATCCCGAAGTCTGATACTCCATGTGAAAATCAATGCCCTGACAAGATCCAGCTTGGAGATTTACACTTTACAACCAAGAAGAATGGAAGGGAGAGCTCTCGCTTATGTTCTCCTTGCTTTGGCATGGCTTCACTGTACATGAAGCTCGTCCTGTGCAAGCCACACACACAGTTTGACCACGTGTCTGTAACAGGACACAGCTGCTGGCTGTGACACGGAGCAACACCGCATACAACAATAGTACAAACAGGGGTGAATTTCACTCAGGGCAGCATAATTTCCTTGCACCTCAGGTTTCTCCTCTGCCAAGTAACTGCCACATTTGCCTACTTCAGGATACTGATATCAAACTCCAGGCACGTGTTTTGCAAGAGGCTGCATGTCTCTTTTACAGGTATCATCTTGTTCGGCTCTTACTTTGAGCTGCACCCTGGTGCTGTTCGACACTGAACAACTGCAGTATTTCCTCTGGAGAGGGAATACTGTTCTGGAGGAAAGGTGCTATATAAAAAAGCATGTGCACTGTGCACCAAAGTTTCAATCCTGTAGTACAGCCTAATTTTCAGTGATAATGTGAGTATTACCTAAATACTTTAATGCACTAAGAGAGGTTCTTCCAATTTTACATCCTCTTTTTGATGTCGTTTGTTCTGTCATTTTGGGTACTATCAGCAGATGGTGTTAAGGAACCTTGCAGGAAAAGTATTAGTTTTTCTGAGCAGCTGTGTAGAAAATTGTTCAGTTGTTCCTTTGAGCTCTTGCTTTTGTTACTTACCTCTCTGTTACGCTACTTTGTTCTTAGCTGCAGGATAAGACTGCCTGTTTCACTACTTTGAGATTCTAGAGCTTGTAATTTTAAGTGACTGGAAGAGGTTTGTCCCAGCTACTTTTCAGTGGAAACAAGATGTTTTCTTCACTTCCACACATTAAACAGGGGAAGCCTACAGGGAATATATCCAAAGAACCACAGACGTTTTCCAGACATGGTATTTAAATATCCCTATCTCCCTATTTGGAGGATTATTAAAAATTGAATTGTAAGGGTAATAGGAAACTGTCATAACTACAGCGTGAACTGTCCTTGTGATCAGTTGTAAGTGCTTACTCTTTCCAAGACTAATCTTTCCTACATTTTCCTTTGGGTTGATTTCCATTGTTCATGATGCTTATTTTGTTGCAGGAATCCCTGCTCACCAGTCTCAGGTCTTGCCTGGCCTAAGGAATTATTTAATCTCATCTATGAATTTCCTCCAGGATGCCTGTGAAAACACAGTGACATTTGTGACTTCCTCAAAGCAAAGCACGTATGTGTAAGGAATGGTGAAAGGGAAACACAGAATTAAAATGCAAAAGATGTGTAAACATATCTAACCCTTAGCTTTTCCTTGCAAATTCACATCAATCTTGCTCATGTTTGGTAATGGTTTGTATTGAAACACAAAACTGTGAATTTTAAATATAGGGGAGTGTGAATGTGAGCCACAGTGTTCTGGTTTGAGTCTTCATGCTTATAAGTCTCTGTATTTCAGGGCAAGGTCCAGTTGTTCATGCAGGTTGCATCTTTATACCGTGGTACTTTCTGATCACTTCCACTGCCTGCACTTGCAAGATGCAGCTCAGCAGCATCTAATCCTTCCCCCTGCACTCCCGCCTTTTCCCAGAGTGCTTGTCGTGCCAAATCATCTGTTTTATCTTTTAGAGAATGCTTTGCATATTTTTTTTTTCTTGCTGGATGCATTCTGAAGGGCCCCTTTAAAACTAAAATCTGAGGGATAATTTTGACATTTTGTAATGTCCAGATAAGCAATATTGCTTGCCTGGGATTTGGCTTTTAAGAAAAATGGATTTCTGGTGCAGTAGTTACTTTTTTTCAATCTCTAGGATGATACTTCAGCAGTCATTTCAAACTGGAAGTATGGTGCTTAGGTTTGGGAGTAATTTTATTTTTTGTATTTTTAAAACTAAGAGGAATTAGAAAAAGGTTTGGAGCAGGAGGTGTGTGGACTGAGAAGTTTCAGTTCTGGATCAGAACTTTGTTGTAAAAGGATCAGTAAGCGTGTGGTTGGTGCAATGCTCCAGGTATAAAAGCTTGCAAACTGAGGATCCTACCCACTAAGGGAATCTACTCTGCTGGATTCTAGTACCAGTGGTGAAGCCCCTCTTTCATTGTTTCAGCTTTTCACTCGATTACAGGTGTAAAGGCTAAGAGAAAACAACCTCCCTTAAAGGTCTGACTACATATGTTCGCAGCAGGTATACGAAAATGCCTTTAATTATTTAGTGGTTCTTTGTGGTGTTTTAAAAGTTACTTCAAAAAATACAAAATTATGTATTTTAATAATATGTATTGTTTTCTAAACCAGCTGCAGATTTCACAGACAGCTAGTGTGATTCCTGCACATAATGGACGTGTAGGGCAGTGAGCATAGAAAAGATAGAAACTGAGTTTTTAAAATCTAGCTTTAGTGGGGGTCAATTTAAAGGCAACTTGACTGAAGTCAAATTGTATAAGTTAATACACTTTTCCTGAAAACTTTGATGCAATTTCCTGTGACAAAAAAAAAGTCCTCACTCAAAGCTTTAGATAAATAAAGAGCAGGAGATTTAATGTGAATATGAGACTTATTTATAACCCTTTCCCCTTGGGAAATAAACTTTATAAGAATGCTGTGTCAGCGCAGCAATGCAGCACTGTCCTCAGTAGGTCAGCCAGCACACTCCACAGCTGCAGTTCATTTTCTGTTTCATAGGAATAAATGAGTGAGGCAGAGGAACCCAAAGAAGTGAATTGCTTAATACAACTTGCATAATATCAGTACTTTTGAGCTGATGCATGTGTGTTTCCATAAAAAACTCTGAGACCAAGTAGGATTTTACTGGAACTGGAGCATGAGAGTTGCAGAAAGAGAATGAGTAAATGTCTTTAGTTAAGTGGAAAAGCTTCTGTTTCAATAGGCTAATGGCCCAGAGATTTTATTTTAGCAGAAAATGCAGGCGTTCCTGGGACTGTGGTGGTAAATTTAGTTCTTACACAGCTGCTGGCATTCGACTCATTCAGACACTCCTTATTTTATATATATATCCTCAGCCCTCCTTATTAGACAGTGTGTGCGCCGAGTTTCCCAAATGGGTGAAGAGCAGTGCTCTCCTGGAAGGCTTCTCTTCAGCTAGTAGGTTTTGCAAGTCTCCCATCCGACTGCCTCAGACAGTCTTCTGCTGTCTTCTAGGTTTTTAGGTTTGGAGGCTGCCCACAAGGAGCATCCCCTTTTCAGCTACAGGCATCATACTCTGTATTCACACCACCTGCTAAAAAAAAATTCTTTTTTTCTTTTCCTTTTACTGTGTATTTGGTTGCAGGTTGATGGCCCTGCTGTGCTGGGTCATCCCTGCTTAATTTAGCCAGCACAGCTTCGCTGGCTTCAGTGTTGCACAGTGTAAGCACTGCACAGCTGTCCCTTCCTGCACAGGGGTTCTTTAAGATGTGTTCCTGCTTCTCCCAGCTAAATGTGAAGTAAACATAGATTTCCATGTGCAAAGGCAAACACGTTTTTCTAGCTGGCTCCTCGTGCAATTTTTTTATCTCTGTTTCTCATGCCTTAAGGTAAATTAGTGGTTTTGAAACTACCTACTACCACTTCTAGTACTGAAATACTTCTTTTCCGGTCAGGATGTTGGAAGTGGCTCAGAGTCTTTGAGCCATCAGTGTGCTCAGCTAGCCAAGAAGTACATTTAGAGTGTGTAAAATCCTGTGTGGTTTTGCAGCCTCTAGCACTGTGCAAATCACAGTATTTCTTGGTCAGTGAGAAATGGCCGTCTCGAATCGCTGTTGTTCACACACAGCTGAGAGCAAATGGAATGGTCCTGACAGACAGACATGTGAAAGCAGGAGACATCATATCTTGGCTTCTTCAGCTTTGAAGTTTTGCAGGAAGCCCTGAAATTCACAACTGCAGGAAACATCCTCCTGAGCCAGACTGTGGGAGGGTGTGGTTAACAGTGGCATAGGAGGCTGGGGATGTAGCCACGTGTTTCAAAGCACTGCCTCACCAGGTTCTTGCCATGCACTGGTACTGTAATAGTGCAGTGGCTTTAAATGTTCACAGCACCAAACAGTGCAGAACACAGCACCAGTGGGTGCCCATGAATGATGCTGTGCCCAGGAGTGATCTTCTCCCTAGTCCCAGGTAGTCCGCTCTGGACTCAAACTAGTTGGCTGCATCCCATAGCATCAGGTGAGGTCCTGTGTGAGACCAACTGTGCTTTCTTGATAAAATGGTATAAAATGCTGTTGGATTACTGGTTACGGTAGCCTGCTACATCTCAAGAGTTTTTTGCCTTTGTTTCTGCTGTCAGAGTTTGAGTTTTGGGGAAAGAGAGGGTAGTTGACTGTTTTATGTGCTTTCTCTAGTTTTGTTTGGGATTTTCCAGGCAGAGTGGGGAGTGGGATTTTTTTAATTAAAAAAGCTTAAAAATAAGTAAATGTGGGCATTCACACATGTATGTTTTTTAAATTATTTGTGGTATATAGTCAGTCAACTTGTTTGGAATTTCCTGGATAATTAGTTAGGGACTCTGAAGAATCAGTTAATAAAAATCTTTGTTAGCACATTTATGTTTTAAAAGATTCTCGTTCTGCAGTTCAAATGCTCTGTCTTTTAAATGAAAAGTACCTTTTCCCTTAGGTGTGAATCATCTTTTTTTCCCAGAGCCGTGTTTTCTTTAAGGATGGCTGAATAAGTTGCTTTTCTTAGACACTACTCTTTGCAAGTTTGCTGAATTTACAAACAAATGTTGTTAGAAATGTAATGTGCTTAAAACTCTCCAGAACATCACAGGTTAGAGTCTTACAGGGATCTCACGCTAACCAGTTTGGCTCAATAAGTTTAACGGTGTCTGTAGGCCCTAGTTGATCATTTACCTAAATATCTGTGATCATTCAACACTGAGTTTGACATGCTCCAGGCAGATTATGTTGCTGACTGCACTAATAAAAATGCAAAGGTAAAATTTCAGGAAAAAGCAAGGTGGTCTGTACTGATTAGGTATTGCTAAATAGGTATAATATCTATAAGAGCTCTTTCAAGAGTTCTTTTGTCATGTGCTTTTAGCCATATCATGTTAAATGTTAACAAAAATACCATGAACACTTTACCAGCATCATTTGGGAAGTGATTTCTCTAATTTCTCTAGGGAACATTGTTTGCCTTCATGGTCCATGCAGTCAGAAATAGGTTAATAAGCAATCATCTTACATTAAGATGTAAAGGAAGGAAAAGAAGGTCAAATCCTTGAGCAGTACAGAAACTACTTGAAGTATCAAGCTTGCTTTGAGCAATAGACAGATTTCTAGTGTTGTTCTGAATCTGGTTTTAGATCCAGGAGGCCTTTGTAACCTTGGCTAAGAGATTAATTGGTAATTCACCATTTTAGCAGTATGCTTTGGTGGTATGAGTTGGAAAGGAGAGCAGCTTTGTGGACCGTGTTAGATGAGCAGAGGCAGTGATCTGGGCTGGTGTGTCAGGCCCAAGTTGCAGCCGCCACCCTGCCCAAGGAGCAGGTGCCAAAACATAGCCTGATTGTGCAGCAAGCACTGCACCTGCAGGGTTCTGCAGACACTGGGAAAGGCCAGCTCTCCTGAGAGGCCCTCCAGGCTGCAGGCTTCCTCTGTCTGCTGGCAGATTGAGAAATTCCAAGTTACCAGTTGCCTAGAGGGTTTTTTAATCTGTGAATGTTTAAAATAGTCAATTGATTTGGCATATTGACATGTTTAGTGTACCATGAGAATTCCAGCAGTTGCATTAAATGCAATTACTTTGCAAAAGATAGAATGTTATTCTTTTTAATGTGTTTATAATTGCAAACTTCCTCAGTGGCTGTCTCTTTCTTTCTGCTGCTAAATACACAAAATTGTTTGAAACAGCATTTTCACTGTAAGCTTAATGTGTACTGCTTCCATTATCAAGAAAGGTGTATATTTTTGGATCATGTCTTTTGTAGTTCGTGTAATTTGTTCCCTGAGGGAAGGATTCATTTTTATGTGTTGCATCACATAAAGATGTGCATCGATTTTAGGCAGGTTGTCTGGCAACAGCAAGGTAAGAACATCCATAAAACATGTTGGGTGCCAAACTTTGTAGTCCACTTTCTTTGTTTGAAATTGGGCACATGGCATGTGCATATAAAAAGTGTGCAAATTGATACAATTTTAGTGAAATGTACCAGACTGATGATTTGTACATAAATAAAAGTTTGCCCTTCCGGGTGAGGCAGCCTTTGGTCATCAGGAGGAAAACTTACATATCATCTTCTAGCTCAGACAGTTAAAGAAGGAAGATGGAGGTCAGATGTCCATTTTAAAACAGCAGCTGGAGATGCAGGTTATCCATGCCAGGAAGCACTTTGGAGAATCTTTGGAAGTAAAGCAAAGCAATGCAAAACCCAGAAAAATGCTATGTTGAACAAAGCCATGGAGAAGAGGGCCTTTTTGAGGAGAATGCTCTTCTCACCTTATCTACAGTCTGGCTGGAGCCAAGAAAGAATCCAAGCATGGTATCTCTCGTGTAGTCCTAGGGCCAAACTGGCAAAGCAGGGCACGGAGCAGTACACAGCAAGTAACCCTATCTGTTACGTGTGGGGCCCTGCATGCCTGACAAGCTTGCATCATATTGGACACGTCCGTGCAATTTCTGAGAGCTGCTCCCAAGGCAGGCGGGAAATGGAGTGCTCTGTATTTCTGTCTACACTGGGGTGCAGACATGGGCAAGAGATTCTTATTTAACTTTGACATTCTGCTGTGTTTGCCTTCTTGTTTGAATTTCTTGTCAGTTCTGTTTCTTGTTTGTGATCTGCTAGCCTCCTTGACCTGCCTCCCCAAACCCCTGAGGGGTGTGGCCTGTTCTTTGAATTCCTAAGTTCCTTGATCTTTGTCATTGAAGCCATTTGGTCTGTTGTCTTTTCCTTTTGTTGGTCAGTCTCTTCTGTTGAAGCCGTATGATCTCATGATTTTATGTGTGGTGCTGATGTTTTCAGGCACAGCTGTAAGTTCAGCACCTGTAATAAAGCTTGTTAATTCTCCTGCTTTACTTTCAGGCTTACATCTTTTGCCTTCAGGTTGTTTTTCTGAGTTTGTCTCCCACTATGTGAAGTGTCTTAATGTGAATATGAATAAACAAGTTAGAGAGCTCTCTGAGTTATCCACTGTGAACTTGCTATAGATTTTCCACTGTGATAGATCTGAAATCTTATATTGGCTTTCTGCACTTAGTCATGGGTTGCTGGTCACAGGGAATCAAGTGGGATTATCCAAAAACAGAAGATACTGGACATAGATGCAAGGGGCATGATTTGGATTCCTATTTCAGTGTTTATACTGTGTCCCCAGAAGGGCAATAAAAGGAAATAGATGATGTGATTTCCTTCACCCTGTTGCTTTCAGGTGTCAAGTAAATACTGCACAAGTATTTTCAAGTTATTACTGCACAAGAGCAGAGATGCAAGGCATAGATGCCACAACTGTTTTTTGACTGCATGCATTATGGCGTTATTCTTCATTTCATTACTGTTCTAGCCGTGTGCAAAAATCATTGATGAACCTTGATGATAATTATTGGTCTTCCACAATGACCTGGTTACTGCCAAAGAAATAAAGGTCATATTCAGTTGATAAGGTGCAAAGTACCATTTCCTACTGAAGTAATTAGATGTCAAGTTCTGTCAGTGATGAGATCTAGTGCTGACAAAGCTTTTGTAATTTAACAATCCATTGGTTTTGACAGATGAAGGAAATAATTGCAAAGTGTTCTCCCATTTCTTTTCTCTCATTCTATCCACTTCAAACAATTAAGTGCACTTGCCAGTATTATCAGCAGCAATTCCTCTCCCCAGACTAAAAGCGTATGTTCTTTTTAGTATCTACTGTTTAGGTATAGGGTTGCAGAGCAAGATTAGCAGAAGTTCTTGGAAGGAGTTGTCAGGAAATTTGACACAGTCATGAAACCTGAAACAATACCTGGGTGTGTACAGCTGCGTGTTTGTAGAACAGTGATGCATTCATGCTCTGGTCGTAGGACTCAGTGGAAGAATGGAGTTTCACTTCTGATTTGCTGCTTTGCCCTGCAAGGATCAGCTACTCAGTACTTCAGCACCTCACTATTTCAAGCAGTGCCATTCTGTGTTCCATTCTGTAATTCTCATCCAATCTAAGAATGAGAATTGCTGTATGAACTGGAGCAGTTGTTACTTATTCATTCTCTTCTGCAAAGGTTTTTATTAAGGAAAGCAACCATTCACCCAGAAGACTTAGTTGAAATAGTGCCCATGACATTAATTATTGATAACAGTAAGTGATTTTGCTAGCTATTGATCTCATGCTTAATCTGTCATTGTAAAATGCAATTGTAATGTACAAAATGAAGTTAAAATGCCTTTCAGAGTCTACCTGGAAAACCACAAGTTGGCAGTGCTCTAGCCAGTCTGACCTGGTTTGTTTCTGTGTCTCTTTTGAGCTGAGACATTAGTACTTGCCTTGTAGGGATCTCTGTCTGTGGCATTGCAGTAACACCATCCTCGAAATAAAGTCTCTGCTCTTTGCTACTGAGATTTTAGATGGAGAATGCCTATCATTAGATGAAGCTCTTAACCCATATTAGCATGTAAGATAACGTAACACAGAAATTGTATCACAAAATGGGGAATATAGTGCCCTATCAGGTCACCTATCGGTGTGTTAAAAAATTAAGACTTCAGGAAGCAAGCCTGTGCTGGGTTCATACATAGCCATTGGTCTTGAGGGCAAAGGAGTACCATCCTCTGGTGCCCTCTGTCCTCCTTTCCCAGATGGAAAGAGAATAAAAATAATCTTGCTAACCCATTGGGATCTGGCTTGCAGTTTCTTCTGCAGGTCTATCAGCAGAAATAAAGATGGGTTTAGGACTAATCATTCTTAAGAGTGGATTTAGGTGTGTAGTCAGGGATGTAGCCAGAAGGCAGTTGCACAAGCTATGAAACTGCTTTCTCTGTTGTCTTCTATTTACCTGCCTTAATGACTGGACATGGGAGTGTTGGAAACACAAAACCAAATTATTTTACTGATATATTTTTTACCTTTCATCTGGCAAAGATATGTAAGTTGTATTTCTTTAGGGTGCCCACTTGCTGATGCTGCAGTAAGTCTACAGCTAAGTTTGGAGAAAGGTCAGCTTGATACACTGGTGTTTTAAGTGGACAAAAGCAGCTATTACTGCTCTGGCTCTCATGGTAGGAACTGGTGTATTGGGGTTCACAGGAAGTCTGGGTTTGGCTGTGTAAGTTATTTAGCTGTTGTGCTTAGTGGAAAATGGATACATTAGGGTAGGGAAGTAAGGGTAAAATAACTTGAAGTGCTGAATATATGAAAGACTGAGGTAAAAGGAAAGACAGAAGGGAGTTACCATCTTCTAGATAACTGAACTGAAAAGGGAGAGGTCTCATGCAACTGAGGAATGGTGGCAGAAGGGAAAACGAGCCAGCAGGATAGAGAAGGCAAGGTGTAGAGCCCTGCAGGAAAGCAGATGTGAGCTGAAGCAACTGCTGAAGGAAGAAGGCAGCTCTGTCACTCACAGTTGGGAGCAAATTCAAGGGGAAGGTAGAAAAAGAAAGGAAGGCTGGGAGGAGGATTCTGGCAATTGCAAGCAAGTGCATCCAGAGGACTGGGTAGCAATTTTTCTGGTTTTCAGTCGTTTTTCTAGAGCCACACTAGCTGCTTGGGACCTCAGAGCACCAGCTGCCAGTGAATGGCTCAGGAGAAGTGACAAATTGCACTTGTAACTTTTTCCTATCTAGGTGGGGTTTGTTTGTTTGATTGTTTTTTAAACACTTGCCAGGTGGTTCTAGTTGAGGAGGATGACTTCAAAAGGCAGGATTCTCATTATCCCATACAGAAAGACTTGCTATAGGAGAGTGACACTTACTTTAACTGGTGATAATTGTAGGGTCCTTGCTGGCAGATGTTGCATTTGTCTTGATCCTTCATTCAAGTGCAAAGCCTAATGCTTTTGCATGAGGGAAGGAGAGCTGTAATTACCAACCAGAATATGTCTTACTGTGCAGTGGGAACATACTAGAAATAGTATCTGAAGGTTTTTATTTGTTGGGAATGATAGTACTATGAAAGAAGCTTAGCCTTGCCACTCCCATGTCAGTGTAAATTTGTGAATAATTCTAAAAGATCCCAGGATCAATGTACTGGTGATGGATACAGAGTGAAAAGTGAGCTTTGTTTGTTGACCTTGTAAATAATTTTTACCTGTTGAATGTTTCTGTTCCTCAGTAATTGTGCCTGCTATTAAAATCTACTGTAGTGAATTTCCTGTTGATGTTATGGATTTACCTGCTTTGTGTGGCTAAGAAACAGAGATGTTGAAAAGCACTTAGGTGCTTAGGAGTGCATTAGGAATATCACAGATTCCTAAATATATGTGTGCATGCACTCTGTAGCCCTTAAGGGAATAATTTTCAAGACTGCTTTTTTGTTTAAAAATGATCACTTTTTCAATAACAAAACCAATCATCTCCTGACTGAAACTTCTGATAGGTATGTTTCCAACAGTAGATGAATAAAGATAATATGTACATCTGTCTCTTGGAGGCTCCTGGCATCTATCAGATAAAATCAGTCCCGGGAGCAGAGACAGAAAGACAAGTTTCTGTGGCAGCAGCTAAAAGTCCGTTTATTCTGCATCATCTACTGTGTTGTGCAAATACAGGTCTTGTCTTCCAGTCTGTCATGCTAATTGAATTTTACAACATCCTTTTCAACACAGGTGCCTGTGTAAGTTCAGTCATGCACCCTTGCAGGCATCTTCTTCAGCTAGACATGAGTTTTTTGTGGGGCATTGAGTTAACATGAAGAAACCTCTGCTCTGTTTAATTTCATCCTTGTCTTTGACACCTTGGGCTGGATTTGAGACTGTCACCTGTCTTGCTTCAGGGAGGCTTCTCTCTCAAGGGTCTCACTCTTCACTACCATTTTCCCTTGTCCCGGGTAGCCTTGCTCTGTTTGCCTCCCACGCATCCCTAGAAGGCCAAGCACAGCCTGCTTCCCCCACACCTCACACATATGCAGTGACAAGTCTTTGTGCTTGCCAGCTTGTGTTGGTCTCTTTTCGTCATAGCTTGAGAACATGTTCCTGCCCCCTTTTTTCTTCCTCCTGTCTCCTGTAGCTTCAATGGACGTTTTTTGCCCAGTTGCTATGGTTACACTGCCTTTGATGAAATCAGCTAGGCTTTCCCTTGTGATTGGAGCCAGTTCTTAGCTGTACGTGTTCTGGCAGTAGTCCTGTCCAACATTAGTCTTCACATAAGCATTATGTCCATATTTTTGAGGGTCTTTGTGTGTTTGTTTCTGTTCCAGGAATACTGTTATCTATGTAACAGAAGCTCATAGTCATCTCAAAAATCAAGCTCAGCCTTGCAGTATACAAATCTGGAATTCTGATATTTGCTGATTTTTATTCTGGCCATTGGTCAAAACTGGCATGTGGTGTTCCCTAACCAGTTTTCTCCTTTTCTTCTGAAATACTATTGTACTGTCTTCTGGATACTTGGATTGCTACATACAGAAAATTTCAGAACACTGTATTTGCTTCCTCGTGTTTTTAGTGAAGGAAATGTAATTCTTACCTGTCAACTGACGTAGTGCCCAGGACTGTGTTGAGAGGCAGCTGGTGGTATAAGGAAGGGACACCCTGCTTTTGTAGGCACATGCTAAAGTTTTATGCTTTTGCTTCTCTTTTCTCACCAAAAAGCTTTGAAGTTGCTGTGGAGGATGCACTGTGGGAAGAAGTATCTGGGAGAACAGGGATGTCAAATTGTATGGGTGAAGCATCTGAATGCTCACCCAGCCAGGCTGACTTCATGTGGGCTTTAGTCATTGAAGGGTCACTTGAATTGTGGCAAACCATAGGCAGGAAGTCTGAGACCAGTGTGCTGATCTAGGACTAACAGCAGTTAACTGTTCGACAGGCAATTTTTCATGTCCTTATTTATATATATGTAGGACTTCTGATTTCAATTTCTGTCTGATCAGTCACTGCCCAGAAGAATAGAAGAGGGTGCTGTTAGTCAAAGTGTCTCTGTTAGGTTAAATTCTCTTCAGGAATAAATATGAAAGAGTTTATTTCCTAAAATCCCAAGCAAAAAGATGCAGTTCTAGAAACCCTTACATAGCGTAGAGCCCATAGGAAAAAGTACTAACTTTGCCCTTTTGTCAGAGGGTTTAAATCTCAAACCTATTGCATCCCAGCTTTACAAACTTAGAGGAATGTAGATCTGTAACTGAATGTTATTACTTGCTCTGTTTGTAATATTTGTTTAGGAAAAAGTATTTTTCATTGGATTTTATTCAGAAAGGTTTTTGCAAAGCAATTTCTAGGCTCTTCCAAGTGAAGCACCTGTGTCTAGTTACATTTATGGTAAACTGATGTTCAGAAACCAGGTATCTTTAAAGGATGAAATATCTTGCTGAAACCTACAGTTAATTTTTGAAGGAGATAAGATTGTCATCCTTACGAGTCAGAGTCTGCACACTGAAAAGTGAATAAGAGATACAATCATTGCTAATTTCAGTTTTGAGAATTACAGCTTCCACATTTCTGTCTTGTATGGTATTTCCAGTTTAATTCCAAGTGCTGTGGTAAAAGGAAGTTCTTCAATAATTCTGCCCTGTATCCTGAAGTGACATGCATGTGGTTATTCACAATTGTTTCCAGTCATCACTATGATATTTTTGTTTTTCATTAAGCAAGAGTTTTCAGCTTTAGTGGTTGGATGTTTGCCTTTAAATGTAGATGAAGCAGGCCTTCATGATACTGAGAAGTATCCTTTCCAGAATAGATGCCATCTGAGTAAAGGGCTTTACACTACCCTCAGAGAAAAGAAATAATTGTTTTAGGATTTCTCAGTTTGTACATGTGTTGCCTATGTGATTTTCTGCAAGGTAATATCTTGTTAAACAAACTAAGCAATTAGGCTGATGTCAATAGAAGCAACATCCTTAAAAGCCCCAGCTCTAAGACTTTCTCCATGGAATTTATTTCTAATGGCAACTTTTAAATATTTTCATAACTGTGAGTTGTTGCTGCAGTGATCCTGTTCTTGCTCTTTCAGAATGAGAAGGCTTTGGGGCATTCTGTGAGCCGCTCTAGTAACATCTCAAAGGTATGTTGCTCGATATAACTCAGTCTTTGATAAACTTGGGGATACTGGGATTTCTTTCATTTCAAAATTGGGGTGATATATGTGATGATATGACCAGTAGAAAATGCTTTTTATGTCTGTCTGTCGTTGATAGTCACTCCTGAAACATTAGAACTCTGGTGTTTTGCAGACTCTCTTTACAGGTCAAATGAAATGGAAGCTACAGTAGGTTTTCTCTTTCACACTGTCAGCTTCCTTAGCTTGATAGGAGCAAGATATATGACAGATGCCTGAGATCTTATCTTGTAGGGGAAGTGGCTCCAAAAAGATCACTAAAGTGTGTTGTTTTATAAGATAAAGCTGTGTAAGATATGTATAGCCGTGCATCCCATGATATGTATAGGATACGTGGTTAAACATTATTCTATTGTTACTTCAACACTGAATTATTTTTAAGCGCCATGAACTTGGTATCAGGACATGACTCTGTAAGTATTTTTAAATGTTTGCTTTTACAGACCCTGGTCATGTAAGGCAAGAATGATGCTCCATCCATTCTAGTCACTCTTCAGCATAGCTGGTGGGCACATCAAAAGCATAATTGCTTTGTTATGCCATTAGGAAAAAGGTACCTTCTGTCCAAGATAATTATTGCTATACATACCCTACTTCTGCATTGCAAATAAGATTTTTTATTAGCTGTAAGCCCGAAACTTTTTGCTTACGCAAGTATGATTGCTTAAAGCCTTCATGCAAGCAAGGCTGTGCTGGTTGTACAGTACTTTTCATGGGGTGCATAAGCTTTAACTCTTTGTTGCCACAGTTTAAGTGGCTGCTCGTCGTTACTTTTAATGAAAGACTGAGTCATTATGGCTGCGACAAGCTTAAATCCCTTTTTTCTGTTTTGGGTACTTCTGGATCTAGGGAACTGTTCATGACTATCTCCAGCAGAGGAGACAGTGTCTGCACATTATATATGGTTTATATGGGCACAGACAACTTCCACTTTGGAGCCGAAAGACAGGATTACTGGGTGTCCTAAACAATGAGCAGGGCAACTGCCCAGTGCACAAGGTATTGACCAAGCTGTTGTTACCTTAGATTGATACGAGATTGTTTTGCATTTGGCATCAGAAAACATGCGTTCATATAAAGGGTTTTGAAATAAAAACTGTGTGAGTATAAATTCTCATGTGGGTTTTTCTAAAATGGGACTGTGCTTGTTCCTTTTTACCCTGGTTCTTATCTTCTTAGGGGTCCTTAATTGGATTTTCAGGTTTTGTTCAGCAGAGATAGTAGTTTTGCCATTAAGTGTCATTGTACTTTTCCCAGAGTGTCTCAAATCAGCACAAGCCTTTTGGCAGCAGTACTTTGGTACCCATACGAATCTGCACAGTTCATTCTTAATTCATCAAGAACTGGTAGTGTGGCAGTGCAGTGGGAAGGACCTTGCACTCTGGCAAAGCTCTCCCTGGGAGTGCTGGCAAATGAGACATCAATATTTACGTTCATCTTGAAGCACTCAAACGTTCAACATTACTGCTGTGTGTTGCAAAAGCTAAAGTTCTCGAGGGGATCAAAAGTCAGCCTTGCCAGTTTAGTGGGGGAGACTTTCTGTTTGCAAAATGAGCTTCCCAGGGGTGTTGATGTTCTTACTGCTCCTGTGTCACCTCTGTCTGATCCATTCTGTGCACCTTCTCCACTCTGGAGATAAGTTCGAACAAGGGCAGAGGGTGGAAGTCCCATCAGTGAAATCAAAATCAGCCCCTGATTTGCCTACATGTCTGAATGCTGCCTTGTGCATCCAGGCAGTTCAGTGGTAAACTGCCACAATTATTTTGTGGTCGACAGGTGTTTTGGCTGTTACAAGCAATTTCAAATGACAAATCAGGAAGGATTGCAGTAGTGGAATGCTGCATGGAAGCTTAAGTACATGGAAAATTTTTCTTTAGTTGTGAATTTTAATAGGAAAGTGCCTTTTTTTTAATTGTTCGGAATACCATAGCAACCTGGCCAATAAGGCAGATTGGATACATGTGAAGGAATAAGTATGGAAATGCTTGGCTGCCTGTGTAGCCCTTTCTGGGATCCACAGAACTTGTTGATCCTACACCATTTTAAGAGGAGCTTTTTAACCAAAACTGGGTTAAATCAATTACATACTGCATTTCCAGATGTGCTGAGGTGTGCATGTGTGTCTGTGTGTGTATACAGAAATAATGGTCATGCTTTCTGCAACTGACTGTTTCAGCCATTGTTTTTCCACCCAAATCCAGTTTACAGCACAGCAACATAGCAAATCTGCTACAAATTCTTGGCACTGACACTTGATTCAAAGCCTTACTGGTGCTGATATGTCATTACGAACCCGCTATGATTATTACTGTGTATCTTTCCACTGGTCTCAGTTGCACAGTGCAATTTGAGTGGAAAGGATTGAGTCAGATCTCAGCCTTTAGCCAAGAAAGGATGCTGTGTTACTTATTGTGACCAAGGAAATCAATGCCCAAGGGCTAAAAGTGATCAAGGAGGGAAGCAGACAGATGGTGCTACTGAAAATGAAATCAGCTGGTAAAGGTAGCAGGACCTCTCTGAATATAGACCCCCAGTGTCAGGGCCAGGTGGAGCTGTCCCTCAGGAGGAGAGGGCAAAAAGGCAGTTCTCCAAGAGGCAGATGCTAAGAGAGGCAGAAGAGATGCTAGTACATGTGGCCAAGCCAAGAAAAAGCAATCACCTGAATACTTGGCTAGGGATGGAGGCCAGAAACAGCAGAAAAAGGAGCAGGGAATAAGATGCAGGAGAATCTTCATATGGTGCCATTAGGCTGTGTGCAGTATGTTGCACACTGGGGGATGTGGCATTCCTCCAGGCCCTTCTTTGCTTTCTTGGTGTATGTATTTCAGACACTCCTTTTAAATCTGCTACACGTGAAGCATTTGAATTTCTGAAATCTTCTGTGCTTGTTTTGAAATAAAAAAATATTGAAGGCAGATTTAATTGATTTAGTCGTAGGATTTGAACACAGCCCAATTTCCCCAACTTGCCCTCTTCAGACACTGAAACAGCACTGATGCTGATTGAAAACGACCCCAGTTGGCACAGGGGAATACAGCCCAGATCCACATCTCGGCTGTTTACCCTAAGCCAGCATTTTTTCCAAGCAGCCACTGATTGCTGCAAAGCGCCTTCATCATACAAGCCCCACAGAGAAATAATTAAGCTTTATAGAAGCTTTGTCCTCTAAATATAGAAGAAATTGACCCTAAAACACAGCTAGTCACTGGGAGCAGCTAAAAGAGGGATTTTCACAGTAGTGGTAATTCATGCCCTCAGTTTATAGATAAAGGAATTGTGCTTACAAGCAGATTAAATGAGGTCACTTACAAAGCTGGTCTCTAAACAGTTATTCTCAAATTAGTGGTATTGTTTACCTTTAAAGTGTCTGATATATCCTGAAACTGATGATGTCATGTCTGGAAATACCTTCAGGTCATCTGTGTGCTGTTCTTGTCATCTGATTGCTTTGGAGGGCTGATTCTAATGTAAAGGGGAAGCATTTTGTAGTCTTATTTTCATGGCCCTCCAAGGGATAAACTTTGAAAATGCTAATACTAGGATCACAGCAAAGGAATCAAAAGTGAACTCCTTAAAAAATGTAAATGCTTTGTCTTTTCTGAAGGCCCGTATAGTTTTATCTTTTGAGCAGAGGCACACTGTAAAGTATTAGATTATTCTTAGGCTGAATAGCGGCCAGTGCAGACACAAAGTGGTAGCCTAAGCTTGCTATGAAATTTAAAATCCATTTAGGCTGTTCATCAGCTTGGAACAGATTTAGAAAAGCATATGAATACACACGTCCACTGTTGCCTGAAGCTTTAATGGATTCAGTGAGCATTTGTCTGTAGAAAAGCAGTCCAGGTTTTTCAGTTGCAGAGCTTAGCTATCCTGTAGTCTGTCAGATGACCAAGGCTTACTGAAAAGAGCTGTTTCTCAGAGATGTTCTGTTCAGGTACGTGAGCTTGGGAGTAGTTTTGCCATTAAGTGTCATTGTAGTGTCATTTGCCATGTAGTGTCATTGGGAGTAGGGAAACACAAACTGCATAAAAAAAAAACTTCTACTGAGTTATTGGAGAAGGGAAAAGACAGGAAAAATTGTATAGTGTGAAGATGAAAGTATACTCTTTCCGCAAGTACAAGAGGAAGTAATCTCATGCTGGGGTACTGTGCAGTCATGTTTGTAAGGAACGTGATAGTCTTCCTGTGCTGTGATAAATTCCCTCTCCTGGGGCTGGATTCTTACTTCATATAGGTATGAGGGCACCCCATTAAGGAGGAACCTGCCGGGCTTTCCTTTCCTCTTTTGTTCCCTCAGTCCATTCAAGGTATTTTGAGGAAGATTTTTAAAGACAAAGAGCCATATATATTTTTTCTTCTCCCTGCAGAACGTATGCAGTTGTTACTGGGTTTAGTCAACGTTAATCCTGTGCTATAGGCAGGTTGTATTATTCTTGGGGAGATTTGGAAGGGATAGATAGCCTCCTTTCTCTAGTATCTTCAGCCCTGGAATCTCTAGAGAAAGTTCCTGACAGAATCCTCCTTTAGATTTCTTTAGAAATAATAAGAGAAAGCTGACTTCAGCTTTGCTTCTAGTTGCTAGACATAATTTTAATTATAGTCATATACGTTATATAAAGTATGGAAGAAAGTTCTTCTAGCAGCTGACTGCTGGTTCCTATCAAATTGTTGCCAAAATTACATAGTGGAGTTGATCATCCTGAAATTTTCAGATGCCTCTTTCCCATCTCTCCCCTACAGTTTTTTAACCACTCTCCATTTTAATAATTCATCTTATTCCTCTCTAAAGACACTTGATTTTAATAGGCAGTGAAGAAGTCAATATGGTATGAATCTGGTAGGGAGAACTTACTGGAGAAGTTCAGAAGTTGCTGATGGTTGATCCTGCCATGTTGGTATAAAAGCTTTAAAGAACAGCCTGTCGGCAGCGCTGTCTGCCCATCACATCCCCCAGTCTGTCCACAGGTGGCCTGTTCTGCTTATCTCAGGTGTCAGGTTAGTACAGTTTAGTCTCATTGCACTGCTGCCTCGGCGTGCTGGCGCTGCTGGAGGCCTCCTTTGGCACCTGTGCAGCGACACAACCACATCTGCTCGACAGATGAACTTCAGAGACCATACAACTGCAGAGCACTTTAGCAAGAGCCAGCAGCCAACATGCACATGGAATACAGTACTTGCTGAAAGTACTCAAGACAGCATAAAATAAAGGCAAGTCCATAATCAAAATGCCATGATGAAATTTGGGTTGTGGAGTGTTTCGCTCCTTGCTCTATTGCTAAATTTCTATTTGCGTGAAACTCCTTGTTCTGAAATTGCTCCTGATAAAAGACTTAAAATTGAGCTTCTTTTCTCTCTTTGTCGCACAAAAGAGAGTTGTGCTCTATTATTAAATGTGCATAGTTAGTATGTTAGTTCCAGATCCTTAGCTGGCACTTCTAGATGTTTTTGTAGCACAAGTAGTAGGATCACAGTATTGTTCCTATTCATGTGGCACCTAGAAATGACAGTTTGCGTCTGTGGGGGAAAAACCTTTCTTTGCTTCCTTTAGACTTCCAATCAGTTGAAAAATTCTACTGGAGTTGTTTCTAATTTTTTATCTTCAATGAATAATTTAATAAAGTTTTAGAATGTGACCGGCCCTTTTCTTTAAAATGAGATGCAATTGCTAGTACTGAAGTACAGCCCAGAGTGGGGCAACAGCAACTATACCCAGAAGTGTCATCTCAGATAAGCAGGTTATCTTGAAATATACCCAAGCCATTGGCATGTTCACTATGGCTCACTTCAAAGATGCCTTTATTTTCTTAGGCAGGGTGGGGTTTTTTGGGTTTTAGTGTGCAGCATGTAATCAAAAGTTTGTAATCAGAAAAGGCCAAGTTCTCTCACCAATAGATAACACTGTTCATGTGGAGGCAGAATGAGAACATATATGTGTATATATGCATGGACACCTGCATATATGCATATAAAAAAATGTATATGTTCCTTCTGGCAGCCCTTCAGAGAACTGTAGGAATTCCAGGAATTGTTACCTTCAAAATTGCTGCGATTGTCTGAATACCAGTGCAGAAGGCCATGCTGTGACTTCAGTGAATTGCATTAGATGGGAATGTCAATATACACAGTTAACTAACTATTGACCTTTAGTACTGAGCTATTTTAGGCAACCAGTCGGGCTGTACAGAGTAACTCACAAGACATGGCTCCAAGGCTTATCACTGGAGGTGATACTCCTCCATGCAAAGGGCATGACAGTCCTCAGAGTTTCAGCAAGTGATTATGGGGTTAGAAGGGTCAAATTCAGGCTGTCAAGGCTTAGGCTACATGTCATATATGAACATGGCAGAAACCTCCTATGAGAAGGAGTGCTCTAAAACCTACTGCTGCTGTTGCCATTATAAATAGCCAGTTTGGCGAAAGGTGCTGCTACCTGGGAGGCTGCTGCTGGGGCAGTAAGGGTGCTGTGTGCTAGAAGCTACAGCGCGGAGAGGGCTTTGCTTAGTTTCCCAGCCTCTTCAGAGCTGAGCCCTGTGTGGGAGCAGCATCAGAGCTCCAAGATAGCTGGATCCGCCTGTTTCATTCACGCATCACCACCTCTTCTTTGCCCTGTTCTGTCCCAAGGCTGCCTGTATTTCTTCTTTTCTGTGGCACCTCTGTGCCTGAAAGCTGCTGTGTCTGAGTCAGTAGACCCAGGTGAGCTGAGAGGACTGGCCAGCAGCAGTGTTGTGTAACCCTGCTTCTAGATGCAGCAGAACTTGGTACTTAGGCTTTTGGCAGCAGCTTGCATTTTACTGTGCTCTTGTCAGGGCGTTCTTCAATGCTTCACTGTTAGAGACTCATTGCTGTCACTGACTGATGTTCCTAGGGAAGTGACTGGCATTAAAGCAGTGGTTCATTTTACCTCACCTCACTATGCTACTCTGAGTTGCAGCACAGCTCTGTGAAGTTTCATGAGCAAAAAGCGTAGGATGAACGGAGGACAGAATGAATGACTGGAGGCTCATTGAACCATGGCTTTTGGTGGTAGCCACAGCTTGCATTAGCTTGAACCAAGGGTGGGGCATAGCTTCCTCCAGTGTTTTGTTGTTCCTTTTTGTGGTGCCTGTCCAAGTGTGTTAATTTCTGTTCATATTTTGGTTGCACTTTCATTATTATATGAAAATGGAGAAAAGTACCTTTTGTTCTGAAGCAGAAGGATAGGAGGGAAAGGAAATGTGCCTCAGATGTCGAGTTTCTGCAAGCCACACTGAACAGTGCTGGCATCTAGAACAGAATACTGAGCTTGAAATGCAAATGAAATTCCACAATTTCTTTTTTGTCCCAGCCTTTTGATTTCCCAAGAGGCAAGACACTGACACTCTTGGTACCAGACTACTGGATCAAGAAACCAGTAACATGGTTTTGGAAGGGAAATTTTGGATCATTGATTCTAGTCATCTGCTGTTAGACTATCACATCATATATTCTGCTGTCCTTTTTTTGAAAAGTGCATTGCTAAACTGAAGGAGCTGAGAGATTGGATTCATCCTTAGCAGATTACATTCTGTGATTTGCTCATAATGTAAAACTTGAGACAGATTTATTAATGGATTTGTGACGTCACTTCCAACAATACATAGCTCTGTCTCCATGGCAGAATGCAACATGCTGTTTTACTGGTTTAATATTTTGTTTTCAGAAGATTGCTCAATATGTCTTTTAAACTAATTCATTATTTAAGTTTTATTAATTTTCATTTGCAGAGTGAAACAGTTTATCAGCAGATTAGCATCAGGTCTTTCATTAAATTGTCAGATTTTCAGTTTAAAAAAAAGCTGTTAACTGCACAAACCCTTGTTAAAATATAGGATTTGAAGTTAGGTGTACCTGCTTTTAGGAGAGGTTAAGCATCAAAGAGAGAACAAATCTCAAACAAATACCTGAATTTACATCACGGCATGATCAGAATCCTATCATTAGCATGTGCAAGTGGTGCAAAATGTAAAGAACTGTCGTTTCCAGGATAAAGCCAGTAATTGATCTTTGCCTTTAATTTGTTTTGTCACAGTCATAGCATAGTTCAGTTTGCTTTCTGGCCCGAGGTTATTCTGCTGGGTTTTAATCTATGCATGTACCCAGCTGGGTAAGATGGGAAATAAGTTACCGTGTCTTACTAAGGGTTAAGAGGTGTGTGTCTGAGTCTTGGCTGAGTCTTGCCTTTGATTCCTGCAGACCCAGCTGTAAATGGATACCTGTTTTTTTAGTCTCTGTGTACCTGAGGCATCCCAGTGTGAGGGCAGATACATTGCTGTCTATAGTGCTGTTGACTGGAGAAACAAAACCGTAAAAGATGAGTTCTTTGAGGAAGGTGATTGTTGTATCTGTATTTATAAAGTAGCATGTGTATGTATCTTCTCTCACAAAGAAACAACAGCATAATGTGTGATAAGAAACCTTGGTTTTGCTATGACAGTATAAAAGTCTGTGGCAGCCTTGTTTAAATATACAATAGGGCCTTTTAATAAATTAAGTATAGAATTGAAGAGTCCCAAGACTGATACAGTGTGTGTTGCAACATGATCAAAGCAGTGGTGACTGAGCAGCTCTGGTGTCTGGAGCTGAAGCACGGGGCGGGGCACAGTGTGCTTCTGTGGCAGCACACCTTTTGTCACCTGAGGTCTCCCTGATCTGGCTGTCTGTAGTTGCCTGACCCAGGTCTCTGCTGGTAGTGCTGGTTTCTGTGCAGCCCAGCATGGAGATGACACTTCTGTTCTTCTGCTGATTGCATTGTTCCTTCCTGGGTTTCAGGCTTTGCTGTGCAGATCGAAAGAGCTGTAAACCTTTGTTTCAATTTTGAGATGCAAGCAGTGTTTTGCAGCAATGGGTGAGCAGTGCAGCCTGTCCAGCAGCTGTGCAACATAGGAGACCCAGGTTTAAAGATTCTCTATTATGAGGTTATTAATACAGGTTTCCTTCTTGCCAAAATCTCCAGGAAGAGTTGAGAAGATTGTCGAAGTGACGTGCAGAATACAGCAGCAAAAAAGGTCTTTAATTAAACAGCCAGTGGAGTCACAGCTTTGAGGCAGTGCTCATTCTTAGTACATTGATTTTAGAGGCTTGTCTATTAAGTGTTAAATATGCCAAAAGCTTCACTTTATGTTTTTGAGCTAATTCAGCTAATTCTTAATTCTTCAGTTATTTTATTTCTCACTGTGCTCTTAACTTAACTGTGACTTAAAAATATGACTGCTGCCACACCTCTTCTCCAGGTAGATGGAAGATCCTGTTCAAGTGAGAGCAGGATGAAAGGCCTCACAAAGTACAAAAAGTACTTCAGGGAATGGTCTGGGTTGGCAGATGGTGCTCATGTGCATATGCTAGTAAGCAGTATAAGTCCTCAGGTTGTGTTTGAGTTACTGAATTACTGACGGTTCTGTTTAGCGAAGAAAACCCCACGTCTCTAATCTCTTACCATCATTGTAAGAGGAAGGATTAGCTATTACATGGTAGCTAAATTCCAACTAGTTTATACACACACTTCCATCTAATTATTCTAATTACTGTAGCATTGCTCATTTCCTGAGCTATTGTTCTGTGCAATGTTTGACAGCTGGCAGGTTCCACTCCAGAGATGTCTGCATTTGACCTTTGGGTAGACCATTTCTGTTCTGATCACTACTTCTCCAGGGATGAGGCTATGTGACCCTTCTCGCATTTAACAGTAAAGTCACTTTCTTTCAACTAGCCCTTGAGTATCTGCTGTAGAGTGATATCTGACTCCATATGCTGTGTTTCACCCTGAAGGTGATTGCTGTGCATACTGACTCCTGACTTGAGGGGTTTTTTGTTTGTTTGTTTCAATTTCACTGCAGGCTGGAAGTCCAACCTCTGTCTCTGCCCCTCATAGCTTCTCTCGGACTTCTGTTACACCATCCAACCAGGACATCTGCAGGTAAAGTGTGCCATTTGCGTGGCTACAGTGAGGCTCAGGCAAGGTTCAAATTAAGGAAAAGCAAAACTGAAAAAGCATGTTTTTGGGGAAATAAGCAATGTGGGGTTCCCACATGAAGCATCCCATTTGTTTGACTCGACTGCTGTCTAACACTGCTTTGTTAAATCCTACTGACTGTTTGGCCCTGCTATGTTTGCCATTCCCACACTAGCTGTAATTCTCATTTCTTCACTTTTTATTATACGTGTTCTCTTTTTTAATTGGTTTTTTACTTTCTGTGCTTTTATTCCACTGTTCTGCATGCAGTTCCAGTGCAGTGTTTTCTGAGTGTTGTCATCACAGTCCAGTGCAGTCTGCCGTTGTCTTGAAAAATCCGCACTGCCAGAGCCCTCTGACACAAGGGGTCACTGTGACAGTAATCTGTCAGGACACGTTACATGCAGCAAAGAGAAGCTCCCGTGGGCAGGATCGGGGCCAGGCACTCAGGTCTGCTAAGAATGTAAAGCCCACTCGCACTCTGAAATTCTCCAAGTCCCTCAATGACGTGGACCAGAAGGCGCAGAGCACCAGTGAGTGCTTTGATTATGTGGAGCGAACACGCTCTGAAGGCAAACTGACCCCGAATCAAGAGCAGTGTTTAAGGATTAACAAATTTCATCTTAAAGAGAGGAAACCGCTGAATCTCAGGCCTCTTTCTTTTAGCAACTCTAAGCACTCCTATATCCCTTCCCTTTCCAACTACTCGAGTGCATCGGGAGGAGCAGAGAACCACAGCGCTGTACATATCCCCCTGCTGGAGGACAAGCTGGACCATGACACTTCAAGGAGCAAAAAACTGTTGCGTTACCTTTTTTCCTTCTCCCACACCTCCAGCATCAGCAGCCTGCATAAATTTCATGAACTGGAGAGCTATTCCAGTCACTTCCAAGCTGACAAATCCTCCAGCATGCTGGTGGAAAGCACAGACTTCTGCTCTGATGATATGGGAGACGATGACGTCTTTGAGGACAGCACCTCAGTGAAACTCAAAACAAAAGAGCAGCGGGCACCGCTCTGTTCAGTTGAGAAGGACAGTGACCTTGACTGCCCTTCCCCCCTCTCAGAAAAGTTACCCCCTCTCTCCCCTGTGTCCACATCAGGAGATACCTGCAGGTTGGTTTACCAGAGAACCACCTACCTCTGAACCCTCCCATGTGCGGTGGTGACTGTTCTGCTTTCCCCTGCCTTTGTGCTGTTTCTGTCTCTTCTTTTACCCTGTCACCTTGCTAATATAGTGTGTGTGATTTGAAGCATGCAGCCTTCTCTCTGCTGTCCTGCACCCCTCTGATGCACTTAACAAGGCTACTAAGCAAAATAATTTCCTTTGGAGTCAAATAAATTCTTTTAAAATTTATTTCAGGTTTGGGGTTCTGAGATGGTATTTTTCTCTTATGAGTGCCCAAACTGAGAATACTATGAGAGACTCAGCTACGCATCATAAAGGTCAAGCTGAACATGTCTTAGCTTTTAATGAGCAATGTATTGTCCTGACAGCACTGCTGGTTTGGTCAGAGGGTGGGAGTCAGGAGGAAAACAGACCGCTTGAAAATTGCTTCTGAGATCAGATCAATATAGCTTTGGATCTTTCCCCCCCTCAGTTTGTATCCCACCACCCTTTTTTATTTTTTACGGTTTCCTGGATGCCTTGGTCAAAGGGGATCTGAGTGCTGGCTGTTAGTGGGAGGCCTGTGTGATGTCTATAGTGTTAGGTCCAAAACTTATGGGTGTCCTTATTCCAACTACGGAGGATTAATCATGTCCACAGGCGGTGGGAACAAGATCTGGACTGTCTTCATGGTGACTTGTCTGCGGGTCTGCCCCGTCCCACCTCCAAAATGTGGTTGAGGGGCAAGAGTCATCAAGTACAGGAGCAAATGTCCAATCCTTCTACCTAGCATTTCATTATCCTAGTCTTTCTCCTCCCTAACAGCACTTCCTAAAGCTGGCTTTGTTATTACTTGCCAATATTATTTGATTTCCCCCCTCATTATCACCATATCTAGTTCTGGACTGGCTTACCATCAACAAGATGCTGTTGTAATCCACCCACTCCTTTATTTCCACTTGCCAGCTATCAGCAAGGTCACAAAAGGCAAGATGCTACACATCAGTAAGAGATTTCTGTAATAGGGATGGCAGCAGGCCAGAATGTACTTCACATATGCTTAGTAACTTGTATTCATTCCCTGAGCTCCTCACCATCCCCCTTTCAATTCATGACCTCTTCCACATGGTTAGAAGGACTTCACAATGTTTGATGTTACCCAAGGGTCGTGTATAGATTGAATCTGGAAATCAAATGTCAGCAGCTGGTAGTAACACTTTATCAGATGTCTTTGCTGTTTGCACAGTTAGGCTGTGAGGAAAACAGGGAATTTTGCAGAGCTGATGCTCCTTTAGCAGCTCTTGCTAAGTAAGAGTTGGAGAAGCAAAACCATTTAGAGTGTGTTTTGGGGTTCAGATTCAGTGCTGTAGTTTTGCATTGGAATTAGTCACTTGTGCAAAATCCAGGCTGTCTAAATTAGTTGTTCATGATCCTGGGGTGGACTGTTTCACCATTTGTTTTGGAATTTTGTTTTATCTTCTATTTCAGACCATAGTACATGAGTAGCTGTACCTCTCTGTGCATATTTTGTCTTGGGAAGTGCTGTCTGATCTGTTTAAATGCTATTTGCAGTTAAGTGCTATTGGTCTGGGTGAAACATTGTCATTTCCTGCTCTGTTTTTTCTTTCAGGTACTGCATTTCTGTCAGGCTCTGTGTGTATGCCTCATCTGTGAGAAAGCAGCTGTCTAGTTAGCTGTGTTTGTGCTTAATTATTTTGTGCCTGTGTATGTGCTTGTGCAGCAATGGAGTTGTTTCGTTTTAGCTCCTTTGTGGAACATGTTCCTTTGATTTATATGTCTCGGGATCCTCAGTGAACATCCATGTGTGATCACAGATATTACATGGCTCTTCCACATCCTTTCTGCTTCCTCTTCTCCTAATAAGCAGCTTTGCTTCTGATTCAGGATATGTCACTGTGAAGGAGACGATGAGAGCCCTTTGATTACCCCCTGTCACTGTACGGGAAGTCTTCATTTTGTGCACCAGGCCTGCCTGCAGCAATGGATCAAGAGCTCAGATACACGATGCTGTGAACTGTGCAAGTATGAGTTCATCATGGAGACAAAACTGAAGCCTTTGAGAAAGGTAGGCACAGGACCTGCTTCCTCAAGGACATGCTTTATTAAACAGAGGTCCACTCTGGAACAGGCTGTGTCCACAAGCCTGCAGCACCCACCGCGCATTTATTAATGTTTTTGTGGCTCCTTAGTGAGTCTGGTCTTGTATAGGTGCAAAAGGCTTTGAATTAACACTTGCCAAGGCAAATTCAACATCACTGGAATCCAGCTCTGATAACAGCTGTTACAGCCCAGCAGCTTTCTGTGTGTAAATGTACATACATATATACATATATATGTGCATGCAGCAATCTGATTTTTTCTCTTTACATTTAGATTTTAGAGCACAAAACTCTACAGTCATCAAGATTTTTTTTAATGTGGAATTTTGTATTTCTGTTACCTGCTTTAGTTTGTGGCTCTAAGGTTCACATGGCTTTTAAGCTCTCTTCAAAATATGAGGATTTCACATTAAATTTACTTTAAATGACACTTCTTTAATGTAATTTGGTTAAAATTTTTAGCTTTTCTTTTCTTTTTAAAGGATCAAACTTATTCAGTGAAAATAATACATTGTAAGTAGAAGATGGTTCCCTGTTAAATGTGTTTTCATTTTTACCTTTTCTTGGGCCATGAGTGACTAGGTTTTAGTACTTTCAGGTTGCTAGAAAAGTACCTTTCATAAATCTGGTGACTTAAAGTATAGGTACTAAGACCAGGTTTGTGCTTCTGTCCTCGTTTTGTTCTCCCACATCATCCGAGCTTTCAGTGTCAGTTGTCCTTATGTCACAACTTTGAGATGGAGGTCACTGGTATTCTTAGCACAGACAAATCTTGCCATATCTACCAAAGTGCAAGAGGTTAATAACAATAGCCTCAAACTAGAACTAGAATAAATGAGAAACATTAAATTCAGTTAAGATGAGCCTAAATCATGTAGGATGAGAAGTCTGGACTGCAGCTATCCAAAAACTGTAATGCGAACTTGTCCAATTCCTAAAAGTGACTCCCAACAGAAAACAGAGAAGATTTCAGACTTTTTTTATTTTTTCAGAGAGATGTACTGTCTGCAAAGTGTATAGCTTAGCACGTCCAGTCAATAGGATGTCCTTTGCTTATGATTGTGGTGGATCATTGCCTTCTAAAAACTGCAGATTTCAGCTTGGTAGCCCCTTGGCACAGAGTGTAGTTGCTTCTGAGCTGCAGTATTGGTCATCATTAGCTCTGTTTGCACAGACAATACTTTGCACAGTCCAACCATAGGACAGTAAAGAAATTACTCCAGAGAATCCAAAGAAAGAAGAGTTGCTGTAGTTGTCAGTTGGCTGCTGTTTTTAATGCGCTCACTCTGCCTGAAGTGGGTGGGAAACATTTTGTGAATATTTGTGCCCTGTGAAGAAAAAATGTTGTGCACCTTCAGAAATGAGTCACTCAACATCATTAGTTATATCTGAACAGGTCATCTGTGGGAAGCAGACAAGTTGCCAGAAGGTAGGGATAGAGCCATAAATAGAAGGGGTTTACCTCTCAAATACATCTAAAGAGTCCTTTTAGAGGTTCAGCTGCCGCAAGAAGATAAGATGCCTCTGTATCTTCAACTCAGCCCTTACTGTGTCCTTTCAGTCAGGAGAAAGCAGTCTGGAACTGGTGAATATGGTCAGAATGGGACATATAATAGGGCTTCTGTTTATCTGTAGGGTAGAAATGGAATTAAACTTCCTTGGTATCTTAAGGTCGTATTGCAGCATTGGGCTGTTCAAACACTAAGTTACTAAGGGAAGAGGGTGAGAACAAAATGTGTTATGGCTCAAATGAAGATGAGGGCAGACAAGATAGAGATGTTCCATTTTAAAATTTCAATGAAAAAGACATTAAATCTAAATTTTCTGCTTTTTTTTTTTGTTTTAACAACACTTGAAAAGTCCAGAACTGCTGACTATTTTAAGGGGGAAATGCCACATGCTGTGTCATCAGAATAATGCAGCAGGGACCTACAGATTTGAGTTTCCTCTCTGGGCTTGTGTGCAATTTGCAGAATATTTTCTCTTTTGCTTTGCAGTCATCTCTCTTGAAGAGGTGAGGTGGTGCAAGCTGGTTTGGTGACTGTGGAGCCAGCAGTTCACAGGAGGTACTGTCCAGCAGAGGAACCCAAGCTGTGGGACAGAAAAGAGAACTATAAATTAGTCAAAAAACAGGTCCTCATGGCTCTATGAAAGCATTTGCAAATAGATTTAACATGGTTGCTTTTTGGCAAAATAATTTGATTAAATTATACTTTCTATCAAAAGGCAACACCTTTGTATAGATGTAAAAGCAGTTTTCTATTTAAAATACAACATGCAAAGAGAATGTTTTGTCCAATCATTTTTTGAAATGATTGAAAAAAGACAGCTTTCTAGTACAACATGAGTCTAGCATGTCATTCCTGGAAGTATTCAGTTCTTGTGCCATGATGAGGTTTGGATGCTCACACAACTGGAAATGTGGCTTGGACTGGACAAAGAGATGTGTTTGTTGGCAGCACAGAGATGATCACAAAGTCTCTGTCTCATGTTTCAACCATTCTGGTATTTGTGGCAGTGGAAGCAATAATTCAGCATAGCAGATGGTTTCAATCATGCCATTCAGATCATCCTCACCCTCTTCCACATTATGCCTCCTTATGCCTCTTTTTCTAAAAAATATTCTAGGAGACATCAAATGCACCTTTCTATGCATGAGATGTTTATGTGTCCCAGCATACATTTTGTAAAAGTTTGAGAAAAGCCCATCAGAACTCTCTTCCATAGCAGATATGCTGAGGGATGTGTGTCCCACGTGCAAAAACTTTCATCATACACATAGAGGAAATTACAGGAAAGAAATTTAAAACACAGCTTCTGGGTGTCTCAGGTATGTCTGGCAAATTAGAAGCATCTTATGATAATTATCTAGTTTCCTTGTATGTTTCTCAAATTACATTGGCCTGATGTTGTGGTTTTGTTTTGGGCTATATAAGCATTATTGGTATATGCAGGTCTGGGGATTTAATTTGCTGCATCCTCTTGCTTAGAAAAGCTGTCACCCCAGTTCTACTGTATATTCTTAGGGCATGTGTATTTAGGTGCACTTGAAACACTGAAAATAAAGTATGAGTGTCACTGCTATAAGTGGTATTAAATATAGGTGAAGACTGAATGAAACCCCAGAGGCAGGAGGTGAGAGTTGAACAGCCTTGACCTGAGAGCTCAACAGCCATGAGACTCTGAGAGCTCACCATGAGGTGTCTTTACACACCCTGGTCAGTTGAATAATGTGCCACTTCCATTGTTCTGTTGAATGCCTCCCTGAGCAAGGGTACCCACTCCCACTCGTGATGCTCAGCTGCAGCTGTGGGTACCTGCTGTTGAGTGGGGAACACTGGAAGGAGCAGCACTGCTTGGGCCCCTCTGTGCTGGAGCTGCCCCTGCGTGGGTGCGATGACATTGTGCTGAGGCGGCGGGTGGGAGCTGAGCACTCGAGTCCGCTCCGGCACCAGGATGGCTCCTGTCACAGCAGGGTGAGCTGCCAGCCATCACACACATGCTGTGGCCAAAGCAATGATGCCATCTGACTTCTAAAATCCTTCTTAGGAGGGAACTGGTCTCCTGCCTGGTTTTTGTTCTTATCAATGTTCTCTTTTCATACTCTCTAGTAACTACAATAAACTCCTAATCTCTTGCTCTGGTTCCGGGTTTCTTGCCAGTGGGAGAAGCTGCAGATGACAGCCAGTGAGAGGAGGAAGATCATGTGCTCTGTAACATTCCATATCATTGCCATCACCTGCGTTGTGTGGTCTCTCTATGTCCTGATAGACAGGACTGCTGAAGAGATTAAACAGGGACAAACTACCGGTATGTTTCTTGCTTATCTTCCCATTTATTCTCTTGGAATAATTATTTATCCTGATTGCAGAGAGGATGTGGAATATAAGTGTGCAGGTAATATTTATACTTACTTAAACTAGTCAGCTTTACCCTGGGGTTTGGTGGGTTTAAAAGCACAGTTCTAAAATTATTTAGTTAAATCAGTAAATTAACCAGTGAATTAATCTATGGGTGCTTTTGAAATCTATTTCAGGTCAATTTAGTTTGCAGTTGTGAAATGCACGGATATGAGAGCTAATCCACTGTAGCCAGACACAAAGTTGCACTGCCTCAGCAAATTTAGGTCTAAATTTGCAGATAAGGATGTAAGCATTTGTTTGCTGCTGTGAAAACTGGGCAAAACTGGAACAGTTTTAAAAAAGAGAAGAAGTAAGAGGAACCTAAATTCAAATCTTTGAGGTAAATCAACAGGGTTTTCTTTCCGCCCAGTCATCTGTGGAGTGGGTTAGTCATCAGTGAGAGCCATGTTAGGCTGGGAAAACTTTTATAAGTGATCGTGCTTGAAGCAGAAGAAATTCAAGTTGAATATTAGGACACCAATTTGCACAACTGGGATAAGATACATTGCAGTTCATGTAGTGGCTGCCACCCCAGTACACAGGTACCTTAACTTCTTGAATAGAATGTTTTATTTAGTATGTCAGCAGTAAACTTACCAAGTTGAAATGTGTTTACTCAGGTATGCTGCTGGGCTGCAGATTTGCAGCTGTCACAGAACTGTTCCTCAGGCAGCCGAGCCTGAAGGTGGGGATAGAATGGATGGAAGCTGTTAGAGGGCAAGTTGTCCTTGCTTACAGAGCACTGCATGCCAACTAGACATGCAGATGGAAAATGTTTTGCTGGTGATTGAACAGTGTCCTTTGGAGAGGTAGTTGAGCATTAATAAACCTGCAAATCCACAGAGCTGTTACAGTCTCTTCAGAGCAGAATCACTTCAAATTAAAAATTACCCTCTCATTTCTCATTTAGGCTATAGTTGGATTGTTCACAACTTCAGTCAGGAAGCTGCTTTCAATGAAATCTCTTTGTTTCTGTTCCATCCAACCCCATTTCTTCCATGAACAGTGAACATTTTTGGCCTTTCAGTGTAAGGTTTCCATATGATACGGAAAAGGATATGCTTTCAAAGATTTATCGTCTCCAGGTTACTTTAACCAGTGAATATATTAGCTGAACATAACTAGGAGGAATGGTGTGAATATTTGGTACATGTTATAGTGCTTTCTTTGCTCCCTTCATTTGGATTCTAAATCCAGGCAGTGCTGTAATGAGCTTGGGGATGAGGGAGTGTGTGTGGATATATATTCATGTCCACACAGGGGCAAGCATGTGCTGTCACTGCCTACAGACAGCATCAGACAGCTCACCTGTGAATCAGAGGGTCAGATATAAATCACAGGTGGGATTTCATCAGTAGTAGGGCTGCAATGCCCTTTGTATTTTGGGACTAAAATATTTTCATTCCTCCCACACTACCATGCATTTCCAAAACAACACCAGCCTTTATCTTGGTTAAAACTTTGAAGAGTTGGAAAGATCTGATTTTATTCTCTGAAAAACTCAATAATGGGTGATTCAGCATAGTTTCATATCCATCTTGTGATGGCACTTATTTTAAGGAGGCTGGATGAATACAGGACCTATGTAAGCAGAATATTTATAAAATGAATAGTTTTTAATTTAAAAGTTGATAACAAGATCCGCTGTCTAAATGTTCAAGCTAGACAAAGTTAGGAAAAGTGATGGTGGTAATTTTTAAGGACAGAGGGTAAGCGTGGAATGCTTCCGCATATCCAGCACTTGCAGTTTTGTATCAGAGGAGATACTCTAGTTCCGACACAGGTTACTGGGTGTGATGCAGATAAAATTTTCTTGTCTGCTTAACAAACATGTCAAGCTATATGGTAACAATCATTCCTTTATGTCTCCACCTATTGTGTGATCACAGAGTGGAACAGACTTGTTGGGTCACTGAGTTGAGTCTCTGCTATGAAGAGGAAACCATGCCATAGAATCCCTTTCATAATTTGATCCAGTCTTTGTTTAAAAGCAGGTGTAAAAGGACCTAAGCATATTACTGGTGGTTGCCTTGACTCTGTGATTGTACTGCATCGAGGCTCAGACACAGAAAATCAGTTGTTTTGGTTTTTTCTCTAGTGGGGAAGAATGCGATATGTGAAGCAGAAGTCTGTGTGTTTGACTTGAAAGGGAAAAAAAGAGCCAAACAGGAAAAATGGCAAAATAAAACTAGTTTGCACGACCTAAACTCTGTGACAGTTTCCTTACAGTACATTTTTGAAAGATCCAATTTAGTCCAGCTGATACTGACCAGGTCCTTTCTTTAATTATTTTTATTTTCTTTCTTCCAGGTATTCTAGAGTGGCCATTTTGGACTAAGCTGGTAGTTGTGGCTATTGGTTTCACTGGAGGACTTCTGTTCATGTATGTACAATGCAAGGTGTACGTACAGCTGTGGAAGAGACTTAAAGCTTATAACCGAGTAATATATGTACAAAACTGTCCAGAAACTAGCAAAAAGAATAGTTTTGAAAAACCTGCACTAATGGAGCCAAACGTTGAAAGTAAAGAAATGTTTGGGATTCACCATTCAGACACAAACTCTTCACATTACACAGAGCCAGAAGACTGTGCTGCAGAAATCCTGCATGTCTGATTGCTGGGTGGGAGGGGTGTTTCTGTATGTCCTTGAAGATTTGAATATCATTGTTTACTGCAAACTGCTCTACCTTTTTAAAATCAGCAAACAGCTGAGGGCTGGCGGATGAATTTTTTTACATTTGTTTTTTTGTTGGAATTTTTTTAAATCCCTTAGGCATATCTGTTAATGTCATCATGGTTCAATACCTCTCAACATTTTGTGTCTCGTACTGGCTGATCAAAGAGCCACAGGATATTGGGTAGAATGAGCCTTGGGTTTGGTATCACACAAGCCGCTAGCAAGCTGTCATCAGCTTCATGGAGTCTGTTACTTCAGATGACTCTTTAGTGATTCTGGAGGATGTGTAGAGTGGGGTTGGTTGGTTGGTCTGTTCTTTATGTGTGATGAAGGAGGTTGTCCCAGACAGTGAGGGAAATGAGAGAGAGAGTCTAATCTACCACTAACACTGCCACTAACATTGTGTCTTAGGCAGCAGGTGTAAAATTTTGCTTTACGTATTGCGATGAGACTTACAAAGCATATAGCACTTTTAAAAATCTTTATTTTGTAATATGTATGTCAAATGAGAATGAAACTTGAAAGAATGTGTCATTTTTGAAACATTTCTTCATACTTTACCCCATCTATTCTTCTAGAACATAAACCTCTTGCCTTATGAAAAAAAAATTTTAAAAATTCCAGCCTGTGATTTCCAACACATGCCCACATTATCTTACTAAACATAACACTAAAAAACTCTGCCTCTTTGGGTTTCCTTTGAGGAGCAGTTTTCTTCAAAGGATATTGCACTTGTGACTTGTGTATGAAGAGTAGTGGATGTGTATAACGTTTGTTTTCAATGGTTTCAGTGCTCTGTTTTGGGGATTGGTTTTGATTTTTTTTCCCCAACAGGTCAGACCATCAACATACCTGCACAAATATGCCTGATGTAACTTTCATTCCAAACCATTGGCAAAGGGTTTGTTGCTATATTGATAAAAATGTGAGCTGTTATAGGGAAAAGGAAACTTAGTCAATACAGCTGAAACTGGTTTTCTTTTCTTTAGTGCTGTGTCATGTGTGAATTACCCAAGAATTTGATGTTGTCAGAGGAGATGCTGACATCCAAGTCTAGGAAGTAAATATCACTTTTAGTGGATAAATTTAAAAATACCTGCCTGATGTGATGCACTTCATGGTCAGAGAATAGTTTTTGTCTGTGCTTTTGAATTTGGGACTGGCTTTTTAATCAGTCAGCTTTCATGCAAAGACAGGGACAGCTTTAAAATCTGTTTGCAACGCTTTAGACAGAGTTGCCCAAAGCCTGGGGTGTCTGCAGTTGATTTGTTTGTTCAGTCTGCCTCACTGCACCACTGTCCAGCTTCAAGCCCTCATTTAACCAAAGTCTCAGTATGACTGGAGCAGAAACGAAGCCCCACAAAAAGCCAGCACATGAGGCCTCTGCATTTGGGAGTTGACTTTCCATACCTGAGCGCTGTCTAAATCTCTGCTCAATGATGATGATGTGGCTGGTTTTAGTAGGAGTTGCCTGGACTGCTCAGGTAAAAGTTTCTGTTTACTTGTTGAGATACTGAACTAAATTCTGAGCTCTAGTTCAAGTTTCACTTGGTATTTTTCAAGTACAACTTTGGGTACATTCTTTTCATAGTAAGAACAGCTGCTTTAAGACTCCTAAAGTATAACAGTAAGAGATCAGGGATTTTTTCCTTAAAGTGTAATATTAATTTATTTCTAAATCAATATTTTAATAGAAGGCGGAGGAGGGACTGTGATAAGAGAACACACATCCCAGTGGTTTCTAAAAGCTGTTAGAGGAAAAGCACGTGTGCCTCTGTCACTTCATGCTTGAAGCTTACTGTCTGTGATCTTCATGAACATGATACCTTGTTCTTGAGATGTGTTAAAACATCCAGACCTCTGGGCAGTCCTGGTAAAGCTGCACTGGCATGGATTTGTGTACTGTACTAGCTGTCAGGATGTCCCATGCTTAAGTGATACAGGGAGACAAACTCTGCATACCCTGCTAGTACCAGGGCAGAGTCCTCATGACCACACACATGCAGAGTTTGCCGCCTGTGCCTGCCATAATTTAAAGTGCAATTACTCGAGACCTTTCCTGAACTCTGCTGTGGGTGATCCTCTTCTATTATGAGAACCCAGATAATACACTGTCTTGTTTTGTTTTCTATTTTGTTCTGTGAAAGATTCAGTAGATAAACTCCGGTGGGTTAGGTATCAGGTCTTGCACACCCTCATGATGTTCTTCTGAAATGCCCAAGTGCACAAGGCCTGCCCGTCTGCGAGATGCTCACGTTACAGCTGCAAGATGCACAGAATCATCTGCTGAGCGATGCTGTGCACGTTCTCATCTGTGGCCGGTGGGTGAAATGAAGATGGACAAGTCCTGGTATGAAACCTGGCTGTTCTCCAGCTCGCACCTGCGAGGCTCCGGTGTGCGAGCAGTGTTCTGACATCGCCAGTATAGCGTACTCTAACTTGCTGGTTCTGCTTCAGTCACTGTTGTACATGATTGTAGGTGAAACATTGCAAAATCTCATTTGGTGTTTTGGAAGCTGCATGTGGAACATGCCAGGTAGTGTTCAGTGTATTCAGGGTACTGAAGGTTTTTGCTGTACCCCTGAGTATCTTAACTTGTAAAGAAAAATCATCTCCAACAAAATCACTTGGGGAAAAATATTTGTGAATGAAAATGTTTTAGCCAGAGTTGCTGCTAACAATTCCCTCTCCCAGCAGGTCTTTTCTGAATGAAAATTAAGGCCTATTACTTAAACTCTTTATACTGCTTAGGAATGCTCACACCAGGAAAGGCTGCAGAAGAGATCCATCTGTCAGGGGGTTTCATTTATGCTGGTCGTGCTTCTCATGCTGATTCTTGCTTGGTGTTAATGGGCTTCTGGAGATGCAGTTCTCTGCTTCTGCATGGTGCCATCAAATGTTTGAGAAGGCTGAATGGTGCTTTTTTATTCTTTCTCCTCAAGAAGATACTGTTGACTTTTTTCAGCTTCCAGCTGTGAGGCACTGATGCCAGCTCAGGTGAGCTCTGTCCTTTCTGTTCAGATGTCAATAAGGGGAACAACCATCCCCTGTTAGATCAGGCTTTCCAATACTTCCTTCTGGCAGCTTTTGACATGACTGAAATGAAGCCTGGTCCGTGTACCTTGGCCAAATTTAGCTTGGGTTACCCTGGGACTTTCCTGAGACCAGAATTTAAGTAAGTGGGAGTATAGGCTTAATGCCATCTACCACAATCCCTTCCCTAGTTTGCCAGAGCCTTTGCTGATATGTCCAATGCCCCAGATTACCCACCCCATTCTATTGGCGTCACTCCTGTCCAAAAAGACACCATCTGGGCCAAGGAAGTTCCCCTGCTGTGTCACATTTGATGCATCTGCCGGGTCATGAACATGCATTATGTTAGAAATACAAGTGTGTGCTGCAGAAGGTTGATCCCATTTAAGAGCTTTTGAGATACTAAATTCCTATGAATTCTCAGGGCTTTTTTCAACTGTGAGCCTGTATTTTGGGAGTGAGAGTGATGTTTAAAATGTGTTAGGAAGAGATGGCCTGACCCTGGGACAGTTTCCTCTGGTTGAATGTCATTGAGATTGGCTTTGCTTCAGCAGGAGGCATTCAATGAAGATTGAATGAGCCTGCCAGGGCTTAGAGAAGTACTGGGCCTCTGTGCTGTACCTGGGAATTCCTGGGAAGCAATAGTGACTCTGTCCAAGCCAACCCCCTGTACTGATCAGAGCACGAGTCCCACTTAGTGCTGTAAGGAAGGAGGGTGCTTGGCCTGCCACTGGTGAGGAACCTTTGAAGTGGTGCATGGATGTGGTCATGCACAGGAGCTGGCTGCTTCTGCCCCGTGTGTGGCAGAGTAAGTATCTGTTGTGAAGTGGGCTCCAGGTCCAAATTTCTCCTAAAGCTGAAGTGTGTTAAGATACAGATTCCTGGTGTGGTCTGCTCTGGAGACTGGCCAGCAGTGAAAGGGGGGAGGTCAGTGACTCTGGGTTAAGTCCCTCTCAGATATGGGTGAAACAAGGCAAATACAAAAGCAAGGATACTGCTGGCTGGATTTCCTTAGTGTTGTATTAGATACGCAAAGAAAATTTCTAAGTGGGACCTTTTATTTTGTGATTATTTTTTAGTTTTGAGATATTGCAGTGTCTGTATATTCCAATGAAGTACTGAAAGCACTTGTCTTTGTATAGAAGATAACTGTTTAAAAATTGCAGCTAATCTTGTATTTAGGTAAAACATTTGTAGATAGGTAATTGTATAATGTTGAACTTTACACTGGCATGTGTTGTATAGTTTATACAAGACACTTCATACTTCTGCAGAATTTTTTAGTTATTAAATTTCTAGTAACTTAATGTATAGTTTTGTATCTTTTCATGTATGTTTGTTTTCTCGGTATTACACTTCCAGAGTTATTTTTAGTTTCTTAAGCTGTAATTGGTTATTTGTGTGTGATACACAGGGTTATTGACTGCAGCAATAAAGTGTTTCTATAAAAAAACAGAAAAACCCAAACCCATTATAGTATCCATTTTGTTTGAAAAAGCATGGAGAGAAAAATTGAGCTCTCCAGTAGTAAGATGATGATCAAAACACAGAACTCGATGGCTCTTCAGTGTAGCAGACCAATGCAGAGTAGCATCCCATGACAATTTGATGGTAAAATGATTCATAATGATAACGGCATTGTAACCATCGGAATAATTGGGCAACTCCTTTGATGCAGGATGCTTTGGCCTCAAATGCAGGAATCATGGGGAGAATTTTCTGGCTTCTGCCATGCAGGAGGTGGGGAGAGAAGATTCCCATGGGCCTTAGAATCTGACCTTCTGGAATCACCACTGCATGGGGCGTCAAATGCTTCATGTCTGAAGTCAGCCTTCTCACATGCGTCTCTGTAGAGGTGCAGAGCAGAAGATGCTCATTGCTATGATTTTCCTCTAGGAAGAATATTAATTTTGTATACAGAAGAGGAAATCCTCAGCAGTTTCACTAGAATATGTTTCTAGCACCAGTAGGTCAAGGAAACTGCATTGCTGTGAGAGAGCTTGTTACAAAGGCATACACACCAAAGAGCAAAGACCTGAAGAGTTGTGTCTGGAACAGACACAAGGGGGCTCAAAGAAAAGCTTTTCATTTCTGTTTAAGTAGTAATTAGTTTTTCATTTTCTTTTAGGTAAGGAAGGGAAGGAAATCTTAAATCTGCAACCCTGGAGAGGTGTCTCGCATGCAAAACAAAAGTCTCTGTCCTACATTCCCTTAATAAAGAAAGTCTGGGTGTAGTAAGTTAAGCTACTTATATAAAGTTTGGAAACCCAACAAGACCTCTATACAAAAATACCATCCTTTGAGAGATGGTAGGATAATTTCCAGGGCCTGCTGTGTGACTGGCAGTCTCTGAGATGAAAAGCTGATAAATGGTTTAAGGAACAGAGCCCGCAAAGCCATCTGGCTTGCTGGTTAAAAAGTGTTCCTTGTCATGGGCTCAGACATCTCGAGTTAATTATAAATTAACTTACTTCCTGTTGCAAACCTTATTTTCATCTGAAAGAGTATTACTGTCACTGTGTGAAGTGTGTCCATCTCTGAGGCAGATAACAGCATTGGCTCAGCAGTGTATGGCACAGCTGTGACTCCAGGAACAGGATTTTTCATCTGGTCCCCAGGAACTGGAGCTGTCTGGTGAGTAGTTACTGGCATCTGGCTGGCAGGACCAACATGACTTGCCTCTTGGAGCAGGGCAGGAGGAGGCAGCTGGGAAGCAGTAGAGAAGCATTTTGCAAGGTCCACGAGTGCCCTGCGGAGGCTACAGAGGTGTCAGAAGGTGAAACTCCAGCTGCTGACTCTGAAAACCAACTCCTCTCAAAAGCCAGGCTCGTGCCTGCACTGCTGCAGGAACTGGACATCTCCCATCCCACTTCCACCCTGTGGACCAGACTCCTGTCACCCACCCCTCCATTTCAGATTTCCCTATCCCCAGTGTGTTACCCATCTCATGCTGTGCTTGTCGTTTTCCTTTCAGCCTACTTGTGCAACCCAAATTTCCCTCCTCTTGCCCCCTTCCTCACTTGCCTCTGGGCCAGGCTGGTGTGAGGGTTGTGCTAGGATGTACCAAATTGCAGGCAATGTGTGATTGATAGGAATGACCACGGAAGTACCCAAAAAAGATACTGCAAATTAAGGTCAATGTTCCTTTGTGATCCCAGTTTTTCCTGTAAATCCTCTAGGCTCCTGTCTCTGATGCGTAGGATGCTCTCTGGCATTTTAGCATTGTATTGTGTACCACAATACAGCAGAAGAGGATGATTTTTCACTGCTTTGGGATGGATGTATGGCATGAGATATTCTTGCCTGATTTTCTTAATATAGAACAAGAACTGAACAGAGGAAAACTCAGTTCATCTTGGCTAGATGGAGAAAGGAGGCAGAGGAGTTTAAAAAAAACCAACTCTGAACTCAAAAGAGCCCTGGACAAAGAAAATGGGAAGCAAATTCAGTGCATTATACAGAGTAGAATAATTGGAAATGTAATATTGCTCAGGCAGGGCCGAGTGATGGCAAACTTTAAGAATACTCTTTAAAGTGCATTCTAGGAAAAAGGCAAGAATGGTGTCAGAGGAACTGAAATCTGAAAATAGAGAGTAGACTTTGAGAGTATTAGGGAGATAAATGAAGTTGTCTCAAAGGCTTTAATATCGGAGGAGGGTTTGAAATAACTGAATAAAACACCAGAAGGCCGCACAGAGCAGAGAGGGGGAAGATCACTCCGGGTGCGCTCATTAAATCCTGAAGCTTCAGGGAATCAGGCTTGCAATTCATAACATTTTAAGACATCACTAAAACAAACCTCCCAGCCAATGTTGCTGGCACCTGCTTGCTGTGCTGGTTTGTTCTGATACTGTTTCAGAGGCCACCTGCGAACAAGGCAGGCCAAGCAGGCTTAGGAGAATGCATCACTGTTAGAGCTGTAGGGTCTGGTGCTGGGACAGCAGGTTCCTTTGGCAAGGGGAACAATTATCCTTGTGGTTGGGAGAGAACCGGAAATGTCTTGGGCTGATGACTTGATCCCAGCTGTGAGAGCACAGCTGTCCTGGAGAGTGTCTGTCATAATTCATATCTACTTTACTCCTGAGCATCCCAAAATAACTTGCCAAGTACCACTGTCGCCTTCTGCAGATAAACCGAGGTGTCTCTAAAGCCTGGCTTGTCATTTATTTTGCTCTCATGTTTGCCGCCTTGCTTTTGAAAGTGCCGTGTTAAAAGAGAACTGATTCTAATGATGGGATTAGCTAAACCAGTGTTTCCTCATGCCAGCAAGATGATGGTTTATTTTATCCCAAAACTGCTTTCAGGACCATGTTACCATGTTATTCATGGTCACATGTAAGCAGCTGATGTACACCAGAGAAATCAGATATAAATTAAATCAAACCATTCCATTGAGCAGCTTTCTTGCAGCCCTGGACCAAATCAAGCTGTGGTAGAAGTAAGAGGTATTGTTTCAAGGATTAATTTGGACCTGCCTGATGTTGCACAAGCCTCTGTCAGGTCTCTACCTTTGCTGCTTGGGCTTACAAATTTAGAATAGCAGTCTCCCACTGCTGTTCTAGTTTTGCAGTTGTCAAATGCGTGCAGCACAGTGTGATACCTAAAGAGCAGCCACTAACGCAGCTGTATTCCTTGTGTTTCCCTTGTCTGTGGCTTATGTGTCCCATGCCTTTGCTCTCTCCTCCTCTTTAGCACTGTTACCTGCGCAGTCTCAAGCAATGGTTTGGGGAGGGGAAACCTGAAAGCACGCTGCTTTCTCTCTGCCTCCTTCCTCTCCCTAAGTGCCGGAGTTGCGCAGCTGCATCTGCAGAGGAGGGAGAGGATCTGCACATCTAGGGGGAAATGAGGAGGTCAGGCAGTTCCAGATCCCATGGTCCTCAGGGCTGAGGGAGATGTCCTAACATCCTGTTAAATGGGATGAAGGATCCAAGGAGCACCAGCTCAGAAAGAGGGTAGGAAGTTCAGGGGCATAGAGAGACTCTCAGCCTCTTGCAACCTGGATGGTCCCTTGCAGAAAAGGTATAAAGTTAATGTATTACGTGTCAATACAGCAGCCCTGTTGGGGGTTGTGAGAGATTCAACTGGTGTCAGAATTGCCACTGCCTGGATAGCAGAGCAAGGACATTGTACTGAGCTTTGCAACTCTAGAGTTAATTTCTGGGCGCTGAGGTGGGGCAGAGGCAGTTCTACGAACATGAAGGGTTTTTTCTCCCCCTTCTGGTGGAGTAATGTGCAATTAGCACCCATATGTTCTCAGCTACTAAGCTCATGCCCCTTAGATTATTTATGTAGCTTGGAAATTTCCATAGGCTCTGCTTCTCCCCTCTGTCATTTGTTAATTGCCACATTGTCTCATTCCTCACTACTCCCTGTCCTTATTAACACATTTCAGGAGGGCCATGTGCCCACCCCAACTGCCTGTAACCTCAGGAGGGCTGTGAGATGCGTGACATCTTCACAGAACAACCTTGTTTTTCACTGGCACTGCACGAAGGGAAAGAGGGACAACTGTTGACTTCTGCTGTGAGTTTCCATGTAGTAAATCTGAGGGATGTTTGGGCGAAGGGCATCTGTGAGTAAGAAGCAGCAAAATCTCTGGCAGAGTAGATGTGCCCCTTTCAGGCAGCTGTCCTGCCCCGCACTAACACTCGGCCAGACCAGGAATAGCGGCTGCTCGTGTTTTAAGGGCCCGGTTTCCCAGCTGCCTGCATGTGGCTGCACACATCCTGCTGTCTTAGTGAAACCATCTCCAAGAGGGGAGTGAAGTGTTTGTGCACAGGTGGTGCAGGGAACAGTTCCTGCTTCCCCAGGGAAGGGGTTTGTGGGGCCTAAGCCTGGGCTGGTGGTGACAATACAGTGTGGGTCTCCTCATCAGTGAAGTAATGTACTCTCTGGATACAATGGTTGGGTTTGGATGTTGTGCATCCTGCATTTTGTTTGGCAGGATTTTGACAAAGCATAACCTTTTGAATGTGGACCTCATGATAAAAGTGAGAAGTGCTAAAAGAACAGACTTAAAAAACGACATAGCTGCGAAAAGGCTGGTGAGACATAACAAATGCATTCCTACAGCTGTCCTGTACAGGACTGAGCTTATCTAGTATTTTTTAATGAGTTTGTAAGTGTTGTAACACTATAGGGAGACTCCTTGTCACATCTTTGTACAGAAGAGCCTCAAACTGTGTGAAAACAGAACTCATCACTCAGGGGAATGGAACTGGGTTCAGATGCTGCATTGGAGCTGAAATGCAAAGAAACATGGAAACCCACTGATCAAGATTTGATCACCACTTTGTTCCATATTTGCAGTGAAAATGAATGTGTCTAGAAAGTGGCCTTAGGTATGACAAATCTGTTTCTGAAGCACTTGATATGTTAGAAGGGTTTCAGATATCTTTCAATGAAGGCTGTGAACCTAAATTTAGAAACTTTAGGACTAACAGCTCTTGTGCAAAAATGAAACAGAAGTGTGAGTTCTTTGAAATCTTATGTAAAGGGAAGAGGAAAGCAAGGAAGATCTTACTGGGTTTATGGTGCACTTCTATGTGGTAACATTGTCCATGGACGTGACCGCAGTGCAGTAGCAAGGATCCCTTGCTGCTTAAATCTCGGGAGGAGGTCAGATCTCTGGGCTGGGATTCTGCAGCTACCTCAGGTGGGCCATGCAACAGTTGACCATTTTGCACTTCTGGGTGTTATTTAAAAAGTAGCAGCAGACTAGAAATTAATGCTGAGTACTTTTGAATCTTTTCTATGTCTATATATAAAAGCATGTCCTGAATGTGGGAGAGCCTTGAAATCTAAGTCACAATACAGAAAATGCTTGAGTTTCTACTTGGCCTGAAGAGACATAGACCTTCTCTGACTATTCTGGGTGAGCATAGCCCAGTATTCTTCACACCTCTACAAAAGAAGAACAGGATCCTTTCGGCAGCACAGGCTGTCCCTGTTGTCCCCATTGTTGTGTGGCCACAACATGTAAGTAACTTATAACATAGGACAGGCTACAGCAGAAGCTGTAGCTAAAGCAGAGAATCCATGAGCATATCTCATGGTGTTGCTCAGTACTCCAAGAGGTACAAGGCGCTTTGCAACTGTACTTGCCAGAACAGAAACAGGCACAGCCAGCAACAGCTTCCAACTGTTGGCTTTAATTGCCCACTTCCGTATTTGAAGGTTGCTGCCTCACCTGTGGGCAGAGTGTATCATACTGAAAGTGCTACCAAAGTATGATTTGGTTACCATCATACACTAATTAATCCAGCACAGCACCTCAGCTCTAACTGTACCACAAGTAAAGCACTCCTGAGGTAGTTTTAATTTAGCTTGTTATGCATATCTATCACTAGAGATTCACAAGAGCCAGAGACCAGCTAGGCCAAGTGCCTGACAGCAAGGAAATGGGGAGCTGGGTTTGATCACAGAGCAATGATGAAAGGACACTGAGATGTGCAAAAACCCAGCCTGGCTCCTCTCAGTACAGTATCATCCAGCTGCTGCTGGCAGCAGCATAGAGGAAGATTATCAGAGAGATAACAGGGGTGGCAGCATGTAGGTTTTGTTTGCTTGATGAAATACGAGAGAACAGTATTAGTGGTCTTGGTGTCGAAGTGCCAAGTGTGCAGTGTCAGTGCTATGGGTTTATTTCTCTGGGGTCATTTGGAGTCTGGAGGAAGAATAGACAGCTCTTCCATTCATAATGTCAGTATGTTAATGGTGGCAGGTGCTTGGTGTACTCAGAGTGGGGAGTGTGAAATGGGATGTTTAGAGGGCTTTCTGCAAATGTGGAGTTGGTTGTGTATGTACAATTCTGATGTGCAGATATGTTGGCATTTGTTGTTACACACAGTAATGCAGAGACAGCACAGTGTTTCAAAAGCTTAACAGAATACACGGAGTAAAGCATGGGCACATGCAGGGGTCTAGCCCTGAGGAAAGCCTGAGCTGTACACAGATTTGCACATTTGGTGTATAGAATGAGGGTGCAGTATGGTGTGAGTCACCATCCCTGGAAGTGTTCAAAAAACGTGGATATGGCACTTAAGGACATGGTTTAATGACTTGGAGTGGACTTGATGATTTTAAAGGTCTGTTCCAACCTTAACGGTTCTATGGTGCTATGATAGAGTGAGTAACTTTGGATGATGAAGAGAGTGGGATATATGCAGTGTGTAGCGTCTTGTGTCACTGCAGTGTGAGTGTAAGGAGCACACAGAAGAGCATGTGTGCCTGCACACTGGGTGGTTTGGAGGTGAGGTTACACAGTGCACAGCAGTTTAAGTTGAAATCCTGTAAATGGGGAGGTGGTGAGGCATACGGGGCTGTGCCGAGGTGAGCTGTGCCTGGCGAGATCAGGAATACTGTGTGGAGCACTGTGCTGCAGAGCCGAGAGCTCTGGACGCTGTGTTGAGTTGTGAAACTGTGGAAGGTAATCAAGATGAAAGTAGAGCGTGGAGGGCAGTGTAAAGTGTGCTGGCGTGGAGCTGGTGCACAGCGGGAGGGCAGGTGCACGGAGAGGGCTGAGTGCAGGGTGCGGGGCAGGGCTGGAGCGCACGATGCGGGGCAGCTGTGCCAGGACAGGGGCACGGGGCAGGGCTGGAATTCAGGGTGAGGGGCAGCTGTGCCAGGACAGGGGCACGGGGCAGGGCTGGAATTCAGGGTGAGGGGCAGCTGTGCCAGGACAGGGGCACGCGGCAGGGCTGGAATTCAGGGTGAGGGGCAGCTGTGCCAGGACAGGGGCACGGGGCAGGGGCACGGGGCAGGCGCGGGCAGCCGTGCCGGGGCGGAGGCGGGCTGGGGGGGGGGTGTCGGG